>NW_024121765.1:2191435-2626435 GCF_016745375.1 Pimephales promelas | reverse complement strand
TACTCCAGCGCCGTCGTCATGTAGCGCCGAGAATCCGTGGGAGAATGTTATTAAATAAGCGCTATTAATTTCCACCCAGATCATTTCTTATCTGGCCTTCAGAATGAATTATTCACACAATGATGTCACAGATTGCTGAATTAATCTCCAGTCTTTTTTATTCAACCGTGTTGACCAGAAAGCCTAAAGCGATGTCAATGATTTAGCCCCTCATGAAAAAGAATGGTTAATGGAGAAAGGAAAATCCCTTAAGAGCAGTGTGACTTATTTTCTCTCATTCGCAATACAATAGAAGTAATGGCTACGTGTTAACCTTCGGGAGAACGAAGGACAGTAGTATGAATAAAAGAGCATTTCCCAAACCATGTGGGCTATTTTTTTTCCCCCCTCAGAAGTATGCCAACGCTACACGTCCGTATGGTTTCCTGTCTTAATGCCCCTGCGGTATTCAGCGATCACATGGCTGAATTAACACCATTGTCTCATGATTTGCATTGGGGGAACGTGGAGGTTGGTGTGCTATTATGGCAGGCCTGCTTTCTTCATGGTCCAGTGGGACGTACGGGCAACAGGTAAAATAATCAATTTGAAATGTTTTTGCTGCTCTCAAGAAATGACAGCATAGTTTCAGCCTGTTTACTGCCTGTTTTAGGAAATCCATTGCAGGAAGTGCATTGGATTAAAGTCCGGGCAGCTGGTTTAGCCGTTAGTGTGTGTGATAAGTCAAATGAAATCACCCTCATTGTTACATTGGAGTGACTTGTCTCAGTGTCTGACAGGAAAAAAGCAGGAAGAGGAAAATGGAGCTGATAGTTGGAGTTGCCTGAGTAATAAAAAAAGGCCACGGGCAGCCCTCCAACTTCCAAACAGAACAATCGAGCAGAGAAGCTTTTGTGATAGCAACACAATCACCCCCGAGATATAATAGTCCTGTATGCAGAACAGGCACAGGCAAATCTTTCTAGACATAAATCTAACCAGGGACCACAAACATGGCAATTATTACCGTACTTGGCTGTGATGTCTTTTTTGTTATTCCTTGGCAGTAATGTTTTTGTTTTTATAAAAGAAAAAACTGACAATTTCAGGCAATCAAGGGATAGTTCAACCAAAAATCAAAATGCTAATCGTTTTGTTTTTTTCTCCTTACATTGATAATGTGGTCCAATGTTGTTTTGTTGAAATATTATTTTGAAACCTTAAGCCAAATATGTTCTTTCATTTTCGCCAATGACACGCCAATTTGAAATTTCCATTTTTGGAAATCCATTTTTCCATAATCGTTTTTCAGCGTGTTTATGAACACCGTTGAGTTAACGTTACATTACTGTATAAATATATGACCTACCCCAACCCCATCCCTAAACCTAATCGTCACTGGGGTTAATACCATTTATGAGTCTTCCCTTACTATCCGAGGGAAAAAAAAATATCGCTCACCAGATCGCTTCATTTCGCTCGGACATTTTTAACGGCGTGTACATACACGCGGAATCACTCGGACATTTAACGGCGTAGACATGCACGCATACACGCAGATAGCTCAAAATGCGTATCACTGTAAAAAAATATTGTTGGTTTAATTAAAAAAATTAAGTAACCTGGTTGCCTTAAAATTCTAAGATGATTGAATTGGAAAAAAGTGAGTTAATACAATGAAGGAGATTGATTTAATCATCAGAAACTTAAAATAATAAGTTATCTGAACTAAATAAAGTATTTAATTTGATTTGACAAAAGAAAAAATGTTGTAATAACAAATCTTGAAAATATTTTTTTTACAGTGAGATAACAGGCCACTTGACTTGAAAGTGGCGTGTATGTTTACGTAAAAGTCATGATTGAAAAAATAGTTGTATATTTTGGAGCAACTTGAGTGAATAGTTTAAATTATACAAAAAAAAATGAGGGGGTTAAAATCCCGTTAAAATCTTTTGTTTTTGTGTTTTTGCCAGTTTAAACAGTTATCTTGCTTAAATAACCAATTCAAATTATAAACCCTTTTTAGGCTAAAAAACATTAAACAAAACTCCACCCTTTACAGTTCATTTACTGTCAAGACCTTGCTATTCTTGAAGTTGAAAGGGGAATTCTTTGGATAAGTCTGTCTAAATAACATGCATGACACAGGAAATAACTATTCATTGATTACTGCTTCCAGAAAGATCAATTTTATTCTTCCTTTGTTTTTAAAGTACAATGCTCCAAAGCTCCTTGCAGCTGGATATATCCTGTACACCAAAGAAGAAAAGAGGCTATTAATCAAATGGTGTTGGTGCAAGCACATTGTGTTGTTCCTGCACAATAGAGACAGCCTAAAGTGCTCTTGTTAGGCTGCCAGTCGCACATATTTTGTAGCTGAAGAAACATAGATCACTGGACACATGGATGGGAGCCTGGCTGAAACAAATGCACACTGATTGAAATATTTTAAGATATGACATGTTTCCCCTTAAGCCATCTTTTTGTGGCACCACACACTTACATATTTCCATTTTTATTACTTATTTCAGAGATTTAGTTGAACTAAATTGAATAACTAACTTAAAGGGCATACAAATGTTCACTATGCATATTGCAACAGTACTTTTGACATTATAAATAGTCTTTAAATCTACACTCAAGTGACGTTGCTTACAATTTATAGAATGAGCTCTGCGTTTCTTTTTATTTCTCCTGTATATTTATTCAACGTTTCATTCGCATCACTTATTTTTTCACTGCCAAAGTAGCATCACAGGGACTATGGATGTCCTTTCCCTCGTCCGGCGAAGTGACAGCGAGCGAAAGTGATACCTCAGGCTTTATCTCGCATCTGCCTGTTTAAGATTCATAGAAAAGGCTATCTGCCCTAATCAATATCTTCTTGAAATTTAAGTTGCATAATGCATCGCCTTCACGGGCATGATTTAAAACATCAGCACAAAGTATTCTTAATTTTATTGCCCGCTGTAAATTAAAATTAATGATGCTGACATCCACAATTAACAATGAAAAATGCAGATTCCTATAATTACTTTAGCCATAATATTGTTTTTCAACAAAGACGCAAGGTGCCGCGGCCCAGCTCCTCAACGTTCAGCAGAACACAAAGAGACAGCTTCATTACATTTTATTTGCCATAGGAAACAAAAAGAAAAAAGCTTTTTATTTGCTATAGAAAAAAAAAGGAACGCTAACAAAAATCCTCAGCTCATTTGGGATTCTTTCGCCATGCATAATTAAGCAAATTTGATTGGAATTAAGCATGACTTCTTTGGTTGAGTTTTAATGAATGCAAATCAGGCATCTACATCCCTAAGATTAATTTCAGCCAATTAAAAAACAAAGCTTATTGGAAAGTGTAAAAGTGTTCAAAGCTGGGTAGCAAAGCATTTTCCTCTGCTCGTCTCATCCTCATAACTTACACTCGGGAGATTTTTCCCCTCTGAACTTTGATCATTAGAGTTGCAAGCGAGCCCTCTGAATTCAAATAGAGTAGAAAAGCGCAACATTCGAACCGCAAAGTCACTCCTGCACAAACTCTGAACAACTTTGTTCTGTCACACACTCTGATACGATCATTAGTCGTCTGATTGGAGTATAGGCAGGCATAAGTACTTTTTTGTTGAGAGATGAACACACAATGAAGGAATTCAATGCCATAAAAATGTATAGATTTTAAACAATACACAATACAGACACATACATAATACTCATATCATTTGATTGATGAGTATTAGGATTGCAGACATACATAACATAAAATAAGCAGAGCAAATTTATGTGGAAATCCTACATAAAAACATTTTGTAGGTCAATTGTCAAACTTAAAGGAGTAGTTCACTTTTTAAAAAAAACACTTCTGCTGATAATTTACTCACCTCCATGTCATCCAAGATGTCCATGTCATTCTTTGTTCAGTCGAAAAGAAATTAAGGTTTTTGATGAAAACATTCCAGGATTTTTCTCCATATACTTTAATGCATTTTACTGGTAACCAAACGGTTCAAGGTCCAAAAGACAGTTTCAGCACAAACTGCAAACTGTTCAAAGGGCTTTAAACGATTCCAGACGACGAATAAGGGTCTTATCAAGCGAAACGATCGCTGATTTATAAAACAACAACAAAGTTTAAGTTTCATAAGCTCAAATGGTCGCCTTGCTCTGTTCTGTGATGCGCGTTCGTGACTCTCCTGTTCAAACTCGTTTATCAAAATGAATGAATCTTTTTTCGTGTCATTTGGTTCATTCAACGAACAAAATGAACGAGGTGACTCTGGAAAAGATTCGTTCATTTTGATGAACGAGTTCGAATAGGAGAGTCACAAACGCACATCACAGAACAGAGCAAAGCGACCATTTGAGCTTATAAAACTTCAACTTTGTTCTTTTTTTTTTTTTTTAAATGAGCAATCGTTTCGCTTGATAAGACCCTTATTCATCGTCTGAAATTGTTTAAAGCCCTTTCAACAGTTTGCAGTTTGCATTTAAACTGCCTTTTGGACCTTTACCCGTTTGGTTACCAGTAAAGTTCATTATGGAGAAAAATCCTGGAATGTTTTCTTCAAAAACCTTAATTTCTTTTCGACTGAAGAAAGAATGACATGGATATCTTGAATGACATAGGGGTGAGTAAATTATCAAGTTTTTTTAAAAAGTGAACTACTCCTTTAAGTAGCCTACATGTGATAGTTCGCATACAAATGGTTTTATGAATGATTTGCTCAGAAATGCTGTCTTTGTCTGTAACGTGAATAAGGTCCAATGTCTTTTGCTTGATTTTTCAAAAGAACTGACTTGCATAAGTCCCGTTCAATATAAAAATAAGACGCGCTGCTGGGAATAAGTGGGTGATATTGGCCATTCTTTTAGGACAATGTGTATTTGAAGTGTATTGTAGGTTTTGAAATGCGTTAGCCACTCTTCATTTGGACCCTTCTCATTTCTCTCTATTTATATTGCATTAACTTCAGAAATGCACTTAACTCTTGGCAGTGTATCTCCTGTAACCATTTTCTGCTCAAGCGTTTGTTTCACCGCCTGGTTACTGCCAAAGCAGTTTCACATTCCTGTTTTCTCCCGTGGGTGACTCTTTTGAAGCACTTAATCTTTTAAAATTTTTACACACCTGCTAATGTTTCCATATTTCCCAAGTAGCCACTTAATAATTGAGGAAGCGAAGAGGATCTTTCACTCCGCGCAGGAGAATGCTCCTTCAAGCTCCCCTCAAGAAAACGGGTAAAACCTGATTATTTTGTGCATGCAGACAGAAACACTAATGATTTAAGGCAAGCAGGCACCTTCACCACTCGGGGCAGCGAAATGCTAATCCCCATCTTCCCCCTTCCCGGCGTGGCATTCGACGAGAGTGTGTACATCGATTTGATCTCTCACATCAAAAGACAAACACTGATGCGAGTCAGCAGTTCCTCTGTCAATGTCATTCCTTGATGTGATTCTTTCCACGCACATCTTTATGGAGCTGAAGGATCGAGCTTTAAGCAATCACAACTATTGGCATTTTTTAAAAAGAGATTCATTGGCGTGGAGAAGGGGGGTGTTCCTTCGAATCTGCCAGCCTGGATGGAGATGCTCTGTGCTAGGATAGCTCTAATCCCATTGTCTTTACCTGTTATATGTTTCATTAACGGTGTCTTTCAGGATCAGGCTCCAGCAGTGCGGGGGAATAAGTTTGAATATATGCACAGAAAACAAAGAATTCAATGGCAAGGTTCAAAGCAGCCTGCGAAAAGCCTTTATGTGTGCCTTAATCATGCTAAAACACAAGCTGGTATGCTGGGTGCGTCGCGCTCCCCTTGCTTTGCTGGGTGACAGAAAGAATTAATATTTGGCCTCTGATGCTTTTTGTTTTGAAGGAATAAAGAAAGTAAAGAGAAGCATTATCTATTCAAGTAGCGCAGGGAATAGTGTACGCCCGGCTCCCTCTGTTCGAGCTGCTGCGTCTCATTTTGTCTAGAGAAGATCAGAGAGCCGAGGACTCGCCGCTGCTGAGCAGGAAATGAGACTGAACTTAGAGTTTCGAATCCTCTGAGAGAGTTTTGTAGGGGTAACCAGACTTTTGGAGTGTGCTTGTATCACGACTGGAAAGTGATACGCGAGCTTTCAAATAACGAAACAAAGGAGCTGGATTCATCTATTGGTACATATTTTAGATTCGATTTTTAGTTGAATTTTCTAAAACAAACAAACAACAAAAATGACTTTAGAAATTCTTTAGAAATAAATTGTTTGGGTTAGTATAAGTTGACATGTATTTGCAAAGCTACTTTGTCTGTTAATGTCTGTTGGGGAGTATCAAAATAAAGTGTGCTCATTACTGATTGTTGACATGTAGTTGTAAAGTTACTTATAGTTCGGCTGTTTTCAAAGTCCAGTAACAAGCAATTGTTTTTAAATGGCGTTACTAAACTGAGGTTTTAATCAAACATACTCCATAATGGACCATACTGAATGGTCCTCTCTTTTTTTTCTTTGTTTAGCATTGGAAAGTCAGATGGTTCTTGTGAATTTCATCCTAAATAAATATATCATATATAGTGTAAAGTTCATATTATTATGTAAAATGAACATAAAAAGAAAACATTTAGTTCATATATATATATATATATATATATATATATATATATATATATATACATGCACTAAATGTGATGCCTCATTAATTTAATACATTTATTAAGGCAACAACACAATTTAATTGTTCAACAAATTATCAGTTAAAGGAGTAGTTCACTTTTAAAAACACTTTGCTGATAATTTACTCACTCCCATGTCATCCAAGATGTCCATGTCTTTCTTTCTTCAGTCGAAAAGAAATTAAGGTTTTTGATGAAAACATAGGATTTTCTCCATATTCAATGGGAATATGGGCAATATGGAGATTTCTCCATATTCAATCTCCATATTCAATGGGACTTCAATGGGAAGCAAACGGTTCAAGGTCCAAGAGACAGTTGCAGTGCAAACTGCAAACTGGTGAAAGGGCTTTAAACGATTCCAGACGATGAATAAGGGTCTTTTCAAGCGAAACCATCACCCAATTAAAAAAAAAATAACAAAGTTTAAGTTCGAACTCTTTCATCCAAATGTGTGAATCTTTTCCTGAGTCAGCTTGTTCATTTCGTTCATTGAATGAACCAAATTACATGAAAAAAGATTTGTTCATTTTGATAAACGAGTTTAAACAGGAGAGTCACAAATGAGCATCTTAAACTTTTTTTTTAATGAGCGATTGTTTTGCTTGATAAGACTCTTATTCATTGTCTGTAGTCATTTAAAGCCCTTTGAACAGTTTGCAGTTTGCACTAAAACTCTCTTTTGGACCTTGAACCGTTTGGTTCCCATTGAAGTCCATTACTATATAAGTAATGCTATACTATACTATACTATACTATGAAGTCCATTACTATACTATATAGAAAAATCCTGGAATCTTTTCATCAAAAACCTTAATTTCTTTTCGACTGAAGAAAGAAAGACATGGACATCTTGGATGACATGGAGGTGAGTAAATTATCAGCAATTTTTTATTTATTTTTTTTTTTTTTTTAAGTGAACTACTCCTTTAACACAATAGTTCACAATTTGAATAGTGAATGCTATATTTAATTGTTTCTGAAAGTGCAACCGCCTTTCACAGCAAATATATATAACAAAGGTTTAAATAAAAGTCAGCAGATGGTGAAACCGTAATCCCATAATTTTGTCCTGCTGTGCATGAAACTTTTGAAACGTAACATTTCAGCAATATTTTTCAACTTTTGACTAGTTGGAAATACATTTGGGGAATTCTGTTGATCCAACATGTTCCTAATATTTGTGACTCAAAAGGTTCTGTAAACTGGAAAACATTTTTTTTCCACAGGCTAAGTATATTAGTATACGAAAAAGAATCACTTTTTCATATCCATGGTGAACACGCTTTTTTCTTAATGCCTCAGGCTTTGTATCCTATTAGACAGAGCGTCATTACTAGGCCTTGTGTTTCACTTTATGCACCAGAGACTACACATTCAAGTCCACTAGAGCAAACCCCGGCCTTTGAAAGCGCTTGAACCATGCATGAAACCACGGTGCTCATACATTTGTAAAACTACAGTCGCAGATCTTCTGTGCAAAACGTTCTTTCCACATCACCGAGGAAAGTGTGTGTCCCTTTTATTTCTGTGCATAATGACATAACAGATGCGTATTATTCAGAGGGAGAAATCAGTGAAAGGCTATTGAGTCTGTTTGTTTAAGGCCTCAGTAAAAGTGGAATAATTTGCAAAGTCTTTGAGAATCAACACAATCAGCAGTGGCTTTAATGGCATTTTAATTAATCTTCCTCAAATTGCGTGTGAGCGTTTAAAAAGAGCCCACTTGCCGCTGGATCTTCTGGGTGTTATATTGTGTGCATGAGAGATGCAGCTATGTGATGGGAAACCCAGGGGACATGCGAGAGGACAATGCTGGCTCTCTGGAGGATTTGATGCTGCCGAACTGAATGTGAATGCATAAAAGAAAACTCGGCAGCAGTAGGGTATGAGGCACAACATGGCATGTGTGTCTTTTGTACAATGAAGAAGAAGAAAAAAAATCAGCACCGAATATGTCCACGTTCTGGTTTCATCTTAAATAGGTTACTTAGTGATTTCCTTGCTAGGTACATGCTAGTTAGAAATGTTATTCATGTTTTTATATGCACCACAAAGAGAAAAGTTACCGGAATGTTTTTATGAGATAGAGAAAAAATGTGCTTTCTAGTCTGCACTAAACAAAAGCAGATACATGCAACGTGAGCGTCCACCATACGCTCTGTGTCGGCCCGGGCTACACCCCTCCATTTGCTGCTCGCCTGCTTTTCCTGTTTGGTCTGCTTTCTTTGGTTTGTCCCCTATCTTTTCATCAGTCATTCCTCCTGCTTGATACAGCGTTTGGCTCTGCCTAGTGTTGTTTGGCACCCTTTCTTTTCTACCCCCACTCTCTGTGAAAGACACTTTGTCCTCCTGTGCTATAGTTTAGAAGCGAAGGAGAAATGTCTTGGCAACACTTTCTGGGTTTGCTTCCGTTACACCTGGATGTGTCCAAGACTCCGCCTTCAGGGAGATCTTCTCCTGAACAGAAGTTGCCTTTTGTTTATTCTGTACCAAACAATAGTTCACGACAACTCCAAAAATGAGTTGTCAATGACAGTTTTCAATATTAATTTGATAACATTTTGTGAAAATGGTATAAATACTATTCATTTATAATGTTGAATTGCGGTAACACTTTAGTTTTTGGGTCCAATTCTCACTATTAACTAAATTGTATTAAAAAAATAGAATTAAGTTGCTGCCTTAAATTTTAAAGTACAACTAACTTAAATTACATTAAACTGACTTAAAAAAATGTTTAATGTTGTATAAAAGTAAAAAAAAACTTAAATTAAAAACTTGTAATGTAAAAACATGTTGTCATAACTTATTTGTCATCATTTTTTTACAGTGTGGTTGCATGCATATTACTAAGATATTGGCTGTTTATTAGTACTCATAAAGCACATTTTAATGCCTTATTCTGCATGACTATATTCTACATACTTTCATCCATATCTTAAAAACTACCTTACTAACTATAAATAAGCAGTAATTGAGGCAAATAGTTTGTTAATAGTCAGAACTGGACCCTATAAAAGTGCTATATATTTATATATATTATTTATTTATAACGTGGAATTGTTTTAGATGCTTGTCAGAACTGTCATTCAGAAGAGTTTTGATTAAATATTGTCGGGACATTTTTTTTTTTTTAGTTTATTTATAAATTAACTTTGATTAAATATTTTGAAAAATTACCTTATATTATTACAGAATAAATTATTATTAGGGCTGTCAAACAAATAATCACATCCAAAATAAAAGTTTGTGTTTACATAATATATGTGTGCACTATGTATTTTAACAATGTAATATTTTACTATTATATATAAAATATTTATATTTATATAAAATATAAATTATATATAAATCTATATACAGTATATACATGAAAATATTTCTTAAATATATACAAGCATGTGTGTGTATTTAATAATACACAGTGCACCCACATATATTATGTAAACACAAACTTTTATTTTGGATGTGATTAATCGTTTGACAGCCCTAATTATTATACATTATATACTGTAAGTACGCCACATAAATGGGTAAGAAGAGGCTTTTAATATTATTTTGATTGTTTTACCCATTAATGTACACCGTGTCTTTTACTCTCTATATAGTTTTTGATTTTGAATTTTAGATTTTGATTGACTTTGTATTTTTTTTTGTAATAACTTTTAGTATTTTAATAGCTTTTTAATGATCCTATCCTCTGTTTTCCCCTTAGAGGAGGTTACTGCAGGAAGTCAAAAGTGTATCTGAGTTTTCCATCTTCAATCCCTGTAGAGGTCACTGTTGCTTGGCACAGCTGAACAACATCTGAAGCTCAAAAGGAAGGTAATTAGATCCAGCATGATCTGATATTCACACATACAGTTACAATTTCACAAAAAAATATTGATTACCGAAATAACTTGATCCCAGCATAGTTTTCAGAATGACCTGCATGGACACCTTCAATCATCTGAACAATCATCAGGAGATATTTTGTAAGATATTTGTCCAAGGGCTCTATGACGGTAATGAATCCTTGTTGTGTGTGTTTCACAGAATGATTACAGCCTGTAATTAAGGGTGGGGCTTTGTTATGAAGCTCTGAAACCAGAGATATTCATATGCTCTCTTCTCCACATTTGTTTGTGCCATTTAATTCTGAAATCCACACACACACACACACGGTGCGGGGAACATGTCTGAATCAACTCTAAATCATATTTATCGCTAGGAACACACATCCAGATGGCAGACTCTTAACTGAGCTTGGATTAATGGGAGGACGGGCAAGAACTGCATTAAACTCTTCTTAAGGACCTTTGAAGAACAACATTGCTAATCGCTCATAAGGACGCTGTAGAACATGTTTGTTGGGTAAAAATAAACAAATTATGCTTTGTTTGGAAACACATTGCTAGCTTCAGCTGGCATTTCCGATAGATATCCGTAAACCAATATGTGCGTGTGTTTACGGTGAAATGCAGATGGCCTGGCCCACATAAGCCCTTAGTTAGGATTCTGTTTAAGTGTTCAAATCAATTCCAAGCAAATAACATGGAAACCTTTGTGCAAGCACTTTTCACACTCTTAATTCTCCCTTGTTAAATTAGCCTCAGTGTTGGAATGATGGGAAGACGGATGAAGAAGAAACCTGAGCGTGCTGAAATTTTGACACCAATTTGTATTCTCAGTTTCACCAGATACAGTGCTCTCGTAAATATCCAAAACAACTTTATTTATGAAATAATGATAGTCATGTAGGCTATTAATATAGATCTGATGTATTTGCAGTACTTAAGTTGTGTAAAGTTTGACTATCTACAGTATTGTGAATTCATGAATTGATCAAGCAGTTTTTATCTAAGAGAGATGTGTCATTATGCACTGATAATTCCACATAGAAAACGTGTCTGGCGGTGTTTGCTTTGCCTTGGCGAGGGTTTCTGTATGCTACCCTCGTTGATTTCCACATCTAAAAGGACAGGGCATCTCATTTCTTGTCACTGTGTCCCAAATTCCTAAAGGTACAATTAGCATTTTGTCTGACAAAATGTTGAAAGGTTCATAGATTGATATTTGCAAAAATGCAGCAAGATGCTCTTTTTTTTTCCAGAATGCAAATTTTGACATTTATTAACTTTTATTCCAGATCTGTTTATGGATTGTAAAAGTCTGCATACGTTTAACGAGAATCAAGCGAAATTACAATGTTTACACAGTTGCTGTCCGACGCGCAAAGTGCGTAATTTATCGCGGAGGCAGTGAAATTTTTACTGTCCTTGATTTATGTCTTCTATGGCATTTCTAATGAGAGGGAGCGGTGTTTCATTGAAGAACAGTGCAGGAAACTACATTCATTTTCTTTTTTTCTCAGTGGTGCTTTTCCCCTGTGAAATAATGTCAGCACTTTCCCACCTTCAAAGTCCTTTTGTTTTACTCAATCTATTAACAATTCTAATTGTACAGCACTTGCTAAGCAAGCATGGTAAATAAGGCAGGAAACGCATTATTTCCCTTTAGTGCAGATTAAAGGTAGCACTGCCCTATATGTTGAAACACATTAGTGAACACTAAAGACACGAAACAGAAATGCACGCTTCTGTTTTGCTTCCTGACGTTTAAGTGTCATTTCTGTGAGAAGCAACTACCTCGTATCTGTTAATGAACACATCCGTGCTCTGGAATCTTCAAAAGGGATGCTATCGCTTTAAATGTGATTAAAGTGATAGTACATATAAGGCTGGCTGTTTTCTTTGGGCATTTCGGCTAATTAAATAGCTTTGTGTGGCATCGACTGCTTTTCTTAGACACAACACCCCGGTTCAACTTTGCTGGTCTGGATGGCCATATCTTAATTGGGGATCATTTTGCAAATGTGGTTCAATTTCCTTTACAAGACAGTTACTGTTAACTGCTATTTTTAAAGCCAATAACAACGTCAAAGCTCGGGATGATTAAAGCAATTAAAGTTTCCCTTTGTTTTCGGAATACAGTGCGATAGGCGGCCGTGTTTGTATAACATTTATTAAACATTTACTAAATGGAATTGAATCTGTCATCGCAGAACTTTTTCGAGACAATTACTTTTTTGTGTGGCGAGCACGCTTTCGTTCGGGGAATGTTTTGCAGCTTATTTCCCTGATTAGCCTTGCGATTTTAATCAAACTTTACCCTTAAATCTACACTCGGTGAGAAGAACTTGTGTGTGTAATTTCAGCACCAGACTTTACCCAATTAGCATACTCCATTTTCTCCATTAGATAAACTGCCTTTTGAGATCTGACTGGTTTAATCTGTTTAATGTGCGTGTAAACTATAATCTCTCAATTCGGCAGATTCCCTTAAGGACATTATTCACAAACTCTTCGTTTTTGAAATGCATGATCTAGCACTGCTCTTAAAATCAGAATTAAATGCTGATTAGAAGCCGGGTATTTTTTCCTTCTTGGTCAGAGGGAGGGAGTAGAGTTACGTACAAGTAATCACAAGTTTAAAAGCAACCCGGTCTCATCCCAAGACGTCGTATAACTGACGTTTTGGGACGTCTTTTGACCATACGTCAATATTCGCCTTTTTAGGGCCCCCTTAAACGTCGGTAGATGAGGTTATGGGATCCTATCTCTACCCCATACCTAAACCTAACCCTAAACCTAACCCGTCACCTAACTGACGTTAAAGGTAAAGCGTCAGTTGTATGACGGCCCGGGATCGCCATCTACCGACGTTTAAGGGGGCCCTAAAAAGGCGGATATTGACGTATGGTCAAAATACGTCCCAAAACGTCAGTTATATGACTTTTTGGGATGAGACTGTGTTATTAAAAGTGTTTCATAACCAGGCGTGTTGTTCGCATCACATACCGATGTTTCCAATCAGTGGATGTGCAGAGAACATTGCAGACAAGAATTCAGGCAAATGTCAGCTGTCATCATTTCCTTAGACCTCTGTGCCACCTGCAGTGAATTCTGGGAAGGCTTGGCGTTCTAACGGACCATACCGATCAGTTTTGGGGCTATTGTTACGAGCATAAAATGACACCGAGGGTTTTGGATGCACAATATGTTTCTTTATAGGATCCAAATGTATCGAGTAATGCGGCCGACGGCTAAACGTCGGGTTCGATATGTACCGCGGATTCTGACTAGAATGAGTCTTTGTGCGGGTTCCTTTCGAAGTCACTTCATTGATTACCTCAACCCTCTAGGAAATGGCTCATGCATCTCATGTACATTATAACAAATGTTCTCTTTGCATTACAATTGAATTGTGATTGTTATGTTCAATCAATGGGAAAGGTCAAAGGATCGCCACTGCCAGCAATTTAATGGAGAAGTCGATGGAGATTCATTTTAATCACTGTGGCTGTTGCCGAACGAGCACAACAGGCCCTGTGAATGGCACGGTAATTACTACTGTTTATACAGGTTTACCTTCCAATTTAGATATCCACAAATCTCTCGCCTGATATAAAAGTCTGTGCGCCTTTAAACGGGGTACGGGGCACCGCTGAGTAATTGTGCGGCTATCAAGCGGCTTCTTTTGAAAAAAAAATGAAATTAGCTCTCTTTTAAAGACTGATATCACCAGAGGGGCAGTATTTTACATACGGTTGGACGTTTTGCCAGCTCAGCTCACAAGACACTCGGCTGGCATCTTTCCAAGTGAATCCTGAGATCTGCAGATATATCTGTAGACAGGATGCACGCAGACTGAGAGAGAGAGTTGTAAGGCAGGATGGCATCATCATAACAACCGCACAAATGGGTCTGAGCATCAGAACAGCTTGACATCTGATAATTATTTCATGGCAGCATATCTCTTATGCACATAATGAACCGCTGCGTTCCAAGTTTATGCTAGGAAGCTACATATATACATACAATGTCTGTCTGTGTGTGTATAACAGTTATATTGTGAAATATTTTTTACAATTTAAAATAACTGTTTTCTATTTGAATAATTTAAAAATGTAATTTAATCCTGTGTTGGAAAAGCTGAATTTTCTTCATTACTTCATTACTCCAGTCTTCAGTCTCACACAATCCTTTTATGAATCATTATAATATGCTGATTTGTTGCTCAAGAAAAATGTATTATTGTTATCAATGTTGAAAACAGTCGTGTGCATTATTTTTCAGGATTCTTTGATGTACACGGTAAAAAAATAAATAAAAAAAATAAAAAATCCTGTATATCCCGTATAAATCCCGTAACTCAAAAATACATTAAAACTGTAATCAACTTTACAGTAATAAACCGTATTTCATTTTCTGAAGTATGTTGATATACCAACCTTTTGAAAATTGTATTTCTGTTTTGTACCATTGTAATACACTGACAACCATCAATCATTACAGTAGTGATGAGAGTTACATGAGCAATCAGAAGTTGTCTTCCATTAGAAGGATAATATTTAGTGTCATTCACACAAACATTAAACACCATCATGGTAACACGTGTGAAATAAAAAAAAAATGCAATAAACATTCATTGAACAATATTAAATATAACATAAAACCCTAATGTACATAACTGATTAGAAAAAAAAAAGAAAATTGTGAGGAAACAGGTATTTCAACAAAAATATTTCTTTTTCACTTTCAAAAAACTGTAAATTTAATGGTATTTTGCAGTAAAATGATATCACAGTTATGTACCGCATATAGTACGTGAACTTTCTTTTAACCAATTAACAGTTTTTTTACTGTTAAAATTACAATTATTTTTTACATTGTATAGAAAGTCCAAAAGAACAGCATTTATCTGAAATGTATCTGAAATGTATAATTTATGTGAAGCTTTGATAGTTAAATTCCTCCAAACAAAGAGTACTACTGACATTTGTTCATGTTTGTTAAATCGGTTTGAAGTGTTTTATTCATCATTTTACTGATAAATGAGACTTACTTGTAATTTAAATGGATTAACTGTGTAAATCTTTAAAAAAAATCTATTTAATTAATCACCTGTGTTAACCATTTACTTTGAGAGTAGTATTCAAATTCAGATGCAGCATTATAGACTTTTATCATTTCAGATTCCATAAATCCTGTAAACAACAAAATATGCATTCCGTTACAAGGTTCCTTCACAATTTGTATTGACATGCAACATTCCAATCAGGGACTAAAAATATTTGCTTTAATTATGTCTCTGAAGGTCATACCTGATTTGCACAGGAACTGCTTTATGGAAATGAGCCGGCTAGAAGATCTGTAGTTTTATTAGAGCGCATTTGGTCTCTGTTTACTTTCTGATCTCATCTGTAATGTGAACACAACAAAGAGAGCCATAGTTTCGCTTTGTGAAACATTCGACAGCAGTGAACTCAGAAAATTCAAGTCTGGGGAGAAACTCCATTCTCATTAAGCAAAGAAAGTGTGCTATCATTCTCACAACATCTAATTTAATGACAGTCCCAAACTACCTGTCATAAAGTTTTCCTTCAGACGTCTACTAAATGAGGGGGCTCTAATTGGGAGCCTCTGTATTAACCCTGTTCTTTGTGTACCTGCAAAATATGTCATTTCTTTAAAGGAATGGATGGAAAGGAAAGCAGATAGACCTATATATATATATATATATATATATATATATATAATTGTATTTTATTTTAAACTTGTCATTTCTGTTTTACATGTTTATCAATGCACAATCTCTCCAATTCCTGCATCTCTCCCGCTGACCCAGAAGGTGACGTTAAGGCTCGACACTTTTAGCTGATGGTATGAACTGACTGACCACTCTGTCATCTGCCCTCTGCCATGGTGTGTGTGTGCGTATTCGTGTGGCGGGGGGCGTCTTCGGATGGATGGGGTCAATGGCATGCGACCTTGAGGAGACAAATATTCAAAATCAATAAGTATTTGTCTCACTCTGCACTCTGTTTGTCTGAGCAGCATTTTAAGCTGCATCCTCCCCCCAAAACAGAACAATGTGAGTAATGAACGTGAGTCAGAAGACAGACGTACCGCACTTTCAGATTTACCCAAATATTTACTGCATGGAAGTCGTGTTTATTCATCGGATGAGTCGGTGAGCAGATTTGCGCTTAGTGGAATCTGCCAATACGTTGCAATGCGATGACGGCTGTTTCCATTTGAACCAGGTACGCCCATTTTATGCAATTAAAGTTATTTATCTCCCTTTTCAAAGTTCATCAATTATGTTGAAATACTCTTAATGTCCATAAGGGGGATGATGTATGATTGGTGTAATTATTTCTTATTCACCATGCTTTCTAAAGCATATCAATTTTGTTAATACCATGTAATTAAAACATGTCAGAGCACTACAAGTTGCTAGCTGTATTAATGACTGTGAAAATTATTTTAATTAAATAGCCAATTATAGAAAAATCCTAACCATGAGAATTGACATTTAAATGAATTTCATTTAAATTGCTTTTCAACATTGTTTTATCAAAGCCTCATAGGCTGAATAAATTATTATATCAAACAATATACAGTGCCATTGATCATACGCGAGTCATATCGTAGTTCTACTTTTAAACACTGCTACAGAAGCTTTATGGTGATTCAGAAACTCTGTGCACCCACTTTATTCCCAGATGCCTCTCGACTCGTTCGTCTTCTAGCCGGAGTGCTGAGGATTAGGAAAGAAAGTAGATGTACTGTTGTCAGCTTGTTTGATGGTTCATGTATGTCTGATGTTTTCTGTGTGTTCCCTGTAACAAATACCATAAACAAAGTGGAAGGAGTTAGTCATCAGCACTGCAACGCCATCAAACCCTTGTGCGTGTGGTCTTGCGATGGGCCTTTCCTCATTAGCGATGTCATGTCATCCCCCAGCAGTCATCATGGGCCTCTGATATCATATAAACACATGGAAGAAACACATAAATCTCGTTGACTAACTTCAAGCACTATTTAGAAACCATTTAAATGTCATTTTCAAAAAAAAGAATAGAAACAAAGAACACCCTTTATGCTCCTTCAGAAGATAATTGAGCATTTTATCCAATGCGATCAAACGGTCAGATTGTTTTAATTTGTAGCATTTATGGTAGCATTTATGTCATCTATTTGCCTTCCTGATCCTTTTCGAGCACTAACAGTGCAAATGCCAATGTTGTTAACGCATTGGTATTCTGTAATTACACTTTTTCCCTTATGGAAGGAACATCTTGAATCAGTAAGAACTTTTGATGCTTCAATACATGAATATATGTGTAATATTTAATATATGAAACTATATGTGTATCTATACAGCCAGTTCTCATCCCAAGGCGTCATAAACTGACGCTTTTGCCAATGCAGATCCAACGCACATGGCACCCTTTAGCGTCAATATGAGACGCTGATATATATGGGCCAGAAGGCGCCTCCTAGTGGTCTAACCCTAACCCTACCCCAGACCTAAACCTACCCACACTCTGGTCGTGTTATATTGACGCTAAAGAGTACCATGTGTGTTGGATGTGTAGGCATTGGCAAAAGCATCAGTATATGACGCCTTGGGATGAGACTGCGTTGATATCTATCTATCTATCTATCTATCGATCGATCGATCTATCTATCAATCTATCTATACACTATATATATATATATATATATATATATATATATGTGTGTGTGTGTGTGTGTGTGTGTGCGCATATATACTGTACACTGTAAAAAATTGTGTTGGTTTAACTTAAAAAAGTAAGTAACCTGGTTGCCTTAAAATTTTAAGTTGATTGAAAAAAATGTTGTGATAACAACATTTTGAAAATATTTTTTTTGCAGCATAAGCACCCATAACTTTTATCTTTATACTATTAGTTACATACTTCTAAAGCTGTTATCAATTTCAACATTTACAAATACATTTTTATAATTAAAAGTCGTTATCTGTTAATATAATTTAACGGACCTGCGTTAACATGAACAAATAATGAACAATTGTATTTTCATTAACTAATGTTAAGAAAGTTTAATACATGTATTGCTTATTGTAATGCTAACTAATGGGACTTTATTGTGTTTTAAGTGAGAGAATAGATTAAGTATGACTGTCTAATTGAGGTGGGCGTGCTATTTCTATACTGTTGACCTTAAAGTGGAGTTAATTAAAACAGTTTAACATTTCGTTCTCAGCTGTTTCAAGCTGTTCTTTGTTGTATGTAACCTTGATTATTGTTGGCTTGAACTTCTCTCAGGTGGACTGTGTTATCATGTAGCATTCCTCTCAGTCCTGGCACATTGAATAATGATGCAATGTAGAATGAACATCGCTTCTTCTAAAGCACGAGAAATTCTTGCCAGGATGCTTGCATTTACCCAATACATAAAGATTACAGACATTGTTAATTTAACCAATAAAAGTTAATTGAACATTCGAGGTTAGAATGCATTGAACAACTTTCTCTGCATTGTGCATCCTGCTGTTTGTCTACTGAAAGACTGTTGTTCTAATGGGAGTTTGATTCATCAGGCCCACCCAGCTTGTTAAGAGACTCTGAATCGGAGACATCATAGAGGTCCTGTGGTGTTTGTGGATGCCTTTTTGTCTTATCATCATTCTTCTCTTAACGAATGTCTGCAAGCAGTTCTTTGTGTAGAATTTTTATGGCCATCATTTGCAGTTAACCCCATGCTAACATGAAAAATTGTTGGCAAACTATCATGACATTCATTGTTTTTAATGAAATCTTAATATGATGCATATTTAAACAAAGGTTAGCAACATAAAGGGCAACTTTGTCTGGCTATGAATTTTAAGCGGGTATTGATTTTTACACTACATGCTACCTCTGTGCCTGAATGACAATTCTGAAATGGCATTCTGCTTATCTTAAAGCAGATCAACTTGAACTTCTTAGTTAACTCGGATAGATAGTTCTGACGGTGTGAATTTCCTCATAGGTTTCTCTTTGCTTTAGGAGAGTTACGTATGTTTGAATCTGTTTTTTGAAGAAATACATATGTGAAGTTGCAAAATGAGACGTGTGAGAAAAAAACACAAGGCTAGTATGAACGTTGGGGGGTCTTTTCATTTTTAGAAATATGTCAAAAGTGTATATTGGGGAGTGTTATAACACATTGTGTTTCAACATCTGTATCATCCTGCCATACAAAATTTTAAGACACATAATATTTCCATACATTACAAATTAACTGTGCTGGTTTGTACAGTAACACAGAAATTTCCCCTTATGGTTTTATATCAAAATGCCACAGGAAATGTCTTTAAAATTTGAAAACATATTTAAAACTTAAATTCAAATTGGAAACACATATAAAAACACAAGCTATAACATAAAAAAACTGCATGTGTTACTTTTATGTGGGCTACACACTGTCCTTTTTATGCACATTTCAGTTCAAGTGTCACAGCCTCTCTTGTCCGCTCACACACGCTATTTCTAGTCTTTCTTGTTTTAAATGAAAAGCTTGTGTGGATGGCATTTACCATATAAATTATAACAGTATAATCTGTTAGGCTGCCAGTTCTGTGCAGCATTAACCTGACTGCATATCAAATTAATCCAGATGTAACACTTTACCTCCATTTTTTTTATCCTGTGAATTCTCTTATAACTCTGGACAGTCACCTAAGGAGGGTGGTGCTCAAGTTTGAAATAATTTCACACCTGTAGCTCATTTCTAATTGGTTAAACTGATGCCGCAACCACTCCAGTACCTCACCTTAAGCAGTGATGCTGTTAAATGGACAGCACTTTCTGCATCTATACTTTCATTATTTGTCATAGTGATAATAACTTGCATTAATATCAATAACACACATATTTAAAATGTTTAACAGATCATTTAATAAACAGCTGTTTTTTTTCTGTAGGCTATTTATTTTCCAGAAATAGCCTATTTATTAATGAAAGTAATTATAATGTTTACCTTTAAATTTGCTTATTGCCAGCTCACTCAAAAAATAATGACAACTTCAAGTAAAACAACATAAGACGCAGAGGAGCACGGCGTGGCTATAAAGTTGAGTTTCGGAGAGCATTCCTAGAAGAGGCGCAGGTTTCATCCAGAGTTTACGACGGCTGTTGTAAGTAAACGCTGGAAATGTTCCGGACGCTGTTCCACTAGGGTCGCATTAGAAGATTGTGCTCCGTTTCAAAGGGCTGATAGTGGCTCCTCCCTCTCTGTACCTTGTGACAACAACAACTCATCCACCGAGAAGAGGCACACTTTTCTGCTCATTTTCTTCCTGTCATTCTCTCTCAATCTTTCTCAGAGCCCTAATTTCAGCACGGCACTTCTCCACATCCATTCGCGCGTCGGCGGAGCGCACCCGGGTGGGATTTCTTCTTCTTTGCGCTACTTTTACACACTGGCTCTCCTTCCCGTCTGAACTTATTTGATAGGTGCAGAAACACCATGGCCGTACCGGCTGCTCTGATTCCCCAGTCGTCTCTGGTCCAGCCGTGTCCGATCTCAACTTCTTCGTCAGCATCATCAGCATCATCATCATCATGCTCCGCGACCGCAGCATCATCATCCTCGCCCTCGGCCACTTCTGCGTCTCCCTCTCAGTCAGCGACCCAGAATCTGTTCCGCACGGATCTGCTCAGCTCCAACACCAGCAGCATCTCACTGGCCGGCAAGCCCGTGTACTCGACCCCGTCCCCAGTTGAAAACACCCCGCAGAATAATGAGTGTCGGATGGTGGAGCTAAGGGGCGCCAAGGTGGCCTCTTTCACAGTGGACGGACATGAGCTCATCTGCTTGCCCCAGGCGTTTGACCTGTTTCTCAAACACCTGGTCGGGGGTCTGCACACCGTCTACACCAAACTTAAGCGGCTGGAGATCACGCCGGTGGTGTGTAACGTGGAGCAGGTCCGGATCCTGCGCGGACTGGGGGCCATCCAGCCCGGTGTCAACCGATGCAAACTCATCTCCAGAAAAGACTTCGAGACCCTCTACAACGACTGCACTAATGCCAGGTCAGAACAAGTGCGACTCTGTTAGGGCTCCAAATCAATAGAGAAGTGAAGCGAACCATACAGTAAAGTAAAACGAATGTAATGTGCGGTAGCCTAATATGTGGAACATTTGCAAATGCTTTCACATTTGTCTTTACGCTTTAAAATATGTTCCACTTAGAACTTAAAATAATTGTACAGTCGGATGCAATTGTTTTAAGTTCAACAAACAACTTTTTTTGTAGTTTATTTAGGCTACTGTTATTTCTATTGTGGCATCAATAACTTTATTCTTAATAAGTTCTTGATAAGCACATTGATCTTTGCTAAACCGAAGGTGTTGAAAAAAAAAAAAACATTTAAGAAACACATGTTCTTATATCATTAAAAAAAATATAATATATAGAAAAACTTGCAACTAATTTTAGAATACTATAAAGTAACTTATATAATAATATATAAGTAACTTATATAAATAATAAACTTTTTGAAATTGCAAACAAATAAATGCAAACAGTGTTGTACATGTGCAAACTAGGGTTTCTTTTTTCTTTAACTATTTACCACAATTAATAATTCATATATGACAGTTGGCTCAAACATGTTTTGTGGAAATCATGCACAAGTGTATATAGAACACGATAGCTTTTTTTTCTTGTTGTATATTTTTATACTTACTTTTTATTGCACATTTTTAAGTCACCCTGCATGCATGTTGTAAGCAATTTTGAGCATAAGAGGAAAATATTATTTGGTTTTCTGTTATTTGAGCAGGTTTAAATAAGCATGTTGGTCAGCATTATTATAATAGATGCTCTCTCCTATGTATTTATTGTCAGACATTTCTTTCTACTCTTTTCTTCCTCTGGGGAAAAATCAAATCATAGTCAATAAGTGCTTGTATACTTAATAGCAGGAGTGATACAGTGCTTGAAGGTACAAAATCACACAGGAAACAATTACAGCTTGTAACATCGGTGAATAATTCGCCCTGAAACTTTAATGTCACCCTTTAGTGATCAAGTGAATGGGCCCAATAATTACTAGAAAAAGTAAGCTAATTTAAAAATGTCAAGGTGTTGACAGCTCATCTGAAATGAAAACACCTTGCATGCAGCAATTCGATCCCAAGTGTTGTATAATTTCAGATAATGTGTAATAAGGAATTGTAGTGCTACAAAAACTGAACAATAAATCACAACTTTTTTTTTTTTTTTAATGAATCACTTTATGATTAAAAAATATATATTGTGGATCAGGCACATGTTCGACATTGAACATGATGTTAATATCAATCTTTTAGATCTGAATGTCCACAATTGTAACATGATATTATTTCTCACCAACATAATATTAATATACAGTATATATAAAATAATAATAATAATAATAATAATAATAATAAAAACACTATGATTTTCTTTTTTGGACAAGTGCCACTTTCATTCTGTGTGAGTGCAGATTAAAAACTCTTGTTAAATCACACGTTATTACACCATCACGTACTTTTGCAAAAAAAATAATAATAAAATAAAATAAAAAATAATATATATATATATATGCAATTATTATATGCAATAATTTATTAATTATATATATATATTTTTTCTTTCTTGTCATGCATATATTGGACTTCTTAATGCTATAATTACAGCTGCAGATTAACACCAAATGCATTGCATTATTTCGTATTAGTGTAAATAATGAAATTAAAGCATTGTCTAAAAATGCAATCTACATTTACACATTTAGGGGAATATGTAAATAAAAATAGATTGTATGTCAAGTGCGGTGTGTGTTTGTCCAGCAGCGGTGCTAAAGATGCAGTCTGCTCACTCGCAGTCTTTCCCATGCTGCCTGTACGAGCTCCTTCTGGGCCTGTGCTTGCTTTCAATCCGTGCGGCCCCCTGTCCCAGGGACCTGAGGTGATGGAGTGTGTGGTTTGAACTTCGGGGCTGGGAAAGAGAGTGGTCAGTGATGGGGTTAAAGGATAATGCAGTGCTACACATTGCTTTAATGACGCTAAAGTGCTGGCCTATTACTGCTGCAAAGAGAGGCCTGTAATTGTCTCTGAAAGCACCTGGTACTGCCGGTGTTATGCTGAAATCAATCACCTCCTCCATGTCTGCTTCCCATTTGGAGGATTACATCATTTGTATGGACAAAGGTATCTGCTCGGATGGAACACAAACACACCGACTCTTATTTACAGTGTGGATTTAATGTATCTACATCTGCTTTGATTCTCTTTACGGGGAAGGTCAGCACGCTAAGTCATAACTCTTGCATGGACGTGACTCGGGGGGCTGTTACTTGCTCATATTTTGGATTTTATAGAAGGATAGTTTCTTTGTCAAAGCAGTCTAGATAGTTATGATAGAATGTTATGTTTCGCTATATTAATTTAGTTGTTTTTTTTTTGGAGAACTTTAGAGAGGAGTGGTGCAATGGGTTGTGTGTACGCTGACAGCATAAGAGGTCAGGTTTGAGTCCGGCCTGCAATGTGTTTCAATCCTGTTTAAAAAAAAGAGATAATTAAATAAAATGGCCTAAGCACTAGCGAGCTCACTTTTCCAGCATGCTGCTCGGCTTCCAGGGTGCTGAAGAAGTGCTAATAATCCTCTTTGCTCCGGGATAACAGCGGCCTTACATCTTTGTCTGCTCACGTTAAAAGAATTCCCCACGAAGCGGAGTCAGACTCGCCCCGTTCTCCCTTCCGCATGAGGACGTGTTCCTCCGGCTCCCCCCTCCTCGTTCTCCCGGGGACCCTCGGCCCAGATTAATGAGCACCTTCTGCCGCCGAACAGATACGGGGCTGTAATCTCTCTGCTTTCATAGAAGTTATGAGTCTGCCCCGTGAGAAGCAATACTTCAGCTACTTGTTTTCCTTTTTATTTTGTCCATTTCTTGCCGCCTGGCGACATTTGAACTCTTCAGGAAAGGTTATTGAAACACCAGGGCGGTTGGGCTGGAGGTGAGTGCTGAGGCAGCTGTTACGTTGGAGGGTTTGTCAGGATGCGTACGGCCCAGGCGGTTAATTGACAGTTGTTGTCAACAATGGGAGGTTAAATGGATACTATTGAATGCAATTAAATTGAAATGAATAAAGAATATGTCCTCAAGTGTGTTCATTTAATTAGGTCTTAAATGATATTTTAGTTGCATTTTTACCTTTATAGTTCAGTCACAGGAGCATCACGGTTTGACTAAATATTTTTGTTTGTGTACAACACAGACTGGCATATTTACAGAAGAGCGTCATTATTTTGTTTAGCACTCAGGGGTGCGTCTTAACACACAGTGGCAGATTTTATCGCTCTTTTTTTTCCCTCTCTCTCACTCTCTTTGCAGTGCTCTTCTGATATATTTGTTTTCGACAAGGCACGGATGTGTTTACAGGTACTCATGGGAAATCTTTGGATCGAATTCAAATCATTCCCAGTCAGAGTGGGTGCTAAGATACCCGTCACCCAGCAACCACATCCAAGAGGGAGCTGAGGCGATAATAACTTCAAAAAACAGAGAGACAGATGCTGATTAGGATGAAAGAGTTGAGGGGGGATGTGTGTGTGTGTGTGAGTGTGTGTGTGGAGGGGATGCATGTTAAAAGGCTTGTTAAAATCACAGATTCATTGTAGCACTTTCTTACAAATCATACACATGATTCCATATTCCTCACTTGCGATCAGTGCTGATGGATTGAAAATGAAGCAGATAAACAATCTGGTTTTTATTTTTTCCGTTCCCCGTGAGTCACTGGAGCTTTCCTTGATGGGATTAGCCACGTGTGTTCAAATTAACTGTGCTCTTGGCATCCGTCGTCATTGCGAGACGAGACAGCAGAAGAGCTTGTTATGAACGTGACTCTGATAAAAGAAACTTGATACCTCTATTCAGTTGAGGTTCATTTGAAACAGTTCTAGGAAAATATTCAATTCTCTATTCAAGATCTCCTATTTCCTCTATTCAAGCCGTCACACGCTTTAAATTTCGATGACAGAAATTTTGTTCTTGACATTTGACCTCCATATTAAAAGGATAGTTCACCCAAAATCTGTCTCAGTTTATCTACACTCATGTTGTTCTAAATCTTGTTTTTCCCCTGCGGAACATATTCTGAAGAATATTGTCATACAATGAAAGTCAATGGGGTCCAAAACAACATTTGAAGAGTTCAGATGCAAAAGCCTCTAAATGCCATTTGAAATTTTCTTCTTTAATGATGATTTTTATCAAACTTGTATATTTAAGTTCAGTAATTTCACTTAAATAACAATTAATAGGTAATCTTCATTGCCATTTAAGTGAAATCACTGAACTTAAATATACAAGTTTGATAAAAATCATCATTAAAGAAGAAAAGAAAGAGGCTTTTGCATCTGAACTCTTCATTTACAATTCAATTGTTTGGCATTTACATTTTTCAAAAAAAGTCTTCTTTTGTGTTCTGTAGAAGAAAGTCATGCAGGTTTGGAACAACATGAGTAAACCTGTCCCTTAAAAAAATTGCAATGTTAATTGCGCGAATTGCGGACGTTCATGATTTTTAGAACAGGTTGCGGTGACCGTAAGTGATGGCGCGAGTCATCAATCAGTCTCAAATCAAACAAGCAAGTGTAAGTGTGTCAAATCATCTGCAGGTTTCTTTTTTTCCTGACCACCAGAAGTATGAGATGAGACAGGATGGTGACACTAGCCACCAAAGTCACATCTGAGACAGATTGCCGGTGGAAAAAGCAATGCATTATGAGCTCTCTGACTCGGAGCCCTGGCATGTCTTTAGCCACCATCCCTTCCACATTACAGCATATTTAGGAAGCAGTTCGCAGACCGCTGACGCTCACGCAGGGACGCTAACCACTACTGACACAAGTTAGAGGGAGCAGATGAGATTTCTTGATTGGAGAGCGATTCCGGGCCTTAGCTCGGCTCTGTCTAATATGGTCACATAAAGAAATTGATTTTCCCCAGAAATTAATTAATTTTTCATATAGCCCAAAGCTGGAGTTTAAAAAGAGAGTGCACTTTCTGGTTTCCTATTTTCCTCCTTTTTTAAAGAATTATTGCCTAATCATATTAATACTTTTGCCCTAAGGATAGAAAGATGATTGTACAAATGCATTTGGAAATATGTATCGCTGAGTATTTATGATTAAATTATGCAAATAACTCGGCTCTCATCCTTCGCGGACCCAGATTGTCTAATTAGGATTGATATGCCGAGTGGATGTTCGCGAATCTGAATACAAGCATGTCCAAAGAGCAGAAAATTGGAAATGACAAGGCCAGAATCCTTAAAGTTTTTTTTTTTTTTTTTTTTTTTCACCGTCTAATTCAGCGTATCCGTATCAGGAGTTAATTTTCCCTGGCTTCATTTTCGTGTTGAAGCTGACATGAGAAAAAAAAAAAAAAAAAGAAGAGGAAGAATACTTCAGGGAATCAATCTCAATTGGGATTCCAGAAATTTCCTCTTCTTGTTTTTCCCCCTGACTTCAAGATCATATCAAATGATGAATCTCCTCCTATATAAACTTTGTTCATCTTATCACGGAAATATCTGCGTTGTTTGAACTTAACGGCCTCCTCTTGTCCTACTCTACTGTGATAAAAGTGAATGATGGGAAATCTACCCTGTACAGTGATATTTACTCTGTTATAAAATGAAGGAATGTCATGATGGATGTTTTATGAGCTCTGGTTTTGAAAGAGGACAGCAAAAGCTGGATATTTAAGTTTGAACCGCTGTCATAAACGGCGTCAATGAGATGCGGTCAGCAGGTTTTGGCGGGACTGCGGTGAAGGACAGGTGACTGCTGAGGTCTCGAGGCTGTTTTCATTTAGGTCAGAACAAGCGCCACTTTACAGCGCAATGAGAGCACCATAACTCCATTAAAGGAAAACAAAGGGCTCTGGAGAGCTGGAGACACTTTTCCTAGGACAAAATAAATAGAGCTCTCAATTCAATTCACTTCAAGCTCTCCTGCAAAAATGAATTATATAATTAAAGTAGGCCTACCTTTGATAAAACTGCTTCAGAACTCCGCCATAAATTATATGTGTAGTAATTCATAAATAATCCATGAAATATGCTTAACAGGGCATGTTAAGAGTTTTTTTGCTCCTTAAAAATACATTTACATCGTTTCTGTGCTTCCGAAACAACAAAAGAGTCCCTATCCAGTAAGATCATTCAAAGGAATGAAAGAAAAGAGGAAGTTATCCGTGTTTTTTCATCTACATTCCTCTTTTAGCAGTGGGACAAAAGACTCCTAACACCTCTAAAGGTATCTCATAAAGTTCTGATTGTTATCTAATCTTTACCTGGCCCACAGCTAATGACACTCGAGAATAGAATGAGCTCAAAGCGTGATGGGCCTTTGACAAAGCTGAGACACCAGGCCTCTCTTATGAAGCTGGAATCCTCACGGACCGCACAGAAGCCTATCAAGTCAATTTAGCACAATTGAATCATAATAGAAAAGCCAAATTTCAGTGCTCGTTGCCGCTGAGGATCCCATATGTTGCCCATATTGATGCGGTTGTTGATGTGTTTGTATCTCACCTTTTGAGGAATCATCTTTTCTTTAGTAGCTTTTATTTCTTTTAATTCGTCCATTGCATTGATGTAACTATACAAGCGTCAAGATATGCGCGACTGTGCTCCTCCCACGTTTGAATGTATGAATCATTCTAAAATGCGTCTGTAGCCTCTTTATGAAAACAAAGCAAACGGTTAAGAAACCTTGTAGCTCGAACACGGTACAGTATGCCAACTGAAGGCCAAAGTGAATGAGCGACGCATAATACGCAACTCTCTGCAGGGGAAACATCTCAACTTGCAATGCAGCCCATTTAAAACAACTGGAAATATTTTTTTTTTCTTATAATAATCCCTAAACCGCCGAAACCCTCAATGGGCTGTACTGTATTTCATTATCAGCAAACAAAGGTGTTGTTCCTTTGAAAGCTATCCAGAGCTTCTCACATTGCCGTTGTCTAAGTCCAGTGAGACAGGCATTCTGATAACTCTTTCTATGATGGTCCGCTTGAGTTTCTCCTGCAGACTCGAATGTCAGCTATTCGCTTTAAAAAAGAAAGCGTTTTTTTTTTTTTTTTTTTCCATAGCAAGTGGCTGTGGTACCCGGCTATTATTACTCTCTTCTTAAAGACTGACAGTTTGCTCCAGAGAGACATGACACCAAACTCATCTGCTGGAGGCGTACCACTGCATTTCCCGTCTGTCCAATCAGATATTTGTAAACTGACGACACCTGGCAGGAGAAGGTAAATGGTGAGCCCAGAGCTGTAGCAGACACTGTGTTCAAGCCTTTGTGTGATGGAAATATACCAGACACAATTACATGCACAAACACACTCTCATATACACTTGGAATAATTCGTATGAGATGGTGAAAGCGCCATAACAACTTAGATCACCTTAGATCTTACAAAAATGTAAAAGTACTTTTAAACGTTTTCATATTACATTAGTTTTGGGGTTTGGGTAAGGGGTTGTTTTTGTACAATGTTTGTGCGACCATCTCATACAAATTATTACTTTTTTTTGCGTGTGAGACCAGGTTGGAGACGGATCAAACCATAAAAATATATATATTTCTCAGAGGTGGCTCTTTTATAGTTCTTCCATATATCTTTTATCTTAAAATGAATTATAGAAATATATTTACTGGGGTTGACAAAAGTGCCCATGCGTTTTTCATTTGAAACTGTAAAATGTCTACTTTTATTTGTTTCCACTTACAATCAAAATAAAACTTTTATAAAATAAAGAAAACAAACAGGGTGTGCTTTCTGCCGTCTCCATGAACTGTTTTTCTGGAGCACGTCACAAAAATGAAACAAAACTCAGGGAATACTTCAGTATACATTTTAGTGTAAATATTAGATGCTAAAAATGTATATATTTAATGTATGCACAGTATGTGTAACTGTAAAATTAATGTGAATTGCATAACTCACATAATTTATAAGAATTTTATGGAAAATGTTCATATTGAGCACATCTCGTACTTTTTATTGCACAGTTTGGGATATTGTTTATTGTTTTTCCTCCCTAAAACTCTAGGGAAGATGCTTATGAGATTAATAAGGTCTTTTGCTCTCATTTATTCTCATTTAGAAACTAAACAGAATAAGAAAAGGAATATCTCTTTCCCATGATATTTTGTTGTCTTTTCACAAAGAAAAATGTCTTTTCCATTTTTTCTCTGTTCATTTTAAGAAATGCCAAAGTTTTGCCCATCCCATGCTCATACTTGTATCCGAAAGGATTATGTTACTAATGATTCTGAATGTGGATTTATTTCAAGACATGACGTCACGAACAGATGATTCAGAGAAAACGATTCCCTTGAAAGTTCTGCTTTCATTTCAAAGCCATTGTAGACTAGGTTCATGGCTGTTCATACATTTACATATTTACATTCATGTGCTCGGGAGAGAGAATATTCTTCCAAAGTGCCTTAAAGAAGGATAATTTATTCTAGTTGTGGATCCGGTCTCACATTTTAAACTCTGTTGTGAGCTGTGTCTCCATTCAGACAGCTTATGCTGTGCTAATACAGCATTCCAAGCATAATGTGTCTGTCCACATCTATTATCCCGCTCTGGAACAGGCAGTGTGATATCCGTAAACTTCACATATGAATAGGCTCAGCTGAAAAGGAGAATGAATTAAGTCAAGCTGACATCGCATGCCAATAAGCTTTGTTTCATTCCCAGTGCAGTATTCATTTGCGGCACAGAAAGATTTATTGCATGATTGACAATTATGAGAGGATGACCTAGTTTTTTGTAATGGAACAAAAATGGTTTTCATGGGATGCCACTGCCTGTCTGTGTATTCTGTGGGTGCCAACCAAGTAATAAGTAGGTTTTCTCACCAACTGAAACTGTTTTTTTTTTTTTTTTTTGGAAGGGGGGTGGATGGTGACAGTGAATCACAAAAGTGACAGTGAATCACTTTACTTTTGTTCAATATATTTTGTCTAGGATAATTCAGTATTAAGTGTCAGTGGTCCCTATAGACATCAGCTCCCTTTAAGCTAATACATTCAATTTGCTCCTCAAAGTTATTTTCAATGCGATTTGACATGGTTGTCCCTGCAGGCGAGCACTTAAGTAACTTTATACATGGAGGGGGTATGGTATAACCATTCAGTAAGCTACTAAACTGTCTCCTGCACTTCTGAAGCCGCCCAACAACCCTACAGACAGTTTTGTCTACTTAACCAGAGCCATTTTCATTGGGATCTGGCTAATATTTCATGATTCATGCATTTTTGATTTTACCTTTCTATTAACTGTTTTATTCAGCTCAGTAAAGCTCATTACAGCTGTGAGGAGGGCTCCTGCCCCCACGGGACCATTGGTTGAGTGGAACCACAAATGGCACAAGCAGGGTTTAGCCAGAAGTTAATATCCTGCAAAATTGTTTCTGAGTAGCTTGGTAGAATACGGATGATTAAATGACACGAGCAGATCAAAAAAACGTTTTCTCTGACTACAAAGTGTTAAGTGCCGGTGCTTTCAAGCGCTGCAGATCTCCCAAGGTTGCCATTAAGTGGAATAGGACTTATTTAATGGGAAAGACTGTCCTGCCAAGAAGGGAGAAGGGAACACAGAACACAGTGGAAGCTTTTTGTGTGTTTGTGTGTGTGTGTGTGTGTATATATTTATATATATACACAGACATTCACACACCTCTGGGTAGTTTATTTATTAATTATAATGATCAAATCATTATAAATAAATCTTTACATATCAATATATCTGTTTGTGTTCCAGATAGACTTTCAGTCGTTGAATTAGTGATGTGTATTTTAGTGATTTTCTCCCAGTTACATCATCATGTCAGTAGGTGGCAGCACTGATTCTGACACTATATCTGACATAAAAAGATATGGTAAAATGAATTAATTAGTATTATACTAATGTATGATGGAACTCTTTCAGAGCTCAAAGCATGATGGGCCTTTGACAAAGCTGAGACACCAGGCAAAGAAGCCTATCAAGTCAATTTAGCAAAATTGAATCATAATAGAAAAGGCAAATTTCAGTGCTCGTTGCCGCTTGGATCTCATTTTCGCCACCTTTTGAGGAACCTTTTGAATTCAGCTCCTATGACTATCGTATTCATGAGTGAGTTATTAAATCATTCACTCAAAGATTCGTTCAAACTCACACTTGTTCACACTTGTTCAACTGTTTTGATTTGAGTCATTGTATCATTATTGAAAAAAACACTGATTTGTATATGAATGCTGCTGTTTTGTGCTGCTTGGAGACGCGCAACAGCATTTATATTTGTTTTGAATTATTTTCACTGGTGGAACAAAAATGGCAACTGTCAATAGTGTGTCTCAATGAAAACAATACAATGCACTGTCATGTCCATGATCTGCATTCAGAACAAATCGCGCCCTTCTTTGTGTGATATTTGGGCCAAGCTGCGCTACATTTGCAGTGTTGACAATGCACAGTTTCCTGAAAGAGAGAGAGAAAAGTCTCACTGATTATTTATGGTACAGCAGTTTAGCTCTTTTAGCAAGCATGTATTTTTGTGTAGCGACTTGACCTTTTGTTGCGGCCAGAGCGTTATCCGATTCTTTTCTCTTTGTCTTCAGTGCAGCAAATTCCTAAAGCTTCACCTTATGGTGAACAAAATGTGAACAGACACAGTTTCCTTGTCTCTCTCTAGTCCTCCTCCCAAAGATAAAATTCTATGTTAGCAATTCCGAGAAGACAGATTAAAGGTTGTAAAATGGAGTATGAGGATTTTGCAGTTATCAAATGTCCTCTCACTCTTGACCTTTCAAATGTCAGAAAAGGAATGTGAGACAAAATCAAGCTCACAGATCTGATTACACGGATCAAAAGTGTCTTTACGCTTCTATCAGTGACAGGGATGTTTAATTGGAGGATACTGGGGAGGGCAGCTAAAACAATACATCATATTTATGTCTTCTGTGCTTTTTTTTGTACTTTAAGTATATTGTGCTGGAAACAGTTTGTAGTTGTTGGGCCATTATGTAATTTTCCCTTGATAAAAGAAGCTCTTCGGGCAGCTGAGTCTCTTGCTAGTCTCACAGTCACATTCCAAATAGTCTATATTATTTCAAGAGTTGCACAGCTCTGAGTGGGGCCCTCAAATGCGTACTTTAAAAGAATGGCACACATGCTCACGGCTATGATATGTATATTCGTTTTTTGCCATGGAAGGAGATTTGAGACAGGATAATTAAAGGTGCGCTTCTCAAAGGGTCAGGGTCAAGCCAATAGGAATGTCAGAGACTTGCGAGGCTATGACAGCTCTTTTCAACAGGCCACGGCAGACTGGTGCAGGCAGAGATAGCGCAGCGCCCCAGAAAGGGCAGCACGCTGACAGCTCTCCAGCCACGCCGTCCCAGCAGGAAGGCATCAGTTTGAGAAACAGATAGCAAGCGAGGCCGTCGGTGGCGCGGACCGAATCGGGACAGATTAGGCGTGGCCCGCGGGTCAGCCTGTTCCCACCGTTTTGCTCGTGGCCTCCTGGACCCTGGAGTGTTATTAATAAAAGACAGGGCCAAAGTGCTCATTGAAAATCTCAAACTCACCTCTTTCATTAGTGTAGTTGCTAGCACACCAACACACTATTAGTATTCTAGCTGTGGACACTAGTTGACATGTAATGTGCCTTTCAGTTGTCTTGTTGGAACTTTCTTCTTTTACTATTTTTAACCTCTGTAAAGTTAAGGTGGATCATGCCATTTTTTATGTTAATATTTTTCTATCTCAGACAGCTAGTGATCTGCCAATATATCCCCAGGGCCAAGTAGAGGTGGAAATTTGGTTATTTATTAATTATAAATATCAACTGTAAGTTTGGCTATTTCGACAGTTTGTGCAAGTCTTTTATCTTGACATTGATCATGATAAGATCCATTTGAAGGATACAAACCATCTGAATTAAAAACAGGAGGAAATTTATGCGTTACCGGACAAAAACAATGGGCTCTATGCACGGCGTTATTTCTGGTGAAGGATTAAGGATGCTCGATAACTTCCGCCGATCATGATGTCCAATGCAATACCGAGAATTTATATTGAATTGTATACTCCATGGTTATACTAATGAAACGTTAGTCACAAAAACAGATAAAACAGACACCCCTCGTTGTGTTTATGCTTCTTTTTACAATTATATTAAATAAACATAACTATATATAAAATTACATCTAAACGTATGTACGTTTCGTTTCAAAGACGGGAGGACAGTAAATATTGAAGACTCTGCCATAATCCCGTTTTCCTCGGTTTTCCTCCGCTTTAATCTACACAACCGGAAATGGACGAGCATCCTTACGACAAATGCGGAACTTATGCGTGCATATAGCCCATAAAGACACTTTAACCCTGTTGTGCCGTTTCTAATCCGATTCTCTGTTCCATGATAATTGTTATATCATACAGTATATGCCATATCATATTCAATTATAGGTATATCAAATACTGAGAAAAAATCTATTGGAAAGTATTTAATACAAAAAAAAAACATAATTAGATTTTCGAATTATTAAATTAAACTGCTAAATAAATGTTCTTTGTTTTTGGGACTTTTCACACGACACCGTTTTCAAATAAAAATGGAAAACTTTTTATGAGTTTTAGGGCCGTAAAAGCGCAAACTTTTGAAAACAAGTTTCAAAGTGCAAGTTTTTGAAAATTATACCGTTATCGTCTGAATTTGTGAAAAAGGTGACGTCGTGTGTGCATGTGTAGAAGGCGCATAATGTTTCTTTACAAACACATTGCCAACTACTGGCCTGGCATGCTTAACAGAGCTTTTATTCATTTTCACAGATCTGTGTGAACCGGGATCTGCTTGTACAGTATGAGAAAATGCGACTTTTAAGTTTTCAGTACATCGTTATCATTCGCGTCTGCCGCCCGAGTTGAAAAATCTGTACTTTGGTGTCAATTCGCACATTGTTAACTAAATCAGGAGCCTAGCTATCTATGTATCATCAAGACAAATGACAGATTAGATGGATGAAGGCGAGGGTGATCCTCGCTCCGATGCGGGACAACAGGTCATCAAACTGAACGTGGGACAGGCGAAAGTACCGCTGACAGCGGCCGTCATCCAGCGCAGCTCCTGAAACAAACAAATGGTGAAACTCGCCAAACGGTTCGCCTCTGAAGGGTCCGGTGGACACAAATACGGCGACGATGAACCCCACGCCGCTGTTCTGCCCTCCAGAGAAAATACAGAGCGGTGACTCTCTCGATGAATGCTCGATCAACATAAAAAAGATGGCCACCGACAGGTTTCGATTCTGACGCGAATAGCGCGTCAAATTCGCGTCAATTCAATTCTGTTAATTCGCACGTCAAGAGTGAAACTGACGCGCGTATTAAAAAACACCCAAAAGTTTGAAGCGAAATTTACGTGCATCAGTTTCACTCTTAACGCGCAAATCAACACAAAGGGGTCAAGCGTCAAACTAGACGTGGTAGACGCAAATGTGACGCGCTATTCGCGTCCGGTTTGAACGCAACGTTAGACTTTTCTGTCAGTATTAGTTAAGTACACTTAAGTGTAATTTTAAGTATTTTTTCTGAGAGGTGCATAAAAGTAGACTGATTGTATACTTTCTTATTTTTAGTTTAAAAGAAGTATACTTATAGCACACATTTTTTTTGTAACGGTAAACATAACCCTCATAGCGTTGTAAGCAGATAGCATGAAAATGAATTCTCCAATTGAATGTAAAATTGTTATTAATTGCCAATAGAGAGTGTTGAGTAAGCCATTTATAATTGCTCCAAAAGTTTGGTTGACTGCTCCAAAAAGTATAAACTTTTTGGCTTTGGCACTTTCACAACTCTGCTCTTTTTGTTTTGAATGTATTGACCAGTCAACATAGCAGCGAGTGAGTTTGGGGGCTAATGGTTTGTTCAGCCAATGGCAGATTTCGGAAAACCTGTTTGAAAACAGTAAGTATTCACTTTTAACTGGGTCTCTGTTAATGTAGTGAATTTGTCACAGTAAATATCTCTATTTCAACACGTTAAGTGAGGATATCTGTACACACAGAGATAAACCGTGCTCGCATAACTCTCTCCTTACCTTAAGCGATGACTGGTGTCATACCTGTCATGTGTTTAAAAGGAAGCATAACATGATAGAGCAAGATCTCCGATCAAGATGTGCAGGTTTGCGGCGGACATGATTTATATGCCATGCCTCAATAAAAAGGATGTCAACTTCAGGCCCTAATGAAAGCTCTTGAACGGATCGGAGGAAGTGAGATATGTTGACAGTAAGCATGCAAATGAGGTTAAATGTGTGCAAACTGAAATGAATCACCTCCCGTCTCTGCCATTTATTCAGCAATAAGCTGTTTGCTGGTTACGTAGTGGCTCGTGATTCGTGACACATTTCTTCCTTTGTTTCAAACTGCTAACTGTATTTAATTTCACATCTTATCGGCCTAGGCTTTGTCTGTCTAGCGGCTCCTCCCGAGTCAAAGCGACCCCTTGAGATAAACTCTGTCAGACTCTGGGGTGATTTATTAAATTGTGATTTCTGTGAAGGATTTTAATGGGGGTGGGGTGAAGGAATACATTGCAGGTGGCTACCAGCTTCAGGCACTGTTTGTTCTCTGATACACCCGCTAAAGGTAGAAAAAAAAAGAGAAGTACAAATCTGAGTGGGATTTCCTTCCTTTGTTGTGGCAAGAGGAGCCCCCTGCCCCCCTGCAATCCCCCTTTAATTTCACCATTGCAGCAGTTGTTCTGAACAACTGCTGTTTAGAATCAAGACGGCTTGAAGAACTCGGGGCTATTTATATTATCCCGCGACCCAGAAGAGTAAATTTACATTCATGCAAATCCACTAGCGGACACCTAAAAGTGTCTCTGACCCTCTATCCAAATCTATAAGGGAAATGTACTGACCCAGTCTTAGCTCTATTTGATTAAACTAGTTTGCATCTCTTTTTGGCCCTGCACTTGTCTGCAATGCATGCATCATGCTAACTGCTTAAAGTGGTGCGTGCGTGAAAAATACACAAGTCAATGTATTATTAAAGCTAATTTACAGTTGAATATGATTAACCACGGCAGGCGTTTCATTTCAAGGTTGTGCTCATATGGCCTCGTCTTTTTCTCTGGCCGTAAATGGCAGGGGAACATGGCCCATAAAAGTGATATGTTACTTATTCTAGTGGTATCTGTGAATGGTGCTATAATTAGCGTCCGATGTTCACTATGTCATGCTTTTCTGCTTAGCTTTTTTTAGCCTGGTGTTTCCAAAGAAGAAATGCTTTTGTACATCCCAAACAATTTCATGTATATTTGTTGGCAATACATTTATTGTATACATTTATGTGGTGTGCAAACCATCCATAGAAAAGCATGTGTGAACCCCTGAAGTCATTCTTTTTTTCATAATTGTTCTAATATATATATATATATATATATGCTATGTATATGCTATTACTATGTTCATGAGTACTCTGTAGTGACAAAAATAGTGTGCATGCTTACTATATGTATTACGTAATCTGCAGGCTGCGCAAAACAACGGCTGTTGAGGTGTTTTTCAGATGACAAACGAGTCAGATAACACCAAAGCTTGTAATTTTCTTCTAATGAAAAGTAAGATGTTCTTACTTAGAAACTATTTGAAAACTTCAATAATTGCACTTTGGAACAATCCTATGAACTTCTTACGAAGTAATTTATCTTTATATAATTCTTAACCTCTTTCTTAATTCTATTCAGAATCGAATAGAATCGAGAATGACTTTTAAATTTCCCTGAAATTGAATTGAGGTAGCAAACAGGATGAAAAATTTCAGTTTGAATTTGAAACTGAAAGTAATAATTTAAATGAATTAAAGTGACTGAAATGTTTACAGAATGTTTGAAATTCTCCTTAAAGAATATTGTATTAATATCTTATACAACTTTTCACATAATGTATTATCTTCTATGAATGTATTAATTTATATGAACTGCATTTCTTCCTGTCATGCCAATTCAGTTCAATTTGACATACAATAATAAGAAAAGCAATTCCTCAATTCTAAATGCACAACCCTATGTGAACTTCAAGATGGTCACGCGTCTATATAATCAGAAGCATTCGGTTAACTTGTCAAGGATCATCTGCCTAGCGCACCACACACACAAAAAAAAAACAAAAACAACAACAAAAAAAAACGGCTAGTCCCCTTTACAGCTGGATCCTGTGGCCGTCTGCTGTGATCCCCACGTCTCACATTTTCTATTGTTCTATGCTCGTCAGCATCTTTTGTCTTTTGCCGCTGATTTGTCTTTTGATCTGTTCAAGTGATTTATCTGCATGCACTCGGTTTTCGTGCAACGCTCACCCACTCGCCAAACACACCACCACCCCCTTCCCTTCAGCCTCAGGAAATTTGGAATGGGTCTCCAATAACCTTGGCAGAACCAAACAAAGCAGTAAACAAGCTGATCTGGTGTGTTTCGATGCTACCCTCCACCTTGAAATGAGAAATGAACACGAACGTGTTTCCCGTTCACCATTCTGTAAATGTAATACTTTTTGTTTTTGTTTTGACATAAGAGTAACTGAACACTTTAATGAAGCTGGTCAGATCGTTTTAACTTCCATCTCCCTGCTTTAAGCTCCCCTGTTCGCCCATTTCAAGCCTGCAAAATCGCTCCAAGATCAGGGAGATCTGTGGAAGACTCTGATGTCTTGAGACTGCAACAGTTTTTCCTCTGTTTGCTTGGTTAAAAGCATTGTTGGTTGGGGGATTGGAGTTGACAACCCTGAGGGTATTAGAGCTGTTTGCCTTCTCTCTCGCGCGCCTTTTTTTTTTCCACTCGTCTGCAGCTGTTTGAGTCTCCTCCCGCCAGCTGTCAGTTAGACTCTCTCCGTAAACACCTCCACTACCACCTGCTTCCCACTGGGGAAATAGGTGTACGGTGGAAAAGTTTGAACAATACGGAAAGGCGGACAGGTGGAGAATCTGTATTCAGGCTGTGAGTCCAGGGTCTGACGAGGTAGTTAAGTGGCATCTCTGTCCAGGGTTTGTCAGAGTTACAATAATTCTAATTAGGAGTGCGGTGTTTGAAAAAGCGAAAGCCATTTTGATGAATTTGAAACTTGTGAAAGACCTGGACGCATAAATCAAAGACAGGAAACGGTTGAAGCTGCATCCACATTGCGGAATAAATGTAATTTTCCGTTCGTTGTTTGAAAATGCAGGTTCCTTATTCTGCAATTACAGCATAAAGCCACGATTTGACAGATGTGTGGGTGTGTGCGTGGTGTTAAGTTACTGTCTGAATGAGCAGTAAACCAGACAGCCATCTTTTCATCTGTCAATATAAGCATTAATTCTGTCTGTTGGAATGGCGCAGAGCCCGAGGAGAACTTTATTTAACTTTCTGTCATCATTCCAAGAGAAAATTCATCAATCCTGACATTATCTGAACGCAAATTGTGAGCGCTAATTAAAGAAATGGCCTACAGAAATTCTGATAACCTGAATGTTTTTCTGGCTGCTTGGCCAACGTGCTCCTTTCGCACAGGAAGTTATGAAAGTATTACATGCATCTCATTTGCACAATGAAATCCCATGCCTCTCTCAGTGTTTGTGTTCGAATTAGCGTAGCAAGTTGAAAAATGACCACCTCTAGGCTAGTTTCACATCAGTCTGTCAGATGCAAGTATGTAATACAGCCCTTTTTTGGGATTTTTTTTTTTGTTGTTGTTGTTAATTTTGATTTAAGATTTGTATTTATGTTAAGCAGCCAAGAGTTGCAACATTCCAAACAAGTCATCTTACCCTAGACTTCCCCAATGCCTTTACCGCAAACCGATCCCACAGTCTTGGTCCTAGTTGAGTTATTTCCTCACCTCATCATTTCACAATTGCCGTTAGAGTGCTCTGTAAGTCAATCAGTGAGGCAATGGAACAAGTTTCACCAAGTGAGATTAAGGAGCGTTTTGATCTTGATAACAGACTTTGAAATTGTGACATGAAATGGAAAACAAAGCATGTAGGTTTTTATGCTGGAAAACAGGGAAGCAAGGGATGGAGGGTTATGATGTTAAGCAAAGCTCCTGTTTAGCGCTCGGAAGCCCCAGGCAACTGTAAGGCATCAAGGCCACCTGGGTGCGACTTTATTAAAGGATGAAATGAGAGGTCGGACGTTCCAGACCCTCACATGACATCCTGCTGCTGGAGCTGTACGCTGCCCCGCTCTCCTCCAGTCTGGCTTTTTTTGATGGGTTAGCCATGAAAGTGTTTTTCATTAGTCCCTCTGAGGGACCCTGGAATGCTCTTTTGCCAGCAAATCCTAATTTCATTGTTGATAGGTTTGTTAGAAGCATGCCGTGTCTATCATAGGCTTTTAATTAATGCTGCATGATGGGTTTGTGGGGAATTCGCAGATAGATACTTTTCTGTATAGCGTTCATCATTGTTTGAATATTTCATTTTATTTATTATTTTAGTTTATTATATTATGTAAAGTCTTCTCCTTCTTCTTTATTGAGGGTTGTACAAAAAGTTCTAATCAAGTGGTGCACACTCTTTTTTGCTGGCAAACAGTAACCATCAGGCCATTTAAACATTAAACATTTTTGAGTCATGCAACTTCATCTTTGAATACGAAAGTTAAAAAATAATATACCAAAATACCCCAAAATACTTATTTTTTTTGTCTTTTGGTTGCATTAACTTTGTGGTTCATAGTTTTACTTGTCATAAATCCTAAATAAGAGTTTTGGCTGGTAGGTTTTGCATTTGTGAACCTGCTGAAATCTGATGGCAGCAATTCGGTTAAAACTTTATAGCACTTTTCATGGCTGTAGACTGTAAATTGATGAACTGTTTTTATAGCCGGGTCGCATCATGTCGAGCTCCTTATTATTGGCAGCCATGCTAGTGTTCTCGCAAACAGACACCTGTTTTAGCCACTCGAGCATGCATTTTCCTTTAAAGGGACGGGTTTAATTTAAGAGAAAAATGATAGCTTGTGAAAGTGCAATCTGTTGACATATTTCACTGTAGCATTATCGGTGCGTGCTGTGATTGGTCTTGTACAGCGTTATCATTTAACAGAGCGCTTTTAATGCTATCATTTAATTCTCTCTCTCTCTCCCTCTCACCGGCTCATTTGTATGCTGCTCTTTCGTAGTCTGTTTGGGCTAGCTTTAAGAAGCACAAAGCCTTTAATTGTGAGGTTTAACATTTTGCAATTAAAATCCACCCTTATTGCTCAGAGGAACGAATGACGAGGCTTTGATGTATTTTAATCAGCGGAGATGTATTGTACTTTAAGGAGCGTAGAGATCCCTGATACATTTCTGATTTTAAATCGACATCCTCTTCTACCTTTGAAGATGATAGCATTTCAAGCTGAAAGCACTGAGCTGGGGTCCCTTGAACCCTCCCCCTAGATAATAAAGATTTTTATCTTCCCGATTCTAAAGTGGACAAATAGGATTATGGGAGACATTTATATTTCAGCTAAACCAAGAACATCACAATGATTCCCCAGAGCATGAAGAATCAAATCTCCAAAGATGTAATAATTAATGGGAAAAGTTTGCACAAAGAACTTTGTGGGATGATGACATTCTTGGCGAAGCTAGCATTTTGAGCGGTACAGCACCTTAGCTCGGCGAATAATTCGATTGGTGTTTTGCATCTGTGAGAACATCTGACTTTTCCAAAAGGCAAGCAGGAATTCACTAATAACAGATCTCCTCTGCTTCAGTTTCTCTTTGACAGATGGACTGTGCATGCTCAAATCGAATTGGGCTTTAATTGCATTGTGGCGTTTCAAATTTATCTGCTCCAAAGATTTTGTTTACAGGTTTAGGGGCTCATGAAATGTTTTTTATTTTTTTATTTTCTAGTCCTCTAAACAGGAGACAACTGTAATTCCTGGATAATGTGGCATGGTTGTTTGTCCTGTGGGGATGAAACTGTTCAATAGGGCAGATTGTTTTTTTTTTCTTCTTTTTTTTTCTCTCAATATGCACTTAAATGGTATACAGCTGCCTGGATGTTCTTTGGAGCTGCAGTGTCTGCTTGGTTGCACAATGTTCACATGATGGGGCTCATTTGGATAGGTGGACACAGTGTAATCAAATTCCTTTCTGCTTCTGAGCTTGCCTCTCCTCTCACACATTTATGAACACACTTTACATGTGTACACTAATGTCTTGCCTTATTAAGCCAGAGCCGTTGAATATCAAAGGCCTGTGTGCATGGTAAACAGAGCGCTTTTCTTTTATCAGCATTATCAAAACAAGCTGATGACGGTTTCGTTTGATAATGTTTCTTCGACAAGAAAAAACTGCTTGTTAGCAGAAATTGTTTAATCGTGTTGAATTCTGGAGAGAAATCATCCAGAACACCTCATAGACAATTGGTTACATGTTTTTCTCTGTAAACGCTTGTGTTATTGTTTTGTATGTTCATTATTAGCTCGTAGCGTGCCTCAGATTTTCCACTGAGTGAGTCATACTAATATTTAACTATTTTAAACCGAAGCCTCCATAGAATCATATTTCCATGTTGAGAGATTCAAAATGTCTTTGTCGAGAATGATGTTCTACTGTATGTTCTAATTAACAGTCCCTTCGAAGTCGTGGATGTTAAACCCTTAACCGCTGCGCTATAACGCACTGGAATGAGCTTGTGAAGAGCGAGTATGATTCTATCATGCCCTTTGCCACCCTCTCATTTGCCTCTTTTTGTGAGCCTGTAATATTTTTCATGTGCTTCTAATGAAGATTACCCCTCTCTACCATCCACTCACCTTATCGTTAGCCTGAGCTTTGCCCGCACGCTAATTGATGCACCCCTGCCAATTTCGACTCCGGCCCTGTCACTGACCCCCATTAAGAACCCGTCCTCCCCTTCTTATGGAAATCAGTCCCAGCGTTGTGAATCCTCCACCTCCAATCAGCTCCGCTCAAGTGGAGAAAACAGCCTCTCGTAGCTCATACCCAAGATCAAGCCTGGCTCTTATTGCTTTGTTCGCTATACAGTGGCGACGTTCTCAAAGACACTGCAATCCCTTTATTTAGATTGTTCTGAAAACTTTTACAATAGAGAACGTTTGATAATTAGGACAAGGCAATTACAATGATAATCAAGTGATTTTCTATTTTTTTTTTTTTTTTACAGTATGTCGCGCTCTTGTATTGACACCTAGTGACAGCATAACGCAACAACATTCGTTTTCAGTTATCAATGCTCCATTCTCAGTTAATCATGATTAACTAGACTTATGTTATTTTATAGATCATTTTTGTTAGTGATTTTGTTGCATTGACATGATGTTGATTAATAAAGCTTTTCAAAATTGTTAGTCTTTGTGTATAACTAAATTAAACGTTTTTAAAAACTACAAAGTGCACCTTTAAACCACTTCCCTTTCACCTGCAGGAGGAGATTTTATAGTAACTGACCTGTTAGCAATGATAGTTGTCATCAGCTTTATACATGCTGGCGTATTGCACCTGTTCTAATATCTTCATGCTGCGCACACCAAAGCATGTCCATGTGACGCCTCCCTAGCTTAACTGCTCTAATATAGATGCTGTATCGCAACCTCTAGATATTTACGGCTGAAACACTCCCATGTCAAGTTCCTCTTCACTATGTGATGTCAACACACATTCTACGCAGTTCTCTGGAAGCTTGATATTTTGAGATAACAATTCTGCTGCCCAGGTAGCTCAGTTAAGCATTGCATTTAAGATGCCTGAAATAGTGACGAGACATTTGATACCTTTAACTGGCAGCTAATATTATACTTAATCGATATGTCTTGAGGAAATGTCTTCATCTGTTGCCATTGTCTTCTGACTTTCCACTTTAGTATAATTCAGCTGTTCAACTCGCCTAATCCTGTAAAAGATTTTAGATTTCAACATTAGCCCCCCTTTTAGCCTGCTATCTGTTAGCGAAGTCCATTTATCCCATTTTCCCCACAGCAAATTGTTTCTGCGGCCAACTGAATACTGCCGGAAATACTTATTTCTCATTCCAGTCCCAAGTGAAGAGACCATGGCCCCTGTCTGTACTTATACAGATCTAAAACCGGCTTGGAGAAAGCAATCTGCCACTTGCTAGCCCTTGCAACATGTTTTTTTATAGTATCAATAGTCTGCACTCAGACATGACATCACAACAATTGGGAATCACTTTCAGCTCTCTGCTCTGTGAGGGTAACAGCCAGGCCAGAGATTGAGATGGATACGGTATGGCAGTCTGCTCATGGGCTAGTCAATGTGTAAACAGCTTGGTAGTGATTCTGTGAGTGATATGCACTTTAGTTCTTGTAATACATGCCTTTAAGTTACAATGCAACAAAATGTCAATGGGTCTCATTAACTAATAATTGTTAAGTTGTGTACTTGTAGACTCAGAAAAGGTTCATTTAAAATGTCCACAGTGCATTTCACAATGTGGTAAACCATACGTTATGGGGACAAAATGTCCAGACAAAAATGGTAATATCTGAAATCCTTGCAGTTGTGGGGATATTTTTTGGTCCCCATGAGAAAAACAGGTTATATATATCATATACTAAGTGATGTTTTCTGAATACGTAAAATGGCAGAAGGTTTTCAGTTTAGGGGAAGTGTTAGGGAATATAGTATATGTATAAAAATCATTATGTCTATGGAATGTCCCCATAAAACATAAAAAGATGTGATATTAATTTTATTGTGTGTGAAGTGCAAAGGTATTGATAAATTGAGAGTTCTGCATTTTCTTCAACAAGACATAATGCTATTCTAAGCGAACCATTTATACTAGTCTTAGCTGGTTTATAGGTTTGTTTATATGTATTTGCCCCAATTAGGAGTAATCAGGTGTTGTGCTTGTGCTTTATCACAGTACATAGTCATTAGTAGGTTTAAACACCTTATGGGCACTTCACGCTGGTTGTATTTTGCCCAGATTGCTGTGTTGTATTATCCTGATTTTCTAAGGACGTTTTGATGCGCTTTCAGATTGTCCTCGAATGCCTTATAAAATTTGGCTCCAGGATCAATTAATTGCGTTCAGAGTGGAAAAGCAGAACGGGCGAGTGTTACAATGGAGGGCCTGTCTCCCCTGGGCCCTAAAGGCTTGCTCTGTGATGTTTCATTAACTGTGCGCAGGCCTGTGGCCCCCAATAAACACACAGTAATTAGGGAATTTTGACTTGTCGTTTCTGTGCTTGCACTATGGTAATGATGATATGACCCTAAAAAAATACGAAGTTCTAGCGAGGTCATGGAATAGGCAACCTGCATTTAATTCTCCTCGCTGGTCCAATTTAAATTAGCCTGCAACTGTTTAATATTCCAATTCTTGTGCTGAAATGGAGATTTATTTACAAATAAGGGTGAAGGATCATATTTTATGAATTTGGATGCTAATCGTAGGCCGCAGATTGACGGACCGTTTGTCTGTGTCAGCAGCGCGGGACTTATTTGCTTGCTAATAAACACAGACGTCTGAATGTATACAGTCGTAAAAAAATGACTAGCAGTCAGTGTTAATTATTCCCTTGCAAAACAGCAAATAGCTCATTTCGTTATGCACCGGGTGTTTTTACCTCTAATATTAACATTATATTAAGTCTCCTAATTAGTGATGGCTGCATTCGGGCATTGCAATAGTAATTGCTTTTGCTTCTTTAAATAAAAGATGCCATGTACAATTGCGTCTTGTTACCGATATCGAATAAACGGGCAGCAGGCTGAAACCAGAGCGTCCAGGTTGGCGAGTGGTGCCCGGGAGAGAGAGAGAGAGACCTGCGGATGGGGAGGCAGTGGAGGCAGCATGTCAATGAGACGACTCGATGTCACTGTGCTCACCAGTCAGGACAGCCATCTGGAAAATCAAAGGCCAGCGCCATCTGCTTTACTTTCCCACTGTTTTCCCTTCTCTCTCACTTTCTCTCTGCCACCCGGCCATCGAAACGGGATCTTTGTTTCTTCTCCTGGATTTAAGTGCCATTTTGTTTTGTCAACGTGGCTGATTTGGAATTTTGTTGCGTATTTTGACCTGTGAGAATACTGTGAAGTTCAGTGACATTTGAGTACCCTTGAGAAAATGGGAACTTTTTATTTGTATTTTTAGAGTTTGGGAATGTATTACCATTGTTTAGATTCTCTTTTTTAAAAAGCGTTGTCAGTGAGACACAGATGGAAAGGTGCCCTGGTGTCCCCCCCCTTCTTCAGAAAGAAATCTCCTGACTCTGTAAAATGGGCAATGATGACATATGTGGATGCGGGCTTGTTCATATCTTTGTGAGGCCTTTAGGGAAATAAATTTTTGAGAACATTCAGTGAAATGAAGCTCACTCAATAAATCAACCTGACACAATAAACACTTCTGGCACATGCACCCCCCCCCCCCCCCCAATCCTTCCTCTTTTTCTCTCTCCGGCACCACCTACCTCTCGACGCTCTCGCCGCTACCAAATGGTGCCTCCCCAAAGGCCAGTAAATCAAATCAGCACACAAATACAGTGGGAATTTATTTGGAATGGGTTTTTGTTCTGTTTAACGCCCGATTGTTGGATGGTCTGGGCCGATGATAAATCTAGAGACCGCCGCTTTACCCATGCTCAGAGCCTGTTGCACCTCGGCGCCGCATATAAATCATAAATCTGATTGCAAGAGAGAGCTTTTGCTGGCTGTTGACAGGAAAGAGAGTGGCAAATGAACAGAATATATGTCCGACGCTATTTATCTTCCCCCGGCTGCTGCTGCTGCAGACCGCTGGAAGTTGCCAGAAAGTTTCGTATTGAATTGAGAGAGGTGTGAGGTGCAGAAACGCCCTGCGGTGTGATTAACGACCGCATTTGCCATAGAACGTATCTGAAGTGGTGATGTACGTGTAGCCATTAACACACAGTTCATTAGCTGTCCATATGTGACTGTTGTGTTTTATTAAAGACATTGTTAACCAAGAAATCTTTTACGCACAATCGGGCCATTCCAACTTATTCCGTTTCTGAAGAGCTGTTTTGGTCCTTATGATAGACGTCAATGGGGTCCAAAATAATTCTGAACCCCAATGACTTTCATTGTATGGACAACCCCGTAAATGTTGTGTTCCACAGAAGAAAATCAAGTTTGAAAAAACATGAGGGTGAGTAAATGAACTATGCCTTTAATTTGTGACCTTGTGCTGATTTGAAATCCCTTCTGCCACTTGCCTACATGCTAAAATCCCTCCCAATCCCCCGGGCACTATTTAAACAGCAATATTATAAGCTGTATAGCAGGGAATAATTAGTTTATCAGTGTTTGCTATGGTAACACACGTGGTAACAGTCTTAAGTGATTGTGTTTTCAAATGGCAGGGCCCGCATACATTTTCTTTTATCTAGCCACACAGTGGCTATGATTGCTCAGTGTTATAAATGGCACATACTTTGTAAGCAGAGAGAAAGACATTGTTTACAGTTGGCCCCACACCGTGAAACTGTCCAGTGTAAGGTAATCTGCAGTAATAAGCTCCATTTGTTTTGTTTAGCTTTTTAACAGAGGGCCGGGGAAGAGTGTGAGGGAGAGAGAGAAATCTCATTTCAAATCCTACTAACCTCCTTATCTCTATTTGTTCAGTTGTTTTTTAATGCCACATACTGAAAGAATTTCAATAGCTGTTTTGCCATGAAGTCATTTGTTATCCTTCAGCAGGCTTTGGTCTCCCTATTGTGTGACAGCCGCCGAGTGCTTGAATCTTCCAGATGGAGCTAGCCAGAAAGAGAGGCTTGCACAAGCACACACACACACACACAGGAATACATTTAGCATTTGGTAAAGGGTAAAACGATTGTCTTGTTTATTCCAAAAATACTGTATATGCAATCTATCGGTGAGAACGTGTCAGGCACTTTGTTTTAACAGGTGGGACAGCTTGTCCCTGAAAGTCCCCATCTCTCTGTTGTTATGCAGTGGTCACATCTTAACACAACGAGAAGCACTTTATCCTTAGGCCAGTGTCACACTGGATTCCAAATGAAGTTACTTTGCTTGTCTGCAGCGTTGTGTGCTGCTGACAGTCGTCAATGTGAAATTCAGTCAAGGTGCACTGCTGCGAAATAATTTAACAGCTTAATGGCATGCACTTAACCAGGACTTAATTTATGGTACCCAAACGTTAAGGGAAACTGACGTATACATGGGGAAATTTGAAATAGACCGTCATTAAAAGACAAGTCTTGGCATTCATTTCCATCTGTTAAAGTCAACGTGAATTGGCATTCACAAGCCATTTTACGTCCGAAATGTGACGCAATCCAAAGCGAAACAGGATTCGAGTGAATCGAGTCAGACTGAATGCAAGTTTGTCACAACTGGTCAAGTACATGGTGTTATTCAATCCAGCGTACTGTTAGTGGTGACATCAGAAAAAGTTGTTTAAGAGATGATCACATTTTTCTGAAACTTAGAGGTCAGTTCAGTGCGCAGTTACATTGCCGTTAATGTTAATATTAGGATTATTACAATGTTTTTGAAGTATCATGATCATGCATGCATTTATTTGTAAAAACAGTAATATTGTGAAATATTTATATCAATTTAAAATAAATGTTTTCTATTTTATTGTATCTAAAATGTGATGTGTTCCTACAGTATGATGGCAAAGCTGAATTTTCCAGTCTTCAGTGTCACATGATCCTTCAGAAATCAGTCTAATATAATGATTTGGTGAACCATTTCTAAGTATTATTAATGTTGAAACCAGTTTTACTATAATTTTGAGGAAACCATGATACATTTTTTTTCAGGATTCTTCGAATAGAAAGGAACAGCATTTATTTTGAAATAGAAATCTTTTGAAGCAATGTCTTTACAAAGTCTTTACTGTCATGTCAATTCAATTCAATGCATCCTTGCTGAATATATATTATATATTATATATATATACTGACCCCAAGACTTCACGGTTGTGTATCTTAGTGCAGTACACCTGTTTTGTTGAAAATTGTTCTTATTGAGCACTTCTATGCTATAGTGAATTATTCTTTCACATGACTTCATAGAAAGGTGCCAATATTGGCTTTCAAAAAGAGATGCTGCCAGTTTTCTGGCTACCCTCATGGGAGATGTTTTACATGTTCCTTTGCAGTGGGATTCTTGCAGCAACATGTATGGTAAAACAGAGAGTCTGAGATGATTCGACTTTATTTCAACACGACTCTTCTTAATTATGTGTCCACTAACTCTGTCTTGTTCTATCTTTCTTCCTTGCATGGCATCTTTGGCATCCCTGTGTGATGACACTCCCAACTCCCCAACTCAGGTTAGTGATGTTCAGTATTTTGCCATTGTATCTGTATGAATCATTCATGTCCACAAAGACAACCAAACAAAATTTCAAAGTAGAAATAAAAAGTAGGACATTTCAACTTCAATTACAAAGATAAAAACACATTGGCCGTAACTTACCTACATGTGTACGGCTAAAGGCCACCCTGTATTATCTAAATACAGAAGCTCTAATAAGGTCAGTCTAATGTTTTTCCGTAATAAGCATAACAGTGGCTGTGATATGACTGATTCACAGCGGACCTCCAGGTTCCATTCGTAACTTAATGGAACTGTGCTTTAATTTGACCAAGCTCTTGATTGACAGGTGCTCGCGATATCTCTCCGGTAACCCTTGACAATGGACATTAGCGTCGGATTAAAGCAAGGTGTTAAAGTGTATTAAAAATTAAGTCGATTTCCTTTCTGTTCGTTCATTTCCCCCCTCAGACAGCATTAAAATTCCTCTACAGTCCATTTTTATAAGACGATAGCAACTTCTCACCGGGTCCTACCGTGCTCTTTTGAAGAAAACCGAATGACTAAATATACAGGGGTATTTTTAAAAGGAAAAAGACGAGAAGAAAACGTCATCCTTCGCTGAATAAAGCATACAAATATTATATGACTTGTGTGCAGGGGAATTATCTGCAGAACACTGGGCTTTAGCTGTCAAAATGAATCTGATCATATCTCAGATGGGTTCATATTGCAGGCTGGTACACGTACGAAAGCGCAGCCCCCCTTGCAGAGAGCTTTATCTGTCAAAAAGCCTCAGCTTGAACCTCTTAATTTGCGCCGAACTGCAAGCCTGCACTTTGTTTATTGTATTATTTCACGCTGCCGTAAATAGACATAAATCTCTCGTAAGAAATATTGTGCAGCCAGACACCAAAGCTTCCCACTTAACAGAGATGGAGTGTTACTTATTTGATTCCATTTACCTTCGTTTATGGATCTGTGAAGAGTCGGTTTGAAGACAATGAACTAACAAAAGATTGTTTTAACAGCTGTGCGTCTTTGATTACATGCTTCTTTGAAGGATCACTTTAAGTTTGCCTTTGAACTTGGATAGAGATCAGAAATGATTTGGGCTGCTTTTTGATGTAAAACAAGGGATTGGATTGTTAAAATGTTCTTAAACTGTTTTCAACCATTTCCAGTTGGTGTTGATTTTCAAAGAGGATGAGGGGGAGAGATACTTCTCTTTATGCATGTGATCAAAAACGACACATTGCTGTCTCGACTGTAGAGCAACTCGAGGAGAAACAATTTTCTGTTTCTCTTCAAAAGTGACTGGGGTTTTACAGTGATTTTCGGGGCAAAAAATAATAGGCTTTTTATTCATTTTCTGTTTTTGTCGATGTCTTGGAGTGGTTTATAAAATTGAGAATCACATTGGAAATAATGCAATAAATATTTTCAAGTCATGTTTTGAGTTCAATTTAAATGGTATTAGGATTATTTGCACTAATCTAGGGATTTGGAGGTTTCTTATCAGAAATATGAGAGCCATCAAAAGCAAGTTAAATATGTAGAAATGTAGATTATCAGATTAGTTTTCTGTTGTTTAAAGGGATACTCCACTTTTTCGGGGGGAAATAGGCTCATTTTACAACTCCCTCAGGTTTAAACATTTGAGTTTTACCATTTTCAAATCCATCCAGTCGATTTTCTGAAATTTAGATGAATATCAGTAACCAGACAGTTTCTGGACTCTTTGACTTCCATATTATATATATTTTTTTTCAACTATGAGTATCCCTTTAAGGAGGTAGATTAAAGGGATAGTCCACCCAAAAATGAATATTTGTCATAATTTAAGCACCTAAAACTTTGTGAATTTCTTTCATTTGGGGGCCACAGAAGAAGATATTTTAAAGAACATTGGGAACCAAGCAACATTGAAACCCATTGACTTTCATTGTATGGACAAAAAATAAATTTCTCAAAATATATTTGTTTGTTCCATTGACAAAAGAAAGTCATACGAGTTTGGAATGACACGAGTTTTAGTCAAACAATGACAGAATAAACATTTTTGAGTGAACCGTTCCTTTAAGTTTTGGTGTGGCAATATGGTCATCACATTTACAATGTCAGATTACATTAATGTGGTTAATGTCTAGTTTAATGTAATGTGGTGTTGCTGTTATTTCTTCTGAATAGGTCAGATGGAAGTGATAAACTCTATCCTGGGAGAATTTTTCTTTACTTTTGTGTGGGAATGTGGAAAACAACTGGCATTTTTCCAGTGCCTGTCCAGATAGATTAAATGCAATGTAAAGACCAATGCCCAAGTTTTAATTCATATTTCATTTTTACCCCCCCCCACCCCCACCCCCCATCCCCGACAAAATTACAACCTCGTTGCATAAAAAAAGCAGAAACAAAGTTAGAGTACATGGCCTATATCTGTCAAAGACATTAAAAGACAGTGCATAACTCTTGATTTATATTCGTCCGGGAAAAAAAGGCAATTTTTCTGTATATTTCATTGAGTCAAGGACAAAGAAATGGATGGCCCCAGCTCACCAAATGACCCACATAACAGAATACATGCAATTCATGATCTATTTAAACAACGTGATAAATGCAAATACTGTCACATCCCCCCTAATCCCTGCTCCACTCTGCCTGAATCTCTCATTTCACTTTTGTTTCCTTTCTTTTCACCCTGCTGTTTTGATACAAACACACTTGGCTTTTTTTTTCCCAAGGACTCTGCTATGAATGTTATTGGAAAGGAAGAGAGAGAAAATTTGGATATTTTTACATGATGTCCTACATTTTGTCAGCTAAAATGGGGATATTGCCTGAGCGAGAGTGAGGCATGTTCTTCAGTTGTCAAAAGGCAGTAAGTAATGATTAAAATAGCAGTGTGAAACGCTGGGAGATTAAAGTGATGCTAATGATAAGTGAGAGAAGAAAAGGGCAAGCTATATTTTAATTCCTAGGAGAATGGTTAATGACTTCTATTGCCTGAGATTAAACTAAACCTGTCTCATCAGCTTTTTTCTGCTCACAGAGGGAAAAAAAAGGGCCCCGTGCACTTTAATTTATTAAACTCTTTTAAGGAAGCACATTGATCTACATAGGTTAAACTTTCAAAATTTGGGCACCAGGTTCCATAAAGCTGTCTGCAGGAGCAGGGGCAGTGGAGTAGCTCAAGGCACCGCCATAAAGAATTCATTATCTATGAACTGCCACATTTAATCAGAAAATATCAATTATTTAAAGGGAAAGGCTTGCTTCTGTTTAGCGCTGGAGGATTTTGAGACGGTCCAGATTGAAGTGACAACCGCAGACAATGCGCTGTGTGAATTTCCACTGTAACACAAGCCCTCATTTTAGGTGTATTCGCTACGGCGTGTCAAAGCCTGCACTCGCCCACTGTATTCACGCCTGTGATTACAATTACATCAATAATGCAGAGGTGTACTGCAAGTAAAATATTTATCTGGCTTTTTTAGCCTTTCTCGATTGACTAACGCATGCACGACCGTGACATTAATACACAACCTCCCACGACCTGCGTAATGAAACGTGTGTGTTTTTGTTGACTTGTCATTATGCGTTCCGACAGACTTTATTAAACTCGGTTTTGAGGAAACCTTTTGGTATGTTCCTGGTGAAGATATGGGGCGGTGACACACATTTTTGATGCTAATTAGCATGCATTCCAATCCACTGAACACAGAATAACAGCCCGATCATCGCAGCCGATCCTCACAGAATTTCTTGGCTCCGGCGTGATAGGAGTCATTGAACATTCTGCTGACAGCAGATTATTTTTGTTTTTATACAGATGTCAGGCTTGAGTTGCTGGTGTTCTCTGTTGGTTTGAGGTCTGTCTGTCTGTCTATCTGTCCGTCAGTCTGGCTGTACAGTATAACATGTTTGAATAAATGATTACTGAATGATCATTTTGGGTGAACTATCCTTTTATAGATACTTTTCCCACATTACAATGTTTGGGTCTTAAATGATTATTTCACTTTAGAATTACAATTTCCTGATAATTTACTTACCCCCGTGTCATCCAAGATATTCGTGTATTTCTTTCTTCATTTGAAAGGAAATTAAGGTTTTTGAGGAAAACATTTCAGGGTTTTTCTCCATTTAGGGGATTTCAATGGGGTATGTGGACTGTGTCTGGACTGCAATGGCTTAAAGGTCCAAATTGCAGTTTCAATGCAGCTTTAAAGGGCTCCACATGATCCCACCTATGGAATAAGTGTCTTATCTAGTGAAACAATCGGTCATTAAAAAAAAAAAAACTTTTTTTTTAACCACAAATGCTAGTCTTGCACTTGCTCTGCGCCACGCATTACGTAATCACGTTGAAAGGTCAAGCGTGACGTAGGTGGAAGTACTGCCCTACTGTTTATAAAGTGAATGTGCAAAGACTAAGTCAAACACCATTTACAAATAAAAAAAAAAAGATACAAAACAACAATGGCAGACAATTTTGAAGTTGGAGGAGAAAATCAGATGGAGTTTTTCGCTCTACAATACCTTTTTGAACCGGAACAAGCATGAACTTTCAACTTAATTACATAATGTGTGCCAACGCATTCTCATCCCAAGGCGTCAACTAACTGACGCTTTACCTTTAGGGCCCTATTTTAACGATCTGAAACGCAAGTGTCAAAGCGCAAAGCGCAAGTAACTTTGTGGGCGGGTCCCGGCGCTGTTGCTATTTTCCCGGTGGGATAAATGCCTCTTGTGCCTGGTGCAAATCTACAAGGGGTTGGTCTAGCTTCATTATTCATAGGTGTGGTTTGGGCGTAACGTGAAATAAACCAATCAGAGCGCCATCCAACATACCCTTTAAGAACAGGTGCGCATGTTCCATGACGGATTGTTATTATAACGGCGGGTTAAAGTGGAGCCGATGAGACCGACGTTCTTGTCAGGGCAGTTAAAAGAAGTGACGTTGTATGGGGATGGGAGAAACTCTTGCACATCAGTGTCGGTTAAACATTATATACGTATGTTTCTTGCCACTATTGGGCAAACAGGTCTGATCCTTTAGTAGCCTACGAGTACAATTAGCCTTAAAAAATGGGTAATACGTTTTTTTCATCTTCATGTAAACCACAATGATTTCCCTCATGTGTTAATATTTTTCCTTGTTATAATGTATGATTAGCAAAAATAAAAACTGCTGCATCTGTGTTGATGAGAGAATCAAAGTCTATGCGCGTTATGCACCCGCTGCATTATGGCCAAGCATGCGCGCTTAAAATAGCATTATGAACAACGCGCAACGCGCAACGCGCCACTGACTTTAGACCAGTTTTTTTTTTTCTGATCAGTGGCATAATTGTTTTCTGGAAGTGTAAAATAGCACAAGGGAATGTTTGTGCCAAAACACGCCTCCTTTTCGCGCCGATCCGCCCAGGCAGCGCAAGTTCATCTCCTAGTTTACTGACATGCATCTTTTGAGGGAAAAATCCCGCTTTGCGTGTGTGCAAAATAGGAATGACACATGCGTTTGTGCATAAAGTCATTTGCGCCGGGTGCAAGATAGAGCCCTTAGTGTCAGTTAGATGATGTGGGTAGGTTTAGGTCTGGGGTAGAGTTAGGGTTAGACCACTAGGAAAGCATCATCTAACTGACGCTAAAGGGTGCCTAAAGCGTCGGATATTGAAGCATGGTCAAAAGCGTCAATTAGATGACGCCTTGGGATGAGAATGGGCTGTGTGTGGTGTATCACAGAGCTAAATTCTAAAATAAACTAATCCTTTAAAAAGAATGTGGATGTTAAAATGGCATGGTTCAGCAGTTAGGCTTATTTTTATACCAACTTTAGCTTAAGCTTGGTTTTAGACATGAGTTAATAAAAACATTACTAATTTATGGAAATCTGTATTGGGTTTTGCAGGAGTGCAAAGTGCCCCAAACAAGGCTACAGCTTGAGATCCAACAATAATGCTTAGCATGCGCCAAATCAATAGTGTCAATTGCCAAAGCTGCTATGCAGAATTTGATACCAAGGACTTGTGATGACGTTTACTGCTGGGTCAATAGCCATGCGATCCTTTATTCGTTTTCGAATACATAATGCCTTTCATTGTTAAGAAAGACTCAGACACAGTGCCATTACAATTGATTTCTTCTGTACATGCAAGAATAACCCAATAAATCACCCATGCCAATAATTCTTGAGGTTTGCCGTTCAGCTGATCAGGTGTGGCACTGCGACAAGATGTCATTTAACCATATTATCGAGTTTGCATTTAAAGTGGCGACTAATTATAATTTGTTTGCCTGAAATAAAGAAATCCTGCCCAGCTCTCTGCAATAATGCATTAAGAAATCACATTAATAATGCACATATTTTTTTTCTCACATATTTATAGCTTTCCCCCAGACACCAACATGTCACAGTTGTTGTTAGATCCCTATTGGTTTCAATTAAAACCTTGCTGAAGCAATAAAAATAGGCAATTAAATTGGAGCAAGCACTTCAGAGGTAGAAATAGGCGGATTAAATTAACCTTGAACCGCAATTAGCGTTAAAAAATAAAGCTACAGTATATATGTATTTGTCTCAAGCAACAACATTAATCTATGTTTGCTAGACTGAAACTCTGGAAGTTGTAATTACTGCCGTTGCTTTGGTTTTAAAGTGATAAATGTGTATAATTTCATTACTTTCTACTTTGTTTCAATACTTTACCTTAGTGTTAATGAACACTAACACATGCCCGCAGTAAGTAACTTCTCTGATTGAGAGTTGGCCATATGGCCCATCTGACTCTGATGTGGAGAGAATGACCTCAGCCTTGATATAAATGAGCTTTTGCGGGACGGCTCGGCCTTTGACTGTGACACTAATGGAATGCTTGTGCTCACAGGCTTTTACACGCTTAGGTAAAAAGGCTTTTGGTAGTGGATCCTAACACATGTTAGCTTAAGTGAAAACATTTATTTCTGGAGCAATGCACTCGCTGTCATTTCAGCTGCAGCTTGTGTCTGCCCATGTGTCTCATTATCTTGCACTTAAAATCAACATGTACCTCCCACCCCCCAGCCCGACAGCACAGCGGTCCCGGGCCATGTGCCTCTGTTGCGTTCCCCGACTCTCGTTGTGTTCGTCTCATTGCTGTCAGTTTTTAAAGTTAAAAATATTCCTGTTTCTGCCCCTGTGCCACTTTTACCTTTGATTTTTACGCATTTCTGTGATTCTTTTAGAGACGTCTGTGATCTTTCCTGCAGCTAAGACCCTTCTTTCTATTTCCTTGAGGCCGTCGGATTCTTTTAGCAACCCGCGAAGCTGATTAATTTCACTCTTCATTAAAAATGTGTAGTGGCATCTTCTGGACTTTTGTCATTCTCTTTTTTTTATTTTTCTGTCGCTTTCTTTCAGTCTCTCTCCCTCCTGTGCCCCGGCCACCCGCCTCCTCCTCCCTCAGCGCCCTTGGCAAATGAAAGGTCAAAGACGCTGCAGTGATTAATGAGCACCAAGCGCCAAGATCCCTCTGTCATTTCCCCCCCTTGTGTTTTTAGTCAGGCCGCTAATTCCTCCAAGACAGCTCAGGCTTTATTGGCCGATGGGAATGACACGGTGTCTGTGGAGGTTTTTTTTTGACCGAGCCGCTTCTACTGTTTAGTTTAGCGAGGAAAAGAAAACAATTCTCTTTTTTATCCGTTAAAATGTTTTAGGGTTGAGTGTCGCTCGTTTCGCTTCTGTTTTGTTTGCTCTAGGAACAAAAAGCCCACTCAAACACTAAGTTTTTTGGGATTTTTTTCCCCCCACAGAACAGAAGTGGCCGTCTCTCTCCACTTCGTGGATGACACTTCAGCGGTGCACACCGAGTGTTTATTTGAAAAAGTAATGAAATATTTACTCCCTATTGCGGGTAGGATTAGCACTGGTAATTGACTGCAGCAAAAACCGAGTCTGTGTGAAAGCGGCCGAGAGAGCGCGAGCGAGAGCAAGGGCCCCTCGTGTTTGAATGCAGATCCTTAGCTCACAATGGTCCTGTTAGCGAGGCTGTATTTCGCTCTGTCACTCTCTCTCTCCACATGTTGCTTTTTCTTTGAGAGATAAGTGGCTCTAATGCTGAACAAATAGTGGAAATCAGAAGCCACTGAGAATCATTCGGCACCGGTTTTCCCATGGCACCCAAATACACGGCCGGTCTCACGGAGAGAAGGAGCGCGAGGGGGAGAGAAAGGGGGGAAAACCTCTCAGATGAGCGCGAAACAGTTTTGTCACCGCAAGCAAATCCAATTGAAAAGTCCTCTGGACTGCAAAGAACCGGAGTTGTCAGATCGGGCCAGCGCACTGAAAAGATCCAGGAGTCCTAAATTGGCATCAGGTGTGGGGCTTCTCTCTGTGGTGATGGGCTCCCACATTGTGTCAGCTAGACATTTGGCCATTTCCAAATATAATGGGAGAAATTAATGCAAATGAGCGGCTGGAATGAAATGTATTTAAATGCAGATTGAAAGAGCCTCTGCGTTCTGCCTGATAACAAGTTGCTTTAGGAGAAGGGCCACATTGTGTTGGCTCATCTCACCCCCTACTGTTTCCATCCCCACACCAATGTGTCCCTTTTTTTTTCTCTCTGGTCGTTTGAGTCTCATAACAGACCATTGTTCAGTTGGTAAACTCGCTCTCTAAACTATTTACATTGCTCGTTATTTGAATTTCAAATGTAGCTGGGTCTTTGGCTTCGAGCCGGTCGGAAACGTTAATTGCGCAACGACTAGAGAGAAAGAGCCAGATCGTTTAAAACAATGTTGACCATAACCTCATTAGAACTTGTGACGGCATGTATTTCACAAACAAGTTCCTGGCCGACTTCTTGCCTGTGGCTAACCATCTCTTAAAACATCCTCTTCCTAGCTTTAAAGAGCTCTTGTTTCAGGGCCTCACACTCTGTGTCCGCAGCCATTATTAGAAGAGCCTGGAACACATCAGTTTCAAAGGAAATGTTCAAATCGGAGCGGTTCAATACGAGGGCACATTTGTTTATCTGTTTGGACAGTGCTGCTGCCAGACGCGTCCAAAAGAACAGGATATTGTACCTTTGGACGCAGATGCAGATTAGAAGTTTAATTCTTTAAAGGAAAAGTTCACACAGGAATGAAAATTCTCTCATCATTTACAAACCTGTATGACTTTCTTTGCTCTGTGGAGCACAAAAGATGATATTTTGAAGAACTTGTTTGTCTAGAATGACCGTGTGGGTAATACTTTATTTCGATAGTCCACTTTAGACATTCTACTAACTATAAGTAACTTTTCAACTACATGTAGACTGTCAGCTTAATATCTGCTAACACTTTATTTTCTTGGTCCCCCAACAGACATTCAACTGACTATAAATAACTTGGCAACTACAAGTCAACTTATTCTCCTAACCCAAAGCCTAACACCTAAACCATAACCTAACAGTCTACTGACAGTCTACTATAATATACTAATAGTCTCATGAGAGTTACTTGACATGTAGTTGAAAAGTTACTTATAATTAGTAGAAAATCTAAAGACTATCGAAATAAAGTGTAACCAAAGTGGTAATTCATTCAATGACTGGACACCATTGACTTTATTTGTACGAACATCAAAATAAACTAAAATAAAAAGATATTCTTTTGTGTTCCACGTGAGGGTGAGTAAATGATGACAAAATTTACATTTTTGGGTGAACTGTACTGTATCTTTAAAAAAAAAATGTTCAACCATACACACAAACGCTGAGGCATTAGGCATATGCGAAGAGTGTTGTTTTCGGGGGGGAAAAAAAGAGGGAAAACTTTACAGATGCAATTTACATGCAATTAATTTTAGTTAATTGGATACACTGACTTCATTTATCATGCATATTTATGTCAAGCAGCTTGTGTTTTTCACTGATTATTAACCGATAAAGAGAAACATGGGCATTTGACTCTTATCTATCTTCTTAACATTATCTGCTGTATAAAGAGACAGGCGCTCTTACTGGCATGCAGTGCTGCTGTTCAGTGTGTGTATTGCACTGAGAGGGATGGTCAGGCTTGATGAGAGTCCAGGGCAGAGCAGGAGACCGCTGTGTCCAGAAGGTCCGGGCCTGTGATTAATGTGATAGATAATGTGCTGGGGAAATGAGTAAACACTCCCTCGCTGCCTAGCTTTGTGCTTCATCGGGTTGATGACAAGGGCAGTGCAAGGTGAGAATTTAACAGGCCTGCTGGAAGAATAGAGGGAAAAAAGGAGAGAGATTCAAAGGAGTGAACCATGACAGACTTGAGAGAGAGAGAGAGAGAGAGAGCGAGAGAGAGAGAGGGAGTCGGCTGCCTTGCTAATAAAGCGGGCTGACAAAAGTGGAAGTTTTTCAGAAGAGGAATAATTAAAAGTGCTCAGGGGACTGCAGTTTTAATTTCACATGTAAAGGGCTAAAGATTTCATTTATAGGCACGCTGAGTAGCGAGAAGGTTAATAAGACGAACAAAGCGTGCATTGTGAGAACATACACTCGGAGCAAGGCTGCTGGACTTTCACCTAACACGTTTTGAATTATCTTTCTTTACATATTTCTCGTAAGATGGGAAAAAGAATAGATTAACTGATTAACAGCTCTAGTGACCGATTGTTGATGGTGTAAAAGGCTCAAGTGTCTTGTTCTGTATTATACATCAGCACAAGGTATAAAAGTCCCATGTTTTACAATTCATTTTGTGGTAAAACAGCAATCTTCAAGCAATTAGATGAGCTTGTATAAGTACGATTTACTTTTTTATAATATAAAAATAATACAATATATATATATATATATATATATATATTCCTACTAGTTCAATATTCCTATAGTTCAATATTCCTACTGATTAAGCTCTGATGCTTAAACAAAAGGAACATGACATATTGTCTGATGTAGTAGTTTTATGTGTGGGTCGAGCCCCACTTCAGACAGTCTGGGTCTCATTCCTCCCTGTAATGTCCCGCGCTGGTCGAGATCATTCTGTTTGTCAGCAGTGGATCATGGGAATGAATGATCGCAGCGGCGAAATCCTCCAAATCCTTCCCCCGCCGGCCTGTCACACACTCCACTCTGGGCCTGACACTTCTCTATTATATGTTTATCAGTCTCTAATGAAATGCTGACAAGTTTCGCCGCACAACGGATACTGTGTTCCATTAATAGTATTTAACGAACCTTGAGCTCTCACAATGGCTGGGCCCTATTGCCGGTGACAGCTCAGGGGCCCCACTGCTGCTCCCCGGTGAGAGAAGATATTATGCATTATGAACATTTGCAATCCCCCTCTTGCCCCCAGACCATCTTACTTGTCTTGCTGATAGGAGTGAGAGTGAGACAGTCTGTTGCAATATGGTCAGTGGTGTCTCGTTAGAATGGGAACCATGCTGTTGTGAATTTTATGAATTCACATAAATGATAAATAATAAGGGAGGAAAACATTTGTCATATTATTTTTTATTATTTGTTTTATTTGTATGGGATTTGGTTTTATCTATCTATCTATCTATCTATCTATCTATCTATCTATCTATCTATCTATCTATCTATCTATCTATCTATCTATCTATCTATCTATCTATCTATCTATCTATCTATCTATCTATCTATCTATCTATCTATCTATCTATCTATCTATCTATCTATCTATATCTGTCTGTCCGTCTATCTATATATTGTTCTATTGTCCTATCATTCTATTTATCTATCTGCCGTCCTATCCCACCTAGCATGTCATATAAAAAAAGATAAAAAAAAAAAAAAAAATAAAAGACAGATTCAAACTTCTGAGGATTACAAGACATTTTGCAGTGCCAAGTTGTGGAAAATCACATTATTTTCATTGTCATTGTGATCCTAACATTAAGAAAACACGCAGATAAACTTTTATTTTTAATAAAGTTCCAGTCAGATCTTGTCAGTAAGACACTGTTCATTTGTTTACTTCATTTTACTGTAATTTCATTTTTAAACAAGACATACTTCGACACAGGCTTTTTCAAACAGACTAAAAATAAAAGATGATGCAGTACCATTTACATTGGATCCGACAGCAATGCCACAACACACAATTGTGAGTAACTGTTTCTATCATGTGTCACTATTGCTTTGTCTGATATAGATCATTTGATGTACTGAGTATTTATACTGTAGCGCAACAGTCAAACTGAATAGTTGTGGTTTTCTGTTCTTTCATTTGCTTCCCCATTTATGCACTGGATTATCGTATATGGAAGAAAACACGTAGAGAACACTGCTTTTGTTATTGTTTGGATCTAAGCCATTCACTGAAATCCTGAATAAAAGCTTCAGTGAGTGACATCCTCTGTATTTTCATCTGTAAATTATTCAATTTGTCTTACATTTTTATTTAAAACATGACTCTGAAAATGACAATGTATACGTTTTTCACTCTTTTGAAAAGGATGAACTATGTACATTCATTCAGAATTCCATTTACACAAAACACCGTAAGTCAGCCTTTGTCGATTTTACAGTAACTGTGGTTGAGTAACTCTAAGTACTTAAACTTTATTGCCACAACCAAGACTTATAAAGCATGTAATATACATAAATGTTTCACATTGTTGGCAAATGTTTCAACTATGTAACAAGATATTTTTGAACATCAGAAGTTTTCAAAACAATTCCACAAACTTATTTTAATTTGTAAAAATTTTACCTAATCATAGCAGAGGGCTCTTACTTTCAAGTCTTGATGTGGCACGCCCATCAAAACAGATTGTTCGAAAGAAAATGATATAGAATTTAGCTTTTTAATTCTAAATTAAATGTTTGTTTTTTTTAATGTAAAAATCTTGATAACAATATAGGTGGACCTAAGAAAACATTATAAAAAACTATGCAGTTCATGACTCGGCGCATTTGTCAACCCCAGAGGGACATACCTTCATCCTTGAAAACCATATTGTCCTCCATAGTCTACTCTGTATTAGCTAATAGTGCAGAAGATCCATGCAACATTATTCCTTAAACCCATTATCAGCCTGTGAAAAATATTTCTGCTCTCTCTCTCATAAATAATTGCACCCTAGCACCTCGCCATAGTTTATGTCTGTTTAAGCAACCTTGTCCACGGAAGTCACTCAAACGTTGGCACGTCACACTAATTTTAAGCAGATGCCCATTCGACCCACAGAGTGATTAGTTTCGATATGCGTGGCGCAGAGTACGAGACGTGCTCGAAATATCTGCGAGGGTCTGGCACGAGAGTAAAGAGCATAGATGTTCCTCATCTGTAATACACTGTGTAGACTAATATCTGCTGCTTTTTCTTATATTGCAGTGCGATATTGATCTGCTAAAATTGTACCATATTGGAGCTGTCTGTTGTGATATTCATCATTCTGTCATGCGCATCCCCCCCCCACACCCCCATAGCGACGAGTTATTAGAGGCAGCGGTTTGAAGAGGTTGAAGGCTTTAGTCGCAGAGATGTTGCAAACAATTCATCATAAAACCGAGAGAGAGATAGCAAAGAGGGACGGAAAAAAATCCCATGTGACGTCTCGCTTAAGATTTATGTGGACCAGGGCCATGCATTAAGAATTACATCATCAGGTGGTGTGGAGACTTCGCACGATGTGCTGAGTCGGACTATTTGCCCTCACGCTGAGCCTAAATGGACTTTTCTTACCTCCTCATGAAGCTTTTTAATGGAATCGCGAGCTTCCAGGAATAAAACGAGTGATTTAGTTAGCGCGGTGGAGGCTGGGTCACGGGCCCTGATAAAGCTTGTCTGAAATAATTGTCATTCTGTGGGTTTAACGACACGGGCCTTGCTGCCATTACGGCACATTTGGCAGTTGATGGCAATCAGACAGCGAGGATGAAAGTAAACTTGTACGTGCCACATTCGATTTGTCTCCTGACTGGGTGGGGCGCTTTTCCCTCCAACTGTCTTAAAAGGTTCTGGTTGTTTGCTCTCCGCACGCAGCCGGTGATTCGTCCTGAAGGATCAAAGAGACGCAGACGGATGCGGCTGACATGCGTTTAGCAGCCGGGCCTTGATTTCGTTTTAGCAGGGGCGAATCGAGGGATTCTGTTAGCAGGAGCCGTTTTTGTGGGGTCAATTGTTTTGTTTTCACAGTAAACAGCGTTCAAATGGAATTGATCAGGATCTGGGAGTCACAGAGGATGATTCGTTCTGCATAAACAGTATTTAGAAGTGTAGGAGGAGGAGGAGGAGGAGGACAGGGCGGATCGTCTCTGCCACGCAGACTCGCCGTGCCGTTGTGTAAACATCGCTCTTCCTCTCCCACCACAGATCACTTCTGGACTCCCTGGAATATTTACATTTCATTAATTATTAAGAAAGCAGAAAGAGTATAAACAGTGGATAAATTTTGTTTAATGTTTCACACAGGATTCCGATTCCACAGTCCAATTAATGTTAATCATTAAGGACTTCCTGTTTAGTCCTGGCGTTTAGTTTGTTTGTCCCTGGGAGGATACAGACCTCATATCCTACGTCTTGCACAGTACCAGATATTTGCTCTGGTTATAATTAGTCAGTTGCCCGTTTTAGTTGCGGCAGCCTGAATTAATGACATTGGAAAGTCAGTAGGTGACTGAAATGTCAAAGAACAACCAGAAATGCCATTTGAAATGCGTGTAATGCAAAACATGGATGTTTATGAAACATAATTCCATGTAATGTGGGACAACTGTTCTCAGTTAAAGGGAAAAAAAGGCTCTAGATCTCTCTCTGTGTGTGTGTGTGTGTGTTTGTGACAGTAGAGGCAGGCACTCGTTTTTGTGTGGCATAATCGTATTGATTCTGAAATCATATTTGCCGAATTAATATGCATCAGTCTGAGAGTGCTATTGTTTTGTGGCCTCTTAATTGCTTCATCTTGTTAATATTAAAAGCACATTAAAGTCTTAACTATTGGCTCTATCTGAAGTTACTTTTGACGACAATTTCATAAGACAATGGGAAGGATTAATAAACTGCAGCTTGATCTCTGTTATCAAGCTCTTTTACTATGGGGAACCAATTAAGTACCCTTCAAGATGACTTTCACTTGCTGCACTGGTCTGTTCCTCTGCCAGAATTTGGGATTAATTGGGAATTAATATCCTCTCTAGAACAAGTTCGCTTTGTTTGCTTTGTCTGACTTTAACAATCGGCACCGAGGTGATCCCAACCTGTTTGTCGAATCCCCCACCCCACCCCCATCCTCCCCCTCTCCGAGATTGATATGTACACGTCCCAGATCCCTTCAAGCTGAAAATATGGGCCATTAAGAGAGAATAGTCGACAATGATTTCGTTCTCCACGTAGAATTTTTTCGAGCTTTATTAGCCATGCATATTAATGACTCAATTAATTCTATTCATCCTCGCAAGTCATCTGTTTGTTTTCGCCTGACCTTTTATCTTAGAAGTATTCACGCTCGACTCGGTTTAAGCACTTCCTCCATGCCGGCGTTCTCCCACAGTGGCCGAGCGCCTCTTCCAAGAGGGAGTCGGTTAATGTGTTTGGAAGAAGCCTCCCTCTGTTAGAAAGCACGGCGGATGTAAATGTGACAGGAAATATGCTATTATTACAAACCGAGTCTTTCGTCTGACATCCCACTAAATAAAATTACAGCATTTCCCCCTTCTCCCTCCCTGCAGACTCCATCTGCCTCTAAAACACCTCTCTCTCTCCCTTTTTTTTTTAATTTACGAAGATCGGAGTAAACAGGCATGTGATGCGGAGGAGACCGGGGTTGGATACTTGCCCTACGCTACATCTATCTCCCATTCAAAGTTAGTGGTGAGGACAGGACATATAATTGAAAACTGCAGCTGGACTGTGTACAATCTTGTAAAAGGATGCCTTGGAAATTAGATTAATCAAGAGGCAGACATTGTGGGGAAAGTTTGTTTCGAATGCCTGACAGTATCGCTCTTTCTCTCATTTCAAATGCTGGCAGGGCAGCAGGCAGCTCCAAGGGAAATGTGCTCCTTTCATACTTGAGTAATTGATGAATTGTATGCAATATGCAAATGAGAATCCATAAATCTTATGAATGACAGCTTAATTTATGTGAGCCTTAATGAATGCAGGATTAGATTTTAATTAAATATCCTCAAAGGCACCCTGACTAGTAAGTTTTTAAAGCCTTGTTTTGAAGACTTGTTTCATATGTGTCGCAGTTCTGCGTGGTAAAGGGAGATCACGGAGAGCATTTCCTCACCATTCCGAAGATAAGCGCAGCACTGTTTTGTTAACCAAAGGGACTGAAATTAATAAATACTGCGATGGAAATCATATCTAGCCATCTCATTTTAACTTTCCTGGAACTGTTCATTTTAATACATTTGATTAACTGCATCTACTTTCCCCCCCTCTCTCTGCCGTATCTGATCTATAACATTTTCTGCAGTGTCTTTTTAATTAAGAGAATCGTCCATTAGGCACGGAAAAGTCAACCAATTAGGCATTCTACATCAGTTCCCAGGATGTACAGGCCTGCTGCTCCTTATTAGTGCTAATAGTACTGATACAAAACAATTTTAAGCTTCACAATTATAGTATGCAATTAAGAAATCGGCTTTTTGTCATTAATGATGCATTAAAATAATCAGCAGTTTATCTTGCTTTCAGATCTTTTTTTTCCCTCTGAAATCTCCCTCCAGTATGAAGTTATCTCAAACAGTGTCATGTTTGCAGTTGCAGTCCAGGGTTAACCCTGTGGATTTGCTTGCATTTATGGATAAACTGGTCATAAAAGTTACAACAATAAAAAAGAAAAACCCTCAAACACCTAAAAACTACGCTCTAAAAAAAGGCTGGGTTGTTTCAACCCAATTGTGGGTCAAATATGGACAAACCCATCCATTGGGTTAATTTTTTTAATTTTTAAGTTTTAATTTTTAATCCAATGTTTGGGTTTGTCCATATTTGAACCCAAATTGGGTTGAAACAACCCAGCCTTTTTTAGAGTGTACAGCCAGTAATGAGACAATTGTAGAAATGGTTCACACTCTGGAAAAGCATGAACCATGTTTTGGTCAATAACCTTGTATCTGGCTCTTTAAAATGATTATTCTAAAATGACATTGACCTGTGATGTTTTTTCCAAACTACAATAGAGTTCACTTCAATTCCGTCAAAAATAGAAAAAAACATTATGTTTTGACAAATTCAACAACACACAGACTTGTGGTAAGGAAAAAGTCCCAATGAGCTCTTCAAAAGCTAACTTAAGTCAGATAACCTGCGGTCCAGTCAATAAGACTGGAGGTGTTGACCAAGTCAACAATTCTTGATCTTCGGTTTTCTAAGATCTTTTTTTTTTTGTTTGTTTGTTTGAGGCATGGTTCACATTAAGCAAAGTTTCCTATGAATAGCATGTTCAAAATTTGTGATAGTTCACAAACTTAAACAAATAAAAAAGTTTTATGGCCAGATATTCTGCGTACTTTTACATGAGGACACGGCCATCTAAATAAAACTCAAGGAAAGAACATAAGTGGGTTGCGAGTTCCTTTGCAGTGGTGCAATCTGATTGCCCTGCCCAGAAGCTCTTTAATCAGACTGTGCAGCGCACAAAAGCAGCAGGAAGGCCACTTTTATAACCTGAGCACTCTCTGTATCTCTAAATGTTATGCCTGGCGCGGTACTGTTGAAAGATCGGGCAGAAAAAACACGTCTGGGGAGGAGAGGTCCGCTGTTTGTAGTTTGTAGTGTGGGTAACTGCTCCCTTTGATTGTTTGCATTTGATCTAATATATTGTTCCTCAGTAAAGTTCACCGTTTACCAACGGATGCAGCTGTTCCTGCTTATAAAATGCTTTGCTGTATATGAAGTGCTTACACATAATCCATCTATGCTGATCTGATAAGGCGTCTACCTGGCTGAGGGTGACAGGTGTGAGAAGGAGAGAGAGAGAGCTGGTGGCGATAAAGCAAAAACAGTTCGATGCAAATAAAGAGAGTGATAAAATCTGAGGCAGCACTGATTAATGCAGGAGTGCCTGTGGAACGGCTGACCTCTTCTGTTAGCGTTCCATTCGTGTGCAGGTGTAAGTGACTGAGACAGCCACTTGTGTTGCTATATATCAGATATCACTGCAGATTCTACTATTTTGCTTCCCTACGACCCTTGTTGAAAACTTCCAGGGAAGTTGAAGTTAATGCTGGCGGTTTGTGTAGGGAATAAAAGAGATGATTAGTGGTTTTCAAAGTCAAGAATGTTAGTGTTTCATATTCGTAATGCAATGATGGCCATAGCATTTCAATGGGGGTCTTGAGCTTTTAAAAAGCATGTTTGATGTGCAGTGAAAGGATAGTTCAGGCAAAAAAAATCTGTCATCATTTACTCACCCTCATGTTTGTTCATACGCGTAATATTCGTGAGCTAAGAATTATACGGTTCTGTCTCCACTTTTGATCAAAACTGAGTTTATGACATAATGTGATTAGGTGTTTATTAATGCCTGTGTGGTGTTATTTTTGTAAAAAACATATTTTGGTTGTAGTTATTCATAAAATAAAAAATTTCCATCTCATAAAACATAATCCGAGTTTATGATTATGATTTTAAGGTTCTATTTCCAGTAGATTCAATATCCAATCAAAACCCTGAATGAACACGGACAGACCAATCAAAACCCAGCCCTTAGCTCTGTAGCCTGGACACAGAGCTAAAGGCTGGACATTTGAAGCCAGCGATGAAATGAGAATGGCTGTGATCCGGCCATACTAAAGGCACTTGTTTCCAATTGTGCCAGGATTTTGTTATTCTATCCTCAATGTACCTATAGGGTGATGGCTATAATAGTATACTACATAACAGTTTTGCCAGATGGAATGTAAAACCTTTGATGCTTAATATCTCAGAACTACTCTTAAAGGAGATCGAACTGTACAATTCTGTTGTTGTTTTTTTGTTTTTTCTTCTTCTGTGGAACAGAAAAGGAGATGTTTCCCTTTAAATTGTTGCCACTACATTTAGAGTCCATAAATTCTGATTATCCAGTCTAATGTATTGACCTAGTTTCATGTTTCAGTTTCAAGTCTGTCCTTTCAGTGTACAGTAGTTTAAATTGAATATCTTTCTAAATATGATCAATTGGATAGAGTTATATGCTTCGATCTTTTAGTCAGTCTGCACAAAGATTGCATAGTAAAATGGAAGAGCTTTACCTGCCAGCATTCCATCTAATCAAGCCGAATAAAGCTGCAAAGTCAGGGGGCCTAATCTGAGCGTAGTGTGTTATTGTTAGTGCGGAGACCTCGGTTTGTTATCAGGCCCTTGTTTTCTCTGCTGGCCACCACCTCAGCAAACTAATCAATGAGGCATGTGCTGCTATCGCACAGAAAGAAATGAAAAATAAACCGCTGATAATCCTTCAGTTAAAAGGTTATTCAGGTTGATAAAAGCTATTTTGCTAATTTATTTACACTTTGCTTCGGTGAGATAAAGAAAGGGAACAATTAGGGAATTCTAGGTGAGAGATTTGAAAAGGGCAATGACATTGGGTTAATATTTTATAAGGCCTGATTGGCGGGCTACTGGAGGAGTCTGTATTTACAGAAGCAGAGATGCCGTGATTTGTCCGCTTGTTTTGGTTGACTGCAAGTAAATGGAATAAATATCTTCATCTTTACCTTTCCCAATGACAAACAAAAGGAAGACGGGAAAGGTTAATTGCTCCATTTGAGGCGAATCAAAAAGGAATGTTCTTTCTGTAAACCTGAGCGAGACATGTATTGACTCCTGGATAACGTTTCATCAGCTGGCAGCAAAATGTGTCTCCATTAGGTCCAGAGGTCCACAAACCTGTCTGAAAAATACTGACCAAATAATATTCTGTGTGCTTCTCAAATGTGTGTTTAAATGTGTGTGAAAAAGTTGCCAACCATCACCAGCATTTTTTTATTTTATTTTTTTGTATCATTTACACAAAATTTTCATGTCCCAGAGAATATCTGAACATAAAATGTCAAAAGAAAGAACATAGCCTCTGGTTTTAAACAAGCAAATAAATAAATAAAATTAAATAAAATAAAAAAAATGTGGTGAAACTTACAGGTTCGGCTTGAAGTCGGTCATCCTCGGACGCGCTGTTACCAAAAAAGCCGTGCACACAGCCAATCGAAATTGGATCTTGCACACTGAACGTGTCATTTTTCCCGCATGCACCTTCGCGCTCGTGCGGACGCATCGAGTATATTCTGTGTCAGCGCGTGCTCTGATCGGTAAAGGGGCAGAGATTTCAGATTTCGTTTATTAAACGAAACGATTTTTAGATTTCGTTTATTAAAGAGATCTCCGAGATTTCTCTTCTTGTGGGGGTGGGGGTGGGGGTGGGGTGGGGGGGTGCACAGACCTCTCCCGAATCCAGCATCATCATCAAGCTTGATAAAAAATGGTCATTTTAGAAGAAAATTTCAAATGGCATTTAGAGGCTTTTGCATCCGAACTCTTCATATATATATATATATATATATATATGAAGAGTTCAGATGCAAAAGCCTCTAAATGCCATTTGAAATTTTCTTCCTTAATGATGATTTTTATCAAACTTGTATATTTAAGTTCAGTGATTTAACTTAAATGGCAATGATAATTACCTATTAATTGTTATTTAAGTGAAATTACTGAACTTAAATATACAAGTTTGATAAAAATCATCATTAAGGAAGAAAATTTCAAATGGCATTTAGAGGCTTTTGCATCTGAACTCTTCATATATATATATATATATATAAATGCAGTAGTGAGTTAGCCAATGACTTGGGAAGAAAGAAATATCTTTGGATCCACTGTTTATGAAACAGATAATAAACAAATAATAAGAAACAACATTGATAAGTTGAATTCAGTTATTTGCCTTCTTTTGTATTTTGGAAGTGAGATGGCCATATGTTTCATGGGTTTAATCTGATTGCTTACTCAGTGTGGTGGGACGGAGGAGATCATGTTCCAATGTGAACTCCTGGGTCAACATGGACCAAGTCCATTAAAGGGAAGCATGGTTCAGTGAAAGTTCACTCTTATTTTCTTTTCGCCATGAATGCAAAACAAAATGAGAATTCCAACATTTGTTACAAATTTGCCACTTTTTGGCCTTGGGCAAATGCAGTCTATAAAAGATCCTAAGTTTGGATTCAGAATCTGTTATTAACTATAGGCTATATGAGCAATAAAGAGAGATTGCTGGGTGATTATTTGGTTGTTGTGCTGAAAGGTTAATGAAATATAGCAGAACTCACTCACATATACTGCATACATGTACAGGTATATACACATTATCCATGCCACAAAATACTCGGATGCTCTCAAAACTAAAACTGTTTAGTTGAAGTGCTTATTAGACCATTTAAACCTTTTTTTCCCCACATCCTTTGAGGCTAGATGGTCAAATCCTAAATACCCCACCTCCCATAATTTGCACCCTGGTTGTAACCCCCTTCATTAATAACTGGTTGGCTGTGTCTGCATTGCATTTTGCAGCTAATTTCAAATGTTTACCTTCTGAGTAATACAAACCACTCAGCTTTATCTAATAAATGAATGCAAGCAAACATTGCGTTTTCCCTCTAGGGGTGAAAATCTTGTTTATTTGAATTTGTCAGCGTCGCGCTCAGCAAAACGTCACGGATAGCCTTGCTTGTACCATTGTGTGGAAAAATGTCCTCAAAAAATGAAAAGGAAAAAGGATGTAACTAAGTTTGGTAGTGGTGACATCCAGTAGTGGAGTGCACAGGGCATATCTCAGACACAAGTGGATCTCATGAACCATTGTTGTGCTCTAATAGCCTACTTTTGAGGACTTTTTGTGCTGGGCTATTTAAGGACTCAACATCCAGCACATGACAAATTGTACTTGTTCTTTTATGAAGGTCCAGCTCTTGTTCTCCCTCCGTCCTCAGTGGCCCCATAATCGCTGTTTACAGAAGCGACAAACAGCAGAGAATGCTCATGCATATCTCAGCTAAATGACTGCAGTGTCCTCTTGAACATATGAGCACAGGCCGTGCTGTTTTAAGTGAAAACCTTCCGCGCTGTCGCATGATGGGGATTTCAGTTTCAAACACTTGATGTGATTCAGTTTTGTTTCCAACTTGTTTTTCAAAATGCTATCTGGTGTCATAAATTAAATATCAATTGACCAAACACAAACCACACACACACTCTGTGTTTTATGGGGACTTTCCATTGACACAATGATTTTTATACTGTGAAAACAGTATATTCTATCCTCTAACACTGAACCTACTCCTAAACATTCCCATCACAGAAAACATTCTGGATTTTTACGTTTTCAAAAAACATCACTTAGTATGATTTATACGCTGTTTTCTTCATGGGGACCAAAACATTTCCCCTCAAGTATAAGGATTTCAGATATTGCCATCTTTGTGTGGGTATTTTCTCCCCATAATGGTTATTACAGGCCAAACACACACACACACATAAGGAATCAAAAAGCAGCACAAAATAACGATGGTTAATAACAACAACAAAAATGCTGTATGGCCTGTATCTCTTAAAGCTATAGTTCACCCAAAAATGAAAATGGCTTTAGGCATTCTACTACTATAAGTAATTTTTCAACTACATGCCAACCGACTTTCTATACGCTCTTATCTGCTAACAATTTATTTTAATGGTCCCCCAACAGACACAACTGACTATAAGTAAATGTATTGTCATTTTGTATTGTCATTATCATGTCAAACAAAGTGTAACCAAAAACTGTCATCATTTACTCAAGCTCCTGACAAAATTTTAAAGAATATACTTTTCCATACAACTGTAATGAATGGGGACTGGAGCTCAAAAGGAGCTTCAAAATGAGACAAGGCTCAATAAAAGGAATATAAAGTATCCTATACGGCTCACAGTTCTGTAAGTGAACGAAAAAAAAATATATATATATTATTCAATGTCCTGAAGAACTGGATCAGTCTGATTCATGAACGAACCATTCAGACCGCTTTTGTCAACTGGTTGAATCAGTTCAGTGAAAATGATTTGTTCATGAATTGGATGCTGCAGTCTGTTCCTCACATAATGGTATTGTGTGGCTTCAAAAAAAAAAATAGAGTACTGTGAATTTTACGACTTTTATGCTGCTTTTTGCAATGTATTAAACCTTTTTGTTCAGCAAAAGAAAGAAATGACATGAACTGTCCTGTTAAATATTTATTGTTAAGTTAAAATATTGCTGCTACATCCTATAAAAAAGCCACTGTTCTCCTCTTCGACTCTATACTACCTTTTTCAGATATGGTGTAAACACTCCGTGAGCAGATCCCACCACAGCCCGCAGGTTAAACGTCTGCTTTGTTCACAATCCCCTGCTCTTCCTGGAGCTAAAGTTGATGTGACATTTTGTCCATTTTTTTGTCCAAGTTTTTTCTGCTTTTGGCATTGTTGAGTGTGGAGGGAAGAAGGCTTTTACCATCAGATGCTGTCTGTTGAGGTCTTTCATAAATAATTAAGCTCAGTACATTGAAAGTGATGACAGCAAAACTGTCATGCGATCTCCCACATAAGATCAAAGAAGTGTTTCTATAGGACAAGAAATTCCATTTTAGGGCATTCTCTGGGTCGGCCATGTGATTGTTTGTTGCCGGGGTCTTTTTAGCTCTCTTGTGACAAGTGCTATATATTTGAAGTGATAGTCTTGATACACTGAAGGGACAATGCAAAGATGAATTTAAAAGATTCCTAAAGATGAACCTAAGATAAGTGTGAAATCCCTACTGGAACATTTATATGAGGTATGAAGTAGATGATGTCTCTATTTCCGTTGCATGATGCGATGTGGAAATGATTCTGTCACATCTGAACAGGCTGATATGGTTCAAACTCCTTACAGTGTGAATGGCCCCAGGCCTGACTATATCCAGTGATGCTCTTTCTCATGGCTAAAACTCTGAGCAGTTTATGGCCTCTTTTGTTTTTAGTGTGCAAAGTGAAGAATTTCCGTTTCAATTTCATGCCTGTCAGGGATAAAACATGATAAAACGCAATGAAATGCAGCTCATCTGCTCAGTCTGTAAATGGACTAAACTGATGCACATGACAGAATTTGGTGGTACATGAATAAGTGAGTTTTTTGGCCTTGGGTTGTAGTCAACTCTTCTGCTTTTTTTTTTTTTTTTTTGGCCATGAAAATGAGGCCCTGTTTAGTCACTGGAAAAGCAGAGAACGAATCCTTGAGTTAATGAAGGTCTCTTTCAATCATGTTCTGATATGCCATTGTAACGCAAGTGCTGTGAAAATGAGCTTTTTTCTTTGGTAACAACCAAAAGCAGGAGCATTTGTTTGTTTGTTTGTTTATTAGCAATTTTAATTGTTAACATGGCGGCACGTAAAGATTGGTTAGTTGGTTGCTTGCTTCTTACAGTGTTTTGGTTTAATGATGAACATGAATGAAGGGTCTTGTGCATCAGGATGTGTAGTTGTCATTGAAACAATGCTACATATATCAGTTGACCAACTCATCATATTTTTAATGCTTTTGGTATGTAGTATGTAGTTTGGTATAGGTAAAGTCTTGAGAAATATTCCCATTGGCTGAAGCGCCCTTAGTAACAACCACAATTTTATTAGGGATGCTCTCTGTAAAGAAATATATCTGTGAGATTACGCAAGCTACTTTTTTGTTATTGCTGAAATTAACGTTGTAATGTGTGAAAAATGTCTGACAATCAGCACGGAGGGTCGCTTTTTTTCCCTCCGTCGGATTTGGCAATTGTTGCGTCATTAATCATTGTGTGATCTTGGTCACTCATTTCAAGTAATAAAAGTTTCAATCATAAACGCACAACAGGTCTGAATCACTCAGTCACACCAGCTTCCAGCTACGACTCCTATTAAATCAAGCAAGCAGAACGTTTCCTAAGGCAGCCTTTTTCTTTTTCATTTCCGAAAGAACCGTAGAATATCATTCATTACTAGAACTACACATATTTAGTTTTTAAAAGTCTCATAAATCAATAGTGGCCTGACTGCAATAATTATAACAAGTTAACATGTAATTTCCAGGCCGAAAGCCGCATGGCCAGATTTTAGCATATGCAAACGAGGTAATTCAAATAGTGTAGGGATATTAATACAGAAGGGCAGGTAACGAGGTGCGGGTCATGAATTATGCATCAAAAAGTGGTTGATCTTCAATAAAGGAAATGAATTCACTGTGTAATCTAATTAGTTATGGAAGTCTATTATGTCGAGCAGCAAAAAGCAACTGTCCTTGAAAAGGAATTTATTTACAGTACATGTTAGCTCTTCGGGATGGAATTGCGTTCTGGTCCGAATGTTAACGGCAACCTCTGTCCCTCACCCCTCCCCTTCTCTCTCCACTTCCCTCTACCTCCCCCTTTCCGCCACTTCACTTCTGTTTTAGCTCAAGACCCGGGAGGCCTCCGAAACGGACCCAGAGTGTGACATCGCCGGAGAACCCTCACATCATGCCGCACTCTGTGCCAGGCCTCATGTCGCCGGGAATCATTCCCCCCACAGGTAACTCACGCAGACCTCCTACCACGCCCCGGCCCGTTCTCGTAGCGACCCGCTGCACATCCGTTAAATGGCACACTGCAAAATCTGACAGCCCTCACCCAAACTACCAGCCAGAACCATTGACCGTGCCTGCCGACCCCTCTCCCTTCCCAGCAAGTCCTCCCTGAACCCCCCCACCCCCTTTGTGCAATCAGAGCTCCTGAATAAATTGGAGTGGAGAGTTGTTCTCTTCCAGATTATTATAGTAGATGTTGCATTCTGCCTTGAGTGGATTTTAATTAGCCCGATTAAATCCACTTCACTGCTAAATGTACATATAGGCCGTCGTGATGTTAAAGTAAGCTTATCGCCACAAGAATCAACAACAACCGTTTGTGCTTTCAGTTGGCCTGGAGCAACTCTTATGCTTTTGTTCTATTTATGGCTGGTTTTCATTGTAGCTGCTTTGAAGTCACTCACAAGAAAGGGCCCTGATTTACATATCGTGCTCTCGGTTGTCCTGCCATCTTTTAATAACACACACTCATTCGGTTATGGTTCACTCCTTGAGCTCAGCAAAACTGGACAGTTGAAGACTGGAAAATGTGTTGCCTGGACTGATGAGTCTCGATTTCTGTTGAGACATTCAGATGGTAGAGTCAGAATTTGGCGTAAACAGAATGAGAACATGGATCCATCATGCCTTGTTACCACTGTGCAGGCAGTTCTGCTAAGGCAGTTCTAAAGGCGAAAGGCGGTCAAACACAGTATCAGTATGGTGTTCCTAATAATCCTTTAGGTGAGTGTATTTTATTATATTATAATATATATATATATATATATATATATATATATATATATATATATTATTTCAGCACCTTGTTTGTTAGATCTGTTTTTCTATTTTTCAAGCATTCCCAGTTTCCCACTTGTAAATATGACTTTCATGTGCTTTTAGTTATGAAATATCCAACTTTACATGATGGCACATATATGAAAGTGATATATATTTTAATGAATTGTTAAGAAATACATTTAAATTATATTTATTCTGTATTTTAATTTTAATTTACCAATATATTTTGTGAATTTGGCCGCCACTCTTTTGAAACATCTCAAAAACACAATACTTTTATTTTATTATTATTTTTTTTTAATTTATAAATTTCAGCTTATACAGTAGCTCAAATTATAGAGCAATAGCGCTATAATCACCAATGTCATGGGTCTAGTTTACAGGGAATGCATTAAACATGTAACTTGAATGGAGTGTTGCTTTGAATAAAAGTTTCTGTCAAATGCTTAAAATATAAAGGTAAATACTTGAATCGAACGAGGCACTAATCTAAAATAGTTTATGCACAAACCTAATTTATTTCCTGTATTTTATTTCATTTGCAATCTGATATGCAATCTGATATTTCTGAGGAGGGAACTATTGAAATTTCAGCTTGGCAAAAGAACTGGTCAACTTGAATAATGCCACTGTAGCATTAGAACATTCTGCTTGGGAAACTGCATCCAACTGTCCCTTTACAGTGTCCCTAGGCAGTTTTGAAAGTATGGAATTTGATTTGAAGAATAGACCTAAAGTAGATCTAATGCCTTGAAATATGAAAAGCTAAATTTTGAACACTTTTTTTTTTTTAAACAATATCAGTCTTTTTTATAGACCCTTGAACTTGGAAAATGCCATCAACCCATTTTGCGTCATGGTTTCTCTACAGAGGATGCGTTAAATTGGACATTGCCTTGAGATGGCAGTGACCATAGACTGTAAAAAATGGCTGTGATGAACAAAATAAATGGTTATAGTATATATAAAACAAAAATTGAAATGTGTAAACATGTAAAAAGTAACACGTATGCATATGAATCGTTTCTCGAGGGGCACAAAACAAGTTTCTCGTGTGCATGTAAAAATCTGTATATTTTATTATTTTTTATATTTTTCTATTAGTGGCTCTGTATGTTGTCACTTCGAAAAAATCAATGAAAAATAAAAATATTTACAATTGACTACTATAAACCTAAGCTGATAAAGCTGAACAAAATGCTGTATGAACCATTTATGTTAAATATGGCCTGAAAATCTACAGAGAAGTTTGAAAGTGTGAGTCTGAAGTATGGAATTTTGAAATGGAAAATGTGTAGGAACACCCTGCCTTTATGTTTGAGTGAGGTCAGCCTATCAGTGTTTTGTTTAGAAACATGAACTTAAAGGCCAGTGGGAGAGCCCAGGATGAGAGTCTTCTCTTATTAAGTCCCGAGAAACCATGACAAAAACCCTTTGATATCCAGGCCTTTAAACCATGAGAGAGGCTCTGATCTTGACATTTTGGTTGAAACATCTGAAGAAAGTAACATTTTATACAATCAAGTTTGTAAGGTTCTTCGGTTGTTTGATGAAGCGGCATACAATGAGTAGATCCAATGAGAGTTGCTTCTGTTCGGCTCTTGGATCCCAGATATCTTGACCAGCACCAGGATTGGGAGAGCAAATGTAGACAACAACTCAATACAGCATGAAGTGGTGGTTGTATCGTTGTTGATGTAACTTCATCATAAAAGAGTATATTTTTAATATTGGCAAATGTTCAGGGCCTTTGTGCACAATGCTCTTAATGCAGCACTTGAGATGTTTTCCTTCCAGTTGCATGTCATTTAGCACCACAGTTACACTGCGAGAATGGAGCCATTTTTATCTCACTGTTGGTCTCAGATTACAGTTATATTGACCAGAAATTACTCACCAGAAATATGAAATCTTACAAGTCATTTGACAGAAATAAGAACCATGAAATGGAGTTCTAATATGACATCATTTACATATACCATTCAAAAGTCTGTGGTCAGTAAGACTGTTTTAAAAAGATCTTAATACATTCAGCAAGATTGTAATCTACTGATCGAAAGTGACAGTAAAACATTCATAATGCACCAAAATGTTTCTATTTCAAATAAATGTTGTTATTTTAACATTTATTATCATCCTGGAATTTTTTACCACAGAAATATTCTTGAAAAGAAAGTCATTATTAGAATGATTTCTGATAGATCATGTGACACTACCTGGAGATATTATGCTAAAAATTCAGCTTTGCCAGTAAAATCCATTTTAAAATATATTCAAATAGAAAACATATACATATTTGTGTATACAGTGTTATATATACTGAAAACACACTGTCTAATGTAACAGTGAACAGTGTTTTACAGCTATTCAGGTAATGGCGTCAGAGTATCGTTCCATCAGTCTGTCATTATGGACACAATCAACTAGAAATGGGAGAATAGACACAAAAAGAGGTTAATGAAACATGAGGCCTTCACGCCGATGCAAGATTACACTGTCATAAACAGATCAGTCAACTCTAATGTGACTCTCCTCAACCGAGTGTCGGCAGTTTATAATTGATGTGCTGTATTTGGCTCTAATGCAGACAGAACAATTCAGATGCATTCATTCACCCAGTCCTCATTGGCACAACCTCCGCTTTGTGTGTGCGCGATCGGTCCTCAATAGTCACTGAAACGGAGCTCGTTTCTGCAAATATACTGAGTCACATTTAGCCTTGATCTCTATTAGGAGCGCGCAACATTGAGTCAGTAGATAAGCACTTTCTTATCATAAGACTGGCTAAGTCACTCTTTGTGTACTGATGTGAAGTTAATCTGATCTTAATTTAATTACACTATTAGTGGAAGGAGGCACATACATTTCTTATTTGTTGTAAGAATGTTCTGACATTGAGCAGGTATGGGGCAGCCCGCATGTTAATTAATAATGAACATTCTGACAATATTCAGAGGCATGACAGCGTTAAGCCAGTCTGCTGCTGGTTCCTTTGCATATTAATAGATCCTTCATTATTATTTAATATGACAGCTGCTCCAAGGGCTACGATCAGACCCCATCTCTATTATTTGCTGTTTTGTGCGCAGTATGACAGTACCAAGTGATTCTTTATTTGTCTCCTCCCCACGCCCCCGTCTTGCGCCCGTCTGCCCGCTCGTTCTCTTTGATGCTCGGCTGTTAATATGTGGCTGAAGAGATCCTTGTGTCTGTGAAAAAAACAGACATGTGGGTCTGAATCTAAAGGTGACTTTCAAAAGTCGAAACATTGCGATCTGCTATTGGTGCTTGGCATACTAATGAATGCTAATTGAAGGAGGAGTGGGTTGCTCGTTGTGATGCTCAGACGTGCACGGGCCCTATACGAGTGGACTTGTTGCTGATGTGAAGAAGAGTTTGTGGATGGGTACTCTGATGTTGATGTCAGTCAAACCCTCTTGTAGCCTATGATGGATGTTGCTTGCGATCTAATGAACTAAACTATCTCTCTGGAACAATAGTGAATGATAATGCAGAAGAGGACCAATACACGTAACTGTTGCTCATGCATGCTTGTAGGTGTAGCAGTGGCTCTCAACTGGTTTTTGACTGCTTCAGATTTTACATTGTACGTCAAGTAGTGGCTCAGTGAAGTACCAGAATGGTTTAAAAATTAAATTGTATTTATTTATTTCCATATCAATCTATTTCACAGTTGTTATCTAATTATATATTTTCTCCAAAACATGGTTGGCTCAAACCATGTTTGTCCTTGCTGCGAGTAAACCAATAGTTAATGTGGGCCGTGTTTCATCTAATTTCTGCTTGTATGGTTTTGTTGATTTTTTTTTTTTTTTAAGATTGATTCATTTTATTATTATTACTATTATTATTAATTTATTCATTTTTGACTGATACAATCAATTTGTCCTAAATTTTGAAGTTTAATTGGTCTTTCCACAGAATTTGAAAAAACGATTTATTTTGCTATCATAACTACTGTTTCGTAGAAACATATGTTTATTTTCCTTGCAGTCGTTGACTTTACCATTTTTGGGTCACAATCCACCAGCTGGGAGCCGCTGTGTTTAGCTGTTTATTGATAACATCCATACCTGCAGGACATTACGCATCACCATGTCCATTTTAGTTGATCAATGAATATGATGGATGTTTAATGCATTATTGAAGCGCTTGCTTAATTGTTGGAAGTTAAAATTCTGGTCCCCGACTTTTCACACAAGCAACCGGAAGGTGATTTTCTTCTTTTTCTCTTCTATGCTTACATCTCATTTAGAAAACAGTTGACTCTCTCCCATTAGACGCAAATGAAGATTGACCTTCGGTGCGACTGGAGGCCATATTTATTATGAGTGGAGGGGGGGAGTAGATCCCCTCTGCTGCTGCAAGGCATGAATATACAACAGCAAACGAGAGCGGCCACTCCGACACAATGTATACGATACATCAATATGGTACTGATGTACTTTAAAATGCAAACAAGCCCAGGAAAGCCGGTGGCATGCAGTGTTGTCCACACCATCTGCTTGTCTGCTGCTGGGGAGGCAAGGTGGCGTATTAAAGCCACATGTTCGATATCTTTCTTTTTCCCGTTCTCTTCGCGCTCAGGAAAAGAGACAGTGGCCAAATGGCCGCAGTCGAGTCATGTCAGTGAAAGTGACACTTTAGTGATGATGAATTTGCCAATTGGCTTCCCTCACATGGGGAAAAACAAAAGCCAAACTATGAGCGTATCACTTAGTGGTACATAAGAGGATTTGGAGATTTTAAGGGCTGTTATCTTGGAAGAATTTTAAATACTGACTGCATCTTTTTAATAAGTTTGCTAAAAAGCGACATATTATATCTGTCAATTTAGCGACAAATGACAGGCTTATGTGTAATGATATGGGAAGAAAACATACAACAGTTGACTCGGTATTGCCTATTCAGTGTTTTATTTATCTTCCACCTATAATGTTGAGGATATTTTTTGGGGGTTATTTTCTTCCACATTAATATGCAAGTAGTTAATTGGCATATCTTGAAATTAATTGTACTCATTTTAAATGAATTAAGTGGATAATAATCATTAAATATGCAGGATACAGATCTGTTTAAATGATGCATTAAAACAGGAAAAAAAAAAATCACAATATTTAATATTGTTTGGTAGTGACATGACGTTGCTCAGCCCCTATCCCAGAATCCACTTTGCCTCATAAATGAGGTTATTGTACTGTAACCATTTTCAATACACTGTACGTATAAAATGAGACTGCGTTCACAGGATTCACTGAACACTGGATGAATCAAAGCTGAGCCTTTTTTTCCAGCATTCACATCGTTTCATTAATCTTCATTCATGGATTCAAGGTCTCTTTCAAGGATCCTCCTTTTACTTTCTGCGAGTCTTTCAGGTGTTTTGTCATTGAAAAAGAGTAAATGACAGCGAGTCAGTTCTTTATCCAATCTCTCCATCTCCACTGTGCTCCTTTTAAACAAATCAAACAATGGGGAAAAAAAATGTAATACTGCCAGTGGAGCCAAAAGACTTTGAATTGCAGCGTTCCTGTTCATTCAGAGGGAATGACAATGGATTTGCCGTTTAATGTTCTTGTGTTTGAGATGTTACAGACATTTATTTATGTATTTGTGCATATTTGAGCCCGTCTTCTTCGGTTTCCCACTGTTACAGAGTGTTTGTTTTCACTTTGTCGTACATCCCCACCCGTTTATTTACAAACAGAAACCATGGCAACATGTCAGTCCTGATATGTTCTCCTGACTCCATCTGTCACCATCAAAGCTCAACGGCGTCATCTTTGCATTTAGAGAGAAAAAGAGATGGAAATAAGAGAAGACGTACATGACAGTGAGGCTTCCAGCTGAAAATGTTGCATCAGTCCTATAGGGCCAGCTGTGTAATCAAAAACAGCAAAGCTACTGTCGGTGATGGGATGCAAATGATCTGCTCTAGTTAAGATGCGGTGCTAGACTGAGTTAGGCTAGTGATGGGAGAAAAGACCGTCAAACTGTTATAGAGCAAAAAGCAGTTTTTCCCTCTTCTTTCTGAGGTAAAGCACTACTCAAAGTAATGTGTGATTTTAATAACATGAGTGTAAAATTGTTCTTTTGCCTTATTACATGTATTGATATTGGATATTTAATTATGCATGTTTATTTCCTCTATTTTTTACATTTAGATTACCTTTGCGGTCATTTGATGCTCACTAAAGGTAATATTTAAACACAATAGGATACATTTATGATGTTATATTTAGCAAATCTCAAAATGAATATCGATTTTTATTTTCTTTTATTTTTATATTTATTTTTTTTAGACACAATATTATAATACAGTACAGCCAAACATTTGGGGTCAGTATAATTTTTCTTCACAACTTTTATTCAGAAAAATACAGTGAAAACAGTGATTTTGTGAAATATTGTTACAATTTGGAATAACTTTTCAGACACGTAAATATAAATGTAATTATATTTTATGTTTTCAGCAGCCATTATTCCAGTCTTTAGTGTCACATGATCCTTCAGGAATCATTCTAATATGCTGATTTTGTGCTCAATAAACATGTTAAAAAACAGTTGGGATTTTTTTTTTTTTTTTTTTTTTTTGGTGGAAACATTTTTTTCAGGATTCTTTGATATAGAAAGTTCAAAAGAACAGCATTTGAAATCTTTTCCTGCACTATAAATGTCTTTACTGTCACTTTTTTTACTAATTTAATGCATCCTATTTCAAATTGATTTGTTCATCTTTAAAATTTGGAACATCTTGTTCTCATGTTATTCTCCTTGAAATTCCTGCACAATGTCTTTTCTTGAAGCATTTTTTTTTTTGATTATACCTTTGTTTTAGGTCCATTTGAGCATTATGATGCAGTGACTCCATCTTTCTGTCCTCCATCTGCAGGTCTCACAGCCGCTGCTGCAGCCGCTGCGGCCGCCACCAACGCTGCTATTGCAGAGGCCATGAAGGTGAAGAAGATCAAACTGGAGGTGATGAGCAGCTACCATGGTAGCAACACCCAGCACGGGGCCGACTCAGAGAACGGAGACCTCAGCTCTAGTGTGGGTGAGTCACCATCCACCAGCACTGAATGCTGGCCCTGTTAACAGCCGTCTCGCAACCCGTCACAAGTGGTCAGGCAAGACACATGGCTGTTTACACTTGGGAGTAACATGCTTCTCAAATGTGTCTTCTGCGACTGCTTGTGATCAGATTTTGAGGGGAGGGTGCCTTATTTAATACTAAATATTAATAAAGTGAGGAAAAATAATACATTTTTGTTTGATTTAACCAATGATCAGACATGTCGTATATGTTCTGTAAAGTCTTGTGCATGCATATGTACAGTATGTGCTTTCCAGATTTTCAACTAGAATGATTTTTTTTTTTTTTTAGAGGCACATTTTGGCACGTTTTTGATTGGCACATGAGTTGGTGGGACTCATCAGGGCAGAATGCGATGTGTTTTCCATTTCCTCCACATATAGTTTGAGCATTCACAAAGTGTTTTGGACCCCATTTACACCTTTATTTAGTGCTGTTCACTCAGATGACCAGAAACTGACCAGAAGCACTCAAAGCTTTCAATGCCAGTTTGAACAGAGTTGTAAACTTAAAGGGATCATTTACCCAAAAATGAGTTGTTCCAATATTGAAGTCATTGGGGCCCATTAACTGTTTGGTTACCCATATTTTTCAAAAATTTTTCTTTTGTGTTCAGCAGAAGAAAGAAATTAGGGTGAGTAAATGATGACTGAATTTTCATCCCTTAAAGTTATAGTCATTATTTAGACAGTTTTATTATAGACATTATTATAGACAGTTATAGTTATACTGCCATTATTTACTGACCCTCATGTTGTTACAAACCTGAATGACTTTCTTTCTTCTTTGAAACACAAACTGTTTACATCCACACAATAAAAGTCAGTAGATCAAAGGTCCACATTTTTCAAAAATAAATGAAAATGTTTAGATGAAAAAGATTTTTTTTTTGTTCCCTAAAAGAAAGTCAGGTTTACAGTTTTAGAATGACAATTTTGTGTGAACTATGCCTTTAAGAACAAACTGCTGTTATCAAAGTAAACATTATTAATTCTATTTATCTATGCAAAATCCTTAAAATAGGTTTTTAGGCTCACTTAAATGCAGATCAAACGGCAAACCATACCAAATCTGTAAGAAAACTAGAAAGCTTTGTGTAATCTTGTTTTGAGCAGTCAGTTTGTTTGGTTGATTCCAAATTCATCATTAGCAGGTAATGCACTTTTAAAGTAGCTACACATCGAATGCATCCATGAGCACTTTATCCCAAAGCTAATAGCTATTAAGCGAGCTGCTAATTCAATTTGGTGAAGAAAATTAGTTTTGAATGTCCCCCGCTCCAATTAATCGTTTCTCAGATACATTCAGATTTTTTCCTCTCTCTCTCTCTCTCTTTGCAACATTACTTAAAGCCATTTTTTGTGGAAATTACACTGTTATATTAAACCACAAATCCATTACAAATGATTCAGTTACCATAATCCCAGAGCTGAACTGTGCGTGTGTAATTTCCATTGTGAATATCCATGCTGCGTCGAGGATTTCCCAGCTGCATTTGACACGAGGAGTTTTGGCAAAACACGGTGCGCTCTAAGCAGATTTATCGAAAGGAAGCCGCGCGGAGCTGAGGTCATCTAACTGCGAACGGCGGCGGGGGGCCGCGAGGTCACCGAAATAAAGATAAATGCGAATCGGAATAGGCGAGGCTGCGGCAATGGGGCTAATAAGAAACTGTTTTTATCTTTTTACAATTTAAATTGTAACCTTGAGCATGCAGACTCCCTGAAGAATAATAATTTCAGGCCCAGCGGTGAGCGAAGGAGCCAAACTAGAGAGGCATTAGAAGCCCTGAGTGAAATATATGGCTGAGACGCCTCTCCGGCCCATCCACAATCAATTGGATTCTTTTACTTTAATATTTACTCGCAGCGATGAGATGCTAGTCTGCATGGTGATGAACAGTCTACCTCTGGCGTTTGAAGGTGACCTGTCACCGCGTATGGACAAATCTCTCGCTCGCAGAAATGTAGAAAATAAATCATTAAAGGCAGGCGGGCCTCTCATTCCGGGATTTAAATCACTCCCAGATTTATGATTTAAATTAATGCTTCGTTTGGTCAAAAGAACGGAGGCCCGAGACAAATGATGTTTGGTACTGAAGCCATCCTAATATTGATTACTGGATGTCAGTGCAATCTCTTGTTTATATCGAGCACTCTCCTGTGACGGGGTGGCCAATAGGAGTCACCCGCATGATAAGAGGGCGAAATATAGCTTCTTCTATTCAGCCAGCCAGAGGGGAGAAACAAGCTCCTTTCAGCCTTTAATTGCAACATAAATTAGGTTTTTAAGTGAAATAGACAGTGTTTTCCATTCCCGTCTCCCAGCGAATTCCCTCACTGCTCCGGATCATTACTACATTAAAACCGAAAGGTCATTTCGCCAGAGAACCGAGAGACTGATATCGCATCGGGGTGTTTTAAAAGAGTGCCAGGGAAAACACACAACTGTGAAAATAAACTCTTAGCTGCGGTGCTCTGCTGACTTCTGCCTTTCTGAGCCTCGTGATTGGCTCTAATGGTTTTGGGCTGTGAATGCCTATTATGTCCTGCTTATAGGCGCGCTTTTTTTTTTTGCAGCTGGAGTCCAGAGTTTGAAATCATTTGACAGATATAGGGATGACTTCAGAGCAGAGGAACTCAGTTAAACACTCTGGACTGGGGTGAACAATGTCATGAGCAGGAAGTGCTATATTAAAACATCTTGCTATGATGTTTTATTTAGAGACACTTACTTACATGAAAGTGTAATTATTTTTCTAAATGTCACTAGGGGCAACACCACCAATAACAATAATCATCATCATACAAACTATTATTATTATTAAGGGTGTTTATGTGTGTGTGTTTTTATAGAATTTATGAGCACACCAATTTCAATAAGGACATGGGTATTTCACTGGTATATCACATAAACCTACTTTATTTCCTGAATCCTTGTAATTGAAATGGCTTAAAAAAAACATACAAAAAAATATAAAAATGCATAAAGTTTTCTTGGGTAATGGATGTAATATAAAGGGAATATAACATACAGTTTGTACAGTATATATAAAAAAACACATAACTCATATGGAATTTCCTAACAATCATAGTACCAACGTGTGTGTACCAATGTTTATTTGCTGTAGTATATTTGTAAGGGGGGAAAGTTTCCCAGCATTGCAATGGTGTTGTTGATGGTTGCTTGGTACTTTAAATATATACACACACTCTATTCCTCCAATGATATATATTCTAATTGAGATTCTCAGTTTAGAGCAGAATAGATTTAGTCTGAAGTAGAGACAGGCTGGTATTAAGTGTGTGAAGGACATTGTACTCTTCTTCGGACTTGTTGATGTTGATGCAAATTGGATGGGCTAATGTTTCTTCTGCATTAAATATTCAGCTCAATCACTCTCGCCGGCTTGCATCACTATTATTAATTACAAAAACAGAGAGAAAAACAGTCAGCCAGTTCAAATTGGAGCCAAATAGCCAAACAGCCTAAGCGAGAGAAGAGGTGGTGAACGTGATTAAGCTTAGCGCTCGCTTCCCTTTTGATTCTTCCCCAGCATTTTTTCAAGGAGGTGGGGGGTTCCCTTCTCTTACAATGTGGATTGTTCCATTGACTCACGGCACAGGAAACGGCACAATTCAAGATCACAAACCAAGCAAAACATGTGCCTGGAAGACAAGCAAACTGTGATCCATTCTAGGGCATTGAATAGACCTGAACCAAAACCAACACCTGCCCTTTTCAGCATGATGAATTGTTCGACTTTTTTTTTTCATTCATTTTTTATATCTTTCTTTCCCGTTTTGTGACTCATTTGCTGCCTTCAGGTTAAGAAATGGAAGGAGGTGAAAAGAATCCCTCTTTTGGTGGCCACTGGGTGCCATTTTGCATCTGATTCCTTGCCACGGCAACGTTAATGGACCTTAAATCCTCTCCGTAATTAGATGGGGGAATTGTGTGTATCACCAACCAGATGATGCTGCCATAATGAAATAAGCGACAAACTTTCAGGCATGTATGTGCGCACATGCTTGTGTGGGTTTCTCTGATTTAGCAAGTTAGCGTGCTCAGACCTGGCCCAGACCTCGCGTTTAGCATTTTGGGGGACGTGGGGGAGCGCAAACCTGTCACGTCAGGGCCGGTGACAGGTGTCTATGTTTGGGACAGAATTGAAAGTGATGGGGGGAGATGATGGGTGGGCTTCCCACCATCGATGAGGTCAGGCCGCTAATTCCGCCAGGCTTCTTCTGGCACTGGAGGCCAGCACTCAGGAGATGGATCTGTAGAGAGACCGCAGCTGTAAGCGTGGAGGAGCTAATTGGTCCTTATCTTGCTGTCCCATTCATCTTCATTTTTTACCAATTACCGAGCATTATCTGTGTTCTCGGTTGGATATGGGAGTTAATCCTTTTTGGTTAAGCTGCTAGTGCAGCTTGCAAATTTCCATTGGTGGAGCGGGTGAAAGAGTCAGAGCGAAAAAAAACAAACTCGGGAAACTTCTCATCATTGTACACGGGAAGGAATCGATTGGAAATGACATCACGGGAGGGAAAGGGAAAAAAAACAGTGGGGAGGAGGGGAATCAATTATTGGTGTTATAATTCAAGCTCTTGTTTGCAAACGTTGCAGTGCCATTGATTAAGTTGTTTTCATTGCACTTGCCATTATTGACTTGTTAAAACCATATTTTCTTCTCATCTGTGGTTTCACATGTGCAACCAATCAACCAGTGGTGTTTTAAATCTTGTAATAATTACTCAAAATGCATAAATTTGAGCGCAGAATTACCCTTTTCGGTGAAGAATCACTTCAAAGGGGAACGAACCGTCTCTGAAGCAGTCTTATTATGCACTTAACCATATGGATAAGCCTCCAAACACATTAATAACTGTGAGACTCGTGCCTCTTATTGTACTTGTTACACTGTCAAGAGCGATCTCGTCATAAATTCAATGCATCACTGCGTCGAGCACTCTGCGCTTTTAACTGACACAGAGGAAGTCGGTGGCAGTGTGATATCTTTCTGATGAGCACTGTCACATTTCCTCAACACCTATCAAAAAACATAGACCCTAAACCCATTGTCTTTACAGCACGCACATCCATCATGCATCGGGGCGTGTCACGTCTTTATAATCAGCCAGCTTGTACATCGAGCCCTCATTTAGCATAAAGCGTTCGTGCTCAATGCCGGGCCTCTTAAAATAGCTCCCCATAGAGGACGGATTGAGTGAGCAATGCCTCCTGCTCTTTGATAGGGATCTGTTTGGTCACACACAGCACCAGCTGTCATCTCAGCCTCGACTGCTGTGATTTAATTAGTCTGTTTATGTCCTTTCTAATAATAAATCCCACACTGTGGAAGGACAAATCCAACAAGGGTTGCGCTTTGTTTTTCAATCTGCCGGCCTCGCACTGGTAAACGTGACAAACGGCAAACAGCAGAAAGTTTTGGTTAAATCGAGTCTTGTCTGTTTGACTTTCACTTTTTCTTCCTCTCTTTTCCCATGCCTCTAAGTCAGGTGAAATAGTTATAAATAATCTTTTTTTTTTTTTTTTATAAATTATGTTACGGATAAAAATTAAATGATATTCTTTTTATATTTTATTTTATTTTTCTCTATATTTACATTAAAAAGTGGGGTTTTTTTAATGTTTTCTGGGTCTTTTTACTTGCCGAGTTGATTCAAATTATTTCATGCGACAACTAAAATACAGTGACACTGTTTCACTGAATGAACACAAGATAGGAAAAAGACTTCATTTGAGTGATTATGCAATTGAAACTCAACAATTTCTTTCGAATTTGTATTTGTATTTGAATCGTCATTCAAATGTCCACATGGTATTTTTCATATATTCAAAATCTTTACTAAAACGAAATGTAAATAAAGTATGTTCTATGTATTTGACTAATAAGAATGATGATTCATTTAAACTTTATCAGAGTTCCGAATCATTTGATTGAATTGATTCAAAGAAATGAACTTAAAGGAGAACTCCGGTCAATTTTAACATTGAGCTAATTTTTTGTACATTTGGAGTGCTGTCAGTACAGACAAAAATGATAAAAAATTGGTGTTGCCTACACAGTGTTATCCTCTTTTTAAAATTCGCACCCTATTGACTTCAATGGGGCAAGTTCTAAACCTGCTTTTAGGCTCTTGACATCCTTGATTTGTCATTACAAGTTCACAGCCATGTGAGTAATGTTATTAAGAGTGACCACGGTCAATCTGACTGCAGTAGATGTGAAAGATATTAATAAAAATGATGTTAAATCAGCCAGCGCACATACCTGTATTTAATTCCTGTTTTCAGTCGAAGTCCACAGTAGTCAATTGTCGAGTTTGCGCGTTATTGCTTAGATACCAATGATCGTGTTTACAAACTCGACAATCCACTACTGTGGACTTTGACCGAAAACAGGAAGTAAATACAGGTATTTTTCAAGGTTGACGGGACGTGCTCTGTAGCGCTGTTTGTTTGCTGTCGGCTACGGTAGAAACATGACGACAAAATATGTCGACCTTCATAGAAGGGGGTGCCCGCGCTTATGTAGATATAAATGTCTCATTCTAAGGTAATAAAAACATTACGTTTTATTAAGTAAGTTCTTTATACACCACTGAAAACAGTTATGGATGTCGTATTGCATTTCTGTTAATAGATACTCACATTTTTTACACATTAAACCTTTAATGGTGTTTTGCGTTTTTTTGCTTTTGCTAAAGTTTCAATCAGAAACATTCTTGCAATTCTTGAGACACATGAAGCTAGTTTAATGACATTCTCTTCAAGAAACTTACTGGACAAATAAAGTTCCTATAAAATCATCATCATAATCACATTCATGATGTTGCTTAAATTAAATCACCACAAATATAGTATGAAAATGTGATATATTGCCTAGAAGTCTGCTGAAACCAGCCCGCAGCTAAACTGTGAAAACATGTTCACTAAACAGTCGCAACAACAGAATTCAGGGCGATGATTCATTCCTTATTACTCTCTGAGTTCCACCAAAGGCATTTAGCATTACAGATAGCAAGTTTCTTCAAAAACGCCTCACCTGTGTCGGTTTACGTTGTTGAATGCTGTTTTGTCTAGCCTCAAACATCAGCAGGGCTCTTCATGGGAAGGCAGGAAGCATTGGTAATAGCTCTGAGACCGGGATGAGAACCAGGGCTGAGTTTACAGAGACACGCAGCCTCTCCTGGGCATTCGTTTCTGAGTGCCTCTATTAGTGTGTTGTGCTCCTGGGAAGCAGGTGACAGATAAGTGGAGAGCGTCACACATTTTAATAGAATTTCAAAAAGATAACTCGATAATCACTTACTTTTTTAATGAAGTCGAATTGCTTGTTTTAATTCCGGTTGCATCGACAGTTAAGCATCAGCATGAAATTGAATATGCATGATTTTGGAGGGGGGAAGCGGGGGTGGGGGGGGCAAAAAAATGTGCAAAGCACTGGTGTACACAAATGCCTACAACTGCAGAAACAGATTACAAAATGGGAATTGATTAAACATTATTTCTCTAATGATCCGTATCATGCTCTATCATCTCTGAAAAGCAGCACAGCTCTACATTACTGCAGTGAGCGTAGCCGGCATAAGCGTGGCACATGTTCATGCAGATATTTGTGTCTGCAGAGTAAATGAAATAAATAAGTAGCCGGTTTACTTGTCGGGCCTCATCAACGTTAAAGCTCGTTCTTCATTAATTGGATGAATTAATTTGGAGCCGTTTGATTCAGTTGTGAGACGTGGTGCATTGCCCGTCCCTCTTTACTAATCTCTGTCAGGTTGCATTTATAAGTGGAATTGAGTGACCTTTGGAGGCAAATATAGGGAGGAAGAGATCTGCGCAATTTGAAAAGACAATGTCACATGGTGTAAATGTGATACATGTAATAAATGACATTCAACCTTTCACACACGATAAGCTTCTGGGGACCATAATGCGAAAGATGCGTGCGCTTTGACTGCTTAGAATATTCCTCCGATAGGTCATCTCACTGCACTCAATTACGAGGGAGAAACAAACCAGCGTGTGATGCGTAACCGCCGTGTCTTATGATGACAGAGGGGATGTGCTGCAATCGGAATATTGCCATGATTATTGCAGTGATAATAACATTGCAGCAATTAGAACATGAGAAATGAAGGCGCGGCCATTATCACTCACAGGTATCAATCATGCCTGGAGCCCCATTAACCCCAACCAGACTAGCAATCCTACTCTGGTTCAGGCTTCTTGCCAGAACAAATCATCCCACTGCCTCAAGTTACAGAATGTAGCTCGCGTTTAGCCTACGTAGTACATATGAAATACAAGGATCTGTGCAATTGAACGTTTGTTAGTGACCCAGAGGAAATCTGAATGCGCTGTAAGAAACTTTTCTTTCCTTGTAGAAAAGTTAGCAACTCAGGAGACCAGGAGACTTAAAGGTTGCGTCTGTGTCAGATGTTTCCACTAAATGTCTTTAGTATAAAAGGAAATAGTCGCAAATATAGACACAATTGAAGCAGATAAAGTACTTTCTCTCCATGTTATCTCAAATTGCTGGACAAATGGACAAACATTATGTGTCTTGTGAAACACTAAAGGCATGAAACAATTTTCTTTTTAAATGGATATTTCTCTCAATATATCACTCTGTTTTTATTTACTGAAAAATAAAAACAGTTTTATTTTTATATTATTATTAAAAATATATATTTTTTTATTAATTATATAATGTTATTTTAATTTATTTTATTTTACTTTCTCTCCATGTAATCTTTCTTTGCTGGACAAATGGACAAACTTTCTGTCTCTTGTGAAAAGCAATGTTGCAACTGTAATGAGGTTGATGTGCTCCAAAACAACACTGGACCCCATTGATTTATGTTGTATACATAAATATATTTTTTTCATAAAAGAAAAAAAAAAAGTCATGCAGGTTTGAAATGCATAAGAATGAGTAAATAATGACATTATCTCCATTTGGGGAGATCTGTCCTTTTAAGCACATAAGACTAAAGCGCCATGACAAACATAACAAATCTCCTTTCACAATGAATTTCAGAATCAGGCAAAGATTCAGCCTTTGCAACGTGATGCTAATTTTGTAATTAGAACAGATGATGCAAGAGGCTGTCTTATCCGTTGGAAAGCCATCTCATGGACTCCTGCACCGCGTGATTGATAACACCGTTCGATACATTTCATTTCAGAGTCCAAGTCAAATGACAACTGCTTGCCATTGACCAAAAGCAATCTTTTTTAAACGGGACTCTTTGCTCAGTATCTGATGAAAATGATTCCCCCCACCCCTCCTCTCCCTGGGTGTCACAGTCCCTCAGGGAGGGGTGTTATTGATTGGACTTGAATATATTGTACCCTCAGTGGAAACATCTGCTGGTAATGTTCGCTCCCTTATGCTTTCCCTAAACCAGCAGTAGTTTATGGAGAGTGATACCGGGATGCATTTAAGCTGAACCTTATTCAAATCGAAATTGGGTGTTTGTTCAGTGATGTGTCCTGAAGCCTGTGTATAGGCATCTCGTACCATACTGGTAATTGTGTTAAGCAGACCACAAGATCACAGTTAATATGTGGTGCCAACTGTGGTGTACACCAAAAAACAAAAGAGCCAACCCATAGCCTTGTCATTTGCATTATTGTTTTATTTTATGTTATTTTTTATTTTTTTATTTATCTTTTATTATTTTTTTATTGATTTTTATTTTATTTTATTTTATTTTATTTTATTTTATTTTATTTTATTTTATTTTATTTTATTTTATTTTATTTTATTTTATTTTATTTTATTTTATTTTATTTTTATTTTTATTTTATTCCAGCATGAACAAAATCTAAATCTACATCTTAAAAATGGTCAATTAAAAAAAAAAAAAAAAAAAAAAAAAAAAATCAATTCAAATTCAAAATTAACAAATTCAAGTGTTTTATTTTTATGATTAGCATTAAAATTATAAACAGGAAGAAAAGACTTTAAAGTATATATATATATATATATATATATATCCTTTAATATACATTAGATATATATATATATAGCTCCTTTAATATGCATAAAATTAAATTAAACAAATTAATGAATTTGTTGAATAAACATTTTGTTTTTATTTATTGCTAATTTCTAAGCCATTTAGATTTATATAAAAACACTTCAATAATATTATTCTATATCAAAATCATGTTTGTTTGCAGCCAGCTTGCATAACAGGTCTTTATCCTCCTGAAGGAAGAATAAATAAATAAATAATAAAAACAATACTGTCTGTCTCCTCCGTAATCCCTACCACATGTTTGCTTTGATGGTTGTGGAGGGTTGCGGGTGTACGTAATTATGCTACCTCATCAAACCAGAGATGTTTTGTTGCCATTATTTTTTACACTCACAATAGATGTGTAATAGATGTTTTTCTTTACCCTCTGTTTCTTATTAAGCATTCTCACTTCAGAGTGAGTATAGTAAATCCCTATTTTACACATGCCGGGATGCAGTTTCTCTGTTCTTGTGGCTAAAGATCACATCACGTTCTCAAGCATCTGGGGGTGTTTTTAGCGCTCCGTCATTGTTGTTGATAGTGTACAGGTCTGTTTCTTTTTTATTATCATTTTGGGGGGTGGGGTGGGGTGGGGGGTGATATTAACAAATTCAAGATGTTATTTTTATGATTAGCATTAAGATTATAAACAGGAAGAAAAGACTTTAAAGTTTTTCTCAATGACACAGAAAGACCGTGGGTGGCTACTTCAAAGTAAAATACCTTCCTCTAACGGGCCTTAATGAGTTACAGCGTTTAACAGCCTTGACTAGCTATGCCTTCTGGGAAAAAGAAAACAATCTATACCCTTACCATAGAAGTGTGTCTGTTTAAGAAGCTCCTATGCGTTTATTTCCAGTAACATTCTCTACATATACACTTTTTTTATGGTTTAAAGGAGTAGTTCACTTAAAAAAAAAAAAAAAAAAAACTTTTGCTGATAATTTACTCACCCCATGTCATCCAAAATGTCCATGTCTTTCTTTATTCAGTCGAAAAGAAATGAAGGTTTTTTTTTTTAAAGTGAACCACTCCTTTAAGGCCCTTTGTTATAGCCAGAATGAGTTTATGAATAGCCAGTTATATGTTTACAATTAAAATGTAAAATGGTTTGCTATTTGAATGAGAAACCTGTGACAAAAGCCTTGACAGTTTTAGGGTATTGCAAAAATAACAAAATCTAGTGAGGATAGGAGCAGGATTCACTCATGAGAGGCTTGGTATATTTTTAACTTAAACTCATGAATCCCGAATGGGATGACTGAAGATCTTTCACTAAGTTGTTTCTTATAAATGGAACACTAATATGTGTTTTGTACGTCCATTTTTGTACATGTATAACAGTCATTGTTTTTCATTAATGGACTTTTAGAAACATTAGTGACATTATTGGAGTGATTATCACTTTAACATTATTGGTTGGTGTTAATATGGGTGTATCAATGGGTGTGGGCATATAAGATTGGCTACATTGTGATCTTGTTGCACAGTGCCGAAACGCATCTGTGCAAAGAAATAGAACATATGCATAGTGCGGCCTCTCTCCTATGTTTCGAAAAATAACAATCTGCCATTCTGAAACGCCAACAGTTTAAATTGTTATCCTGATTCAACATCTACTTCAAAAGGCGTAAGATTTTGGCTCTCAAATCAAAGGGACGAGCAAAATAACGTCTGTTTAAATAAGAGCATTTACAACACACTGCTCCGTCGCGTTGTGCTCACAAACAAAGATGGATAGGCCAGAAACAAGTCATTTAATTAGCGCTGGAACCCCCGTCTCCGACTCTTCAGCCAATTACACATTCCAACAGCATCTGCAGGTCCTATTTCACAGGAGGGAAGCAAATCTTCCCTGGCTGGGCTTCTTACAGTACATCTTTTCTCTTCCATTTAAGAGAAGGTAAATAGCAGAGATGGACAGCTTCATTAGACAGCATCTGAGGAGCAGGCAGGGCGGATTGTCGCTTAAATAGTGGGCTTTTACTGGAGGGCTAACCAGCGACCTCAGATCAATTACAGCTGACATTATTGTTTGTCGTGAGCTCTTCCAGGATAGAGGAGTAGAGGCAGAACAAGCCCTGGCTCTGCTGAAAATGTAATTTTCCTCCTCTTTTGCTTTCATTCCACAAACAATAAATCACTCAGTTGAAGAGATAATAAAGTGCCAAGTAGGAGCTGGTTTAATTTTTGTCAAGGGAAAGCTTCCACCCTCACAGGATAATGCAGGTTTTACCAGAGAATAGTTGCTTCAGTCTGTCTCTTTTTAAGGGCCACTGGAATCAAAATTCATCTGTTTGACAATAATATCTCAGTTCCTAATTCATGCAGAGTTCAGCAGTGTATGGCTGTTTTGATATGATAAGTTCGATACGTTTTTTGTGACGGCTATATTTTGTAGGGTTAGAGTTTGGAGATATACAGTATAAAAAGCATTATGTCTTGAATATCCTCATAATGATATTAATACCAATGTGTGTGTCTATACAACAGTTAGTTCTGGTCCTCAAATGTAATTGCCTAAGAGGCTTTTCAGGAGTGCTGATCATGTATGTGTGTGTGTGTGTGTATTATGAAAAAGCTTTTATTATTTTCCCACATACAAGTAGAATACAGGCATAGAGACTATGGCATTTATCCATTTTATTTATATAATTTCTAAATGTAGCCTTAGGACTAAAGTATATAATATTTATTGACAAGTGAATTTATTAATATCATAAAAAAAGCCTCGACAGTGTCTAAAGAGGTTTGTTTTGAGACAAATTTGTTGAAAACTACAAAGAAGGAAAAAAAAAAAAAACAGTTGATGAACAATGCGTCTGCTTCATCAGCCATCCACAGTTCATTGCCTTTCAGTCTGTCTGAAAAGGCTTGGTGGACCTTGGTTAGCTTGTATCATGTTTTCTTATGGTTTTCAAAGGGCCATTATGACTGAAACATCACTTAAGGATGGCGGAACATGAAAGGAGGTGGGATGGGGGGAGAGAGAGAGATTAGGCCCCCGAGAGCAGTCTGCTACTGTAAGCCCGTAGTCGCTCTCACACGCAGAGTTCTGCTTTGTGGAAGTCGGTCAACACAACAGACATCATTCACCGCCAGGCTGATAAAGGACGTCCATTTAAATGACAAAAGCAAAGTCATATCAGACTTTAATACGTTTCTCCCCTCTCTTGTAAATGTTGATTTCCTGAAATCCAGTCAGATCTTCTTGAGCAAATCACAAAGGCGCGCTGGCACTCAATCCGGCTCTCGAAAGCTTTGAAAGGTAGATACGTGCATGAATGCCTCTCTCAATTTGTTTCGGCATGGCGCTGTAAGTATCCTGCAATCACACGCTGGCGCCGTGGCAGGTTTTAATTGAGTCCGGTCCTGCGAGTGGTAATTGATTCAGACTCGGCACTCGAGGAGAGACGCCTTTACAAGGTGCTGCTTGGCCTCTCGTTCTTTTAATCTCAGCCTCCTTTTTAATGTCAGGGAATGTGTTTTCCCTGTGCTTCTGCTGGTCATCTTTCTTATGGAAATGCACAATGCTTCACCGAAGAGCGTTCACACTGAAGGGACCCCCTCCATCCTCCCCTTTTTGCATTTTCTTTTTTCGTTTTTTTTTTCTTCTTTTTTCTGATGTAGACTGTCTCACAGCCCTTGGCCACTGATATTTCACACAAAAACAAACTCACTGGATTATCCCTCTGTGTCTCCCGTTACCTTGAGCCAGGCGATATCGGGAAAGTGTGGGATGGAGCACGGGGCAGCCCGCTCGATCCGATATACTGCGAACGCTCAAGTTTTCTTTCAAGCGCTCGAGTGGTGCCTTTGACCGCCCGAGACTGAAATTTCTCTCAGTTACTTTTGATCCTTTAGTTCAAAGTCAGGAGTGGGAGTGAGTGGGTCTTTAGTTCAGGGACACACACCAGGCTGTGACCTTATTTGTGTGCATATGTCCTTTGAAAAAGCAGAACAGCTTCCTTTCTACCCATTTAATCACTGTCTAAGAATGTAGCTCAGTTCACATTAGTTTTATATATGAGTTTAACAGTACAATCACATGTCCTCCTGCAGGACCTGGTTTTCCTCATCAAAATACTTTGAATGTCTTAATTATTTCAATCCCGTGTAACTATCAAGGACTTGAAAAATCTGTTATACAAGTAATGGAGTTTCTGGCACAAATACTCGTAATTAGCTTGTAGGCATCTCGTGATACACACTTAGTTTTAATTGACTCATTTTTGCTCGTTTTAACTAATGCCTTTCATGTTTCCTTGATATTTTGAATGCATTTACTATTAATGGTGAAATATTTCCATAATTTTCCCTTTCCCAACATTATAAAGATTAGTTTAAATCTCACAATTATTATGACTGTAATCACCAGAACGCTATTTATTATTAACAGCGATATGTATTATTAAAAACAAAAGTGAATATTTATGTTTCTAATGACCATAATGGATTGAAAATATGCCGCAATTATATTTTTTTGTCGTCGTCGTCAATAGCTTTAATATAATACACTATCTAATGTGGCGATTATTATTTAATGAATATTTACTCTGTAAGCCATGCCGCTCGCACGATAGGTCACGTGTGAATAATTCATAGCGTTTCTCCTTTAAATCTTCCTCTCTTCTTCAGCGGTGCACTTTCTTTTCTGTCGCACACGTGTCTTCCATTTGCACACAACTTAATGCCAGAAATGATTAATTAATCAGCTACTTTCCCCTCTCATCTTTAGGCTTGGAACTGCCGTTTATGATGATGCCCCACCCCCTGATCCCTGTCAGCCTGCCTCCCGCATCCGTCACCATGGCGATGAGTCAGATGAACCACCTCAGCACCATCGCCAATATGGCCGCCGCAGCACAGGGACAGAGTGCCCCATCTCGAATGGTGACATCAGTGATTAAGGTAACCCACAGCGCCGTTCTCTCATTGTGTCTTGCACATCTCTCATCAGCCATTGGGGGAAGGTGGAGGGGGCTGGGTGGTGCGCGATCCGTGCTTTCATACGGCATTGCAGGGAACAGTCTGTCAGACAATAGCCTGGGAAGAAAGCAAGGAAAGGATGCAGAGAAGGGGTGGGGGGGCGTTGCCTCAAAAAAGAAAAAAGAAAAGCATGGACGCTTGTGTGTCCATAGAGGTGTGTTGCTTAAAGGAATGTGTCATGTAATGGCCGCCCTGGCTGTGTTTGTTTTTCCTGTTGGCTGTGCAGGAACGGGTCCCCGACAGTCCCTCCCCTGCCCCCTCTCTGGAAGACGGCAGGAGGCCGGGGAGCCGTCCCTCATCCCAGCGCAGCAGCAGCGTCTCCAGCTCTCCCGCGCACACGGAGAGCTCCTCCGACAGAATGCGTATGTTCACCTCATAAATCTCTCTCCCACTCTCTTTGTCTCTCAATTTCTCTCCCTCGTCTTTCCCAGGATCTTTGCACACTGGTGCGCATACATTCAAGAGCTGCTAAATACCGCACCGAATGTGCCTCTTGTAAAGAGCGTAGCACATGTGCGCTCTCCTTCTCGCTTTCTGTTTTCAACAGATGGCAAAGAGATATTAACTATCTCTAAGTTTGGTTCTGGCTCATGTTGTGCTAAGACAGACCTCAAATGTTTTCATCATTAGCTGTGTCATAAAATAAAAACAATATCCTTAATCACTGAGAGAGCCTGTATGTATGTTTCTTGTCATCTCTGAAAAATGCTACCATGTTTTATGATGTTATTCTGGAAGCGGTGTCTTAACGAGTAACTGTTTGTTTTGATTAAAAACGTGTTTGAGCTCCAAAAGTTACATTGAAAAGCTGGGGTTTGAACCTGGAAATACGTTGTTAAAATGCTTAAAGAATTCATGAACAGAGAACTTATAAGGCGTTTAGTCATAAAATAAGGCTTCTCATTTCAAAATCAAATCATTAAATGTGTGTGTGACCTTTAATCATTTGAACAACTCTGTACATATGGTCAGATGTTCTTGCTTCCATTAAAGCTCAAGATGCTTGTTGGATCGTCACAAATCATGTGAACTCAAATCAACATAATCAGATTTTACACAAACTCGTGGAGTTCATGCAGCTCCAGCTCTCTTTTTGTCAAAACAAAACACATTATTTAATTCATTTAATTAATATGTTTTTCAATGAGTTTTTGTAGTTGAAACATTTTATTAAATTATACAAATGCTAAATCACTTTCACTTTTAGGAACCCGTTGATTGTTTTATTTTATGTATTTCTACCAGTGAAGTGAATCACAAGGTTTTGTAAAAGGCTTCTTAATTCATAAAAAAAAAAAAAAAAAAATTGCCAGGCAGAGTGGCAAATGTGATTTTGATTGACTGGCGCATTGATTTGGAGATGAGGTATACCACAAGTCACAAACAGTTGAAAGCCAAGGACACATTCACCTTCTCTAGCCACTGGACGATGAGGGCTCTTTTCAGCTAGAATCATTATTTATCACTCGAGGTGTTTTGCGTTGTCATTTGAGAGCGTGTGGAGATGAGAATAATGTGTCTCTGTGTTCTCTCAAAGCTGTGCATCAGAATGGACTGTCGATGAACCAGGCGTTTTTGGGTCTGTCTCCCAGCATCCTACCCGGGCCTAAGGAGGGCGACCTGGCAACTCACGACATTTGCCATGAGGCAAAAAGAATGCACCTCGAGAAAGGTCAGAGTTCAGTACTTAAATCAACTAAACGAAATAGCTCTATTGTTTTATTTTATGGAAAGGTCTGTGAAACATTATTTGTTTGTTATTGTTTTTGTTTTGTTTTTTTCATATTACACTGGATTAGTTCACTTCAGAATTAAAATTCCCTGATAATTTATTAACCCCCACGGCCATCCATGTCTTTCTTTCTTCAGTCGATAAGAAATTAAGGAAATTAAGGTTTTTAAGGAAAATATTACAGTGTTTTTCTCCAAATAGTGGACTCCAATGGGGTACAATGGTTTGAAGGTCCAAACTGCAGTTTCAGAGCAGCTTCAAAAGGCTCTACACACGATCCCAGCCAAGGACTAAGGACTCTTTATCTTATATATATATATATATATATATATATATATATATATATATAATTATTTTTACCACAATTGCTCATCTTGCAGTAGCTCTGCGATGCACATAATGTAATAACATTGAAAGGTCACATGTGTTCTGGTTCAAAAAGGTAAGGTAGGGTGAAACCCCCCATCTCATTTTCTCCTCCAATCTTTCGACATTGTTGTTTTACCTTTTATTTTATTTTTTATTATTTTTTGTAAATGTCGCTTGACTTAGTCTTTGCATGTTCACTTTGTAAACAGTAGGTTAGTACTTTTGCCTACTGTGTGTCACACATGACCTTTCAACGTGATTACGTAATGCATGGCGCATCGCAGAGCAAGTGAAAAACAAGCATTTGTGGTTAAAAAGTATAAATGTTTTTTTATTATTATTATTTTTTTTTTTATGATTGATCTTTTCGCTAGATAAGACCCTTATTCCTTGGCTGGGATTGTGTAAATCTTCAAACGGTTGTACCCTATTGAAGTCCAGTATATTGAGAAAAATCCTTTTTGTTTTCCACAAAAACCTTTATTTTTTTTTTTTTCTCGATTGAAGAAAGACATGAACATCTTGGATGACACTGGGATAAGTAAATTATCAGAAATATTTAATTGTGAAGTGAACTAATCCTTTAATCTCTCTTTTATACTTAAAACTTGGTACAAAAATGTTTGTTTGGATGTTAATGAGTTTAAGTAAGTGTAAGTAATAGTAACTATTAAATAGATTAGTAAAGAAATATGGTGATCACTATACTGTAGCCATGCATGTAGTAGCGGATATATATACAGTATATACTACTCTACTACTGTTTTTATTTATTTATTTATTTTTTTTAAGAAATTAATAATTTTATTCAACCAGCCATCACAGGAATAAATTGAATAGTCTAATATATTAAAACATAAAATATATTAAAATTGTAATAATATTAATGATTTTACTGTATTTTTTGATCAAATAAATGCTGCCTCGGTAAGCACAATACACTTTCAATAAACTTTCTATCCCCAAACTTTTGAAAGGTAGTCTAGTACCTTAACATTACCATTGAGAATATCACTGCGCCATGGTACTGCCATGGTAATTTATTGCTAAGAGTACAATAACTTTTTCATGATCCTTCAATCAAATCTTTCAGATTTTATATTTTAGACTTGAAAATCCATCTAACCTGATCAATTTACAATCGGAACAAAAATAATTCAATAAGCACAGAGGGAGTGTCCATTTAAACACTTTAAGAACACAAATGTAGACATTGCTTATGATTCCCAGATGCTATTTTACTATATGAAATCCAAACAAAATTCCAGCTCATAAGTATAAAATTGGAGGCTGCTAAAAATTCGACAAATTTTTGTACTTTTCAGTTTTCACTATTTACTTTGGTCTTGGTCTCTCATATGCTTTGCATAAACACAAAATGATGCATATAATAGATTTGACAAATTGTCTCCAGGCGGAATGAAGGGCTGGGGAAGTGTTGGAGAGGGTGATAATGACATTAAAACCACGGTGGAAATCACTGGGCTGCACATCCCCTGCTGGATCTGCCCGGAGAGGAGGCGCTGTGTAGCTCTCTCCCATAGACCGACCAAGCCTGTGAATCAAAGTAATTAGCATGATTATATGAATTTACAGGTCAGACCTTAGGTGTGATGGGGGGGGGGGGTGAAGATGAGATTTCTGTGTGGGTCTTAGGGGGATTGGTGTGTGCGGTCGATGTGTTTTGTTGATTCTCGATCTCACGTTTCTAGTGACTGATTGTGTACTATGCGTGGCCACTGACGTCTCGGCCTGTTTATGATAACATTATCACAGTACGCGTGATTTATTTTTTCCTATGTCGTTCCCCAATAGAGATGTGGAGATGGATCTGTCTAATCCCCCGGCACGCCATGGTTCCACCGGCCCCTTAAGATATCAATTGAGTTAGATTGGTCCTGATTCTCTCCGACCGAGTGAAAATCCACATTGTCTATTTGCATCGCTGCTGCATTATCATTCAGACGCTTGGCATGCTTAATATGTCACTCCTCTTGATTAGAATCCAAAGCTCTCTAACGTGTGCGGCAAAGGTCTCGGGCTGTGGAAAACATTTTTATAAAATAATCCATTAATGCAGAGGAGTGCAACTAAATTAGTTACCAATTTGCTGAGCATGAATTAATGAACAGAGCTTCTCCTGGCTCCCAGAGTTGTAATTTTCATAATAACCTCAGACCTTTATTTGGCAGGTTGTTTAGTTTTTTCGTTTGAAGGTTTTCATTAGTCTAATGAGGACTGTGCAAGGGCGAGCAGTCAGCACAATTTACATGAGGAAGCTATCATAATAAATGAGGCAATTTGAATAACACGCACAGGTTTATGCCGCGAGATGAGCGAGATCGTAGCGCCGGATCTGGAGGTAACCAATACATTAGACCAACTAATAACCAAAGTAATCCCAATAAAAGCCTTAAGTGAAGGGAATAAAATTAATGATAGATATATTGAACTGTAATGATATGATACATGATGCATTAGATTAATAAAATAAATGTGTCCCATTGTTAAATAGGAGGGGCTGGTCTGGCTTGGCCTGCTTTTGTTTATGGCAGGCTTTTTAATTAGGGTTGTTCATTGGATCGGTTTGTTTAGACAAATGAGATTACATTCCAATGGTTTAATGATATTTCTCCACTTGTTTGATCTTTATGGTCCTGGCAGAGCATTAAATTAATGCTACGTTGTGCACTTTCGATTCAGTGCTAAATATTACGATTGAGGTTTTTACGTCACCTGTATCCGAGCAGGATACAGGTTTGGGACGTTTTTTTGTGTGTCTCGTGCAGTTCACGTGTTAACCCTTTTGGTTAAGCAGTGTCACACAAGCAAGAGTGCTGTTGTTATAATTAAACGTATGTGATATTCCTTCAAGTTAATGTTTAAATGAGTGTTCCTCTTCCTAAATAAACCAGGACCTAGTGAATCTGTTTGAGTAAACAAATGAACAGTTCAATAAAAAAGAGGTTAATTTGTAAGTAGCTTAAATTTTAGACTTGTTGTGTATTTTTGTTCCGAAACTAGTTCCCAAAAAGTGAAAGCATTATCGTTCTGTGCTTCCGACCAACACACAGTATCAGTGTTTTGTTCCTAAATGAATTAGGAATGAATGTATCTATAAATTATTCAGTGACTCGCTCGTAAAGGCAGTCTCTTGTTTTGTTCCTTAATGAATCAATGCATTTTGAATAAATCAGTTTAGTCAATGATTCAGTAATAGACTCACAGACAGTAACCTGAACAAAACTATTGACTGAATGATTCAATGATTCATTCATATAAACACTAAATTGTTTCATTAATGAATATATCTTTTGTTAATATCTTTTGTATTGTAATGATTCACTCATAAGGAACTCAATCTAAGAACTCAATGCTATCACTCTCAGTTAATAAATTAAAAAGTTCTATAAAATAACACATTGTTAGCACCTCTTTGGTGTCCTTCATCTCTGTCAAGTTTTGCCAGCATATCTGTGCAAGTAGAATTTTTGAGTGCTTTAAGTAGCGCTTTACCTTGAAGTGAAGCAAAAAAGCGAACAGTTTGCTCACATTTATTATAAAGTCTGGACTAATTGAATTGCTTCACAAAGGGAATCTGTCAGAATTGTTTTTGACAAGCCTTGCTCTTGTGAAACAGCAGGTAGTTGACAAACAAGGAAATTTGAAAGGCTCTAAAGCCTTTGGCAGTAAACTCATTTTGGACATCAAACATTTAACATGGTTCCTCTCCTTGGGGGAGCCGCTCGTGAATATATCTACATATGGGCGGGAGCTGTAGCTTAGCGCCGCACAATAACAACACTAGAAGAGTAATTTACAGGATAATAACTGCAAACAGTTTCACTTGCCCAAAGGAATGGTAGAGGTTTATTTTTACCAAATGAGAGCTGCTCTCACATAAATTATTCCTGCGTTATTGATCACAACATATGAGTCATATAAGATGACATTGATGGGTGGCAATGTAATATTAATGTCGCATGGCATGTTTAGTAAGGCAAAATTTTATAATACTTAAAGTTGTCCTAAAAAATGTCACAATTATCTCACCTGATCATAAAAATAATTTCTTTCCAAGTCTACATAAAGCATCACTTGCTTCAAATAATCCAGATGCCTTCATTTTACAAGTGTATATATATATATATGATTATTACCCTTTCCCCCTTTCGTAGTTACCACAGTATTCAAATACGTAAATGACCACATCCTCATCACAAGCATATTGTGTGACTTTGAAGAAACACTGTACCATCACTGAGTCTCTCTATTGACAGTACATCATGACTTTGGTTATGCGAGTGATTGATGCATACACCCCCCTCGTCTGAATTCAGCATTAAATGTGTGTGGAATAATCGGATCTGATTTGGCCAAACAGACAAGCTCAGAGATGCAGTCATATGAATAATGGAGCATGGCAGCCGCAGTATCACTCCGATAATTTGCCAGCTGGTCAGTGAATGGTAAAGCATGTGTTAGCCATTATATGATTTCATCATAAAATACCTCATCCCTAAGAACATCAAAAGATGCGAAAATAAAAGTCCTTTGCTTTTAAAAACTCAAATGAAAGAGAAAAAATATGAATCATTAAAAAAGTGGTGTACAAAAACCATGTTTTTATACTTTTATGTTTAGTCTGACTCCATGTATATTTTTGTTACTTGCAGATGAGCTAACATTGCAAGATGTTGGATATTCAAGTTTCATGACATTAAATTTAATAGACATGAAGGGAGTGGGGAAATCTACAGTGATATATATATATATATATATTTTTATATATATATATATTTTGGATCTTGCAGAATTAGATATTGTTCTTGCAGTGCAAGAATGAAAACTCATTATATTGCTTTGCTGATGTAATTGTCTTCTCAAACCCTAAGGACAGAGGCTTTATTTCATTTAGAGCATAACGCTTGAGAAATAATCTGGCTAATTTCACTTAGCGTACTGCAGGAAATTGTACTAATTCGGTGGACCTTTTAACCAAAGTAAACATTATGATGTTTGATTCATGTGGTATCATATAACATGATGGAAAGTGGGATGTTTTCCACTGTAGTAGTCTGTAAATACAAAAAATGAACAAGAAGTTACTTGTAACTATGGAAGACTATTTCTGCCTCAGAGTAAAAAATAAACTAAAATAAATAAAACTGGTAATTGTGAAATATTTTAACCCTTGTGCTGCATTAGATTTTTAACACCGTTGAGTGCATTAAGGACCAAAAATGGCCACATATTAAACATTGCCTAAAATATTATATATTATTATTATTTTCCACTTTTACCAAGTTAAATCTTTTAACCAGCATCAGTCCTCATCATAACTACCAAAAATGTATTCAATTTCAGGATTTTAACCCTTTAATTACCAGTTTTGTTTGCGAAACCATCGATTTGTATAAGAGGAAAAAACACAAAAATTCAATTATTTTCAATAAACTAAATGCAAAGAGAAAACTTTAGATTTGGATTATCACAGTCCCACTTTGCAAAAAATCCCACTTAGCGCGTTAGAGACCAAAAATGGCCACCTATTAAACATTGCCTATTGCCTAAAAAAAGGTGCATTTCCACCCATAGGGAATAAATATGTAGTGACGTCATCTGGTGGAATACACTATATAATGCAAATATAATGCTTTTGCTTCAAAATGAAAGGATGTTTGTGCAAAAAACATGTTTCATGTATTACTGACAGCCTCAGATTTAAACAACGTTTTAATGGGTTTCAATGGGCCATTTTTGGTCTTTATGGTGCTGAGTGTTACTATTTGATCTACACAGTGTGTGTTATACATATTTTGCAAAATGGGATCACATTTTTTACATTTATCCAAAAAGTCACAATTTTGCCAAATTTCATACCATTTGCATTAAAACAGCCAAAATGGTCAAAGAAATTAAACTGCAAAAGACCAAAAATGTCCCTAATGCAGCATAAGGGTTAAGATTGTTAGAAATCAAGTTACAGTTGAAAGAATTTCACGGTTAGAAGAAATGTAATTAAAATGACCTTTTTAATGTTAAATAACCTGTTAATTATTGTGGTGGAATACAAAACGTTGTTAATCGTTCCTCCCTAAAAAAAAAAACAAAAACAAAAAAAAAAAAACATCTGATTGTGTATCAAGCATTTCTTATACGGATTAACAATGTTACACAGCCAAAACTTTTGAGCGAGGAATACAGTAGGTAGTTCAGAAAATGTCCAGTCCAGGAGTTTTATGATCACCATCATTGCGTTGTTATGGAATGGAGACATTGGTTTTTGCTTAGCAAACATGTTACTTACAACACACCTCCGGTTCTTTAACTTCATGTCTGATCATGGTATACTTGCGCACTCTCCTTTCATCAGACATACTTGCTTTCCAAGCATGTTTTCTATTGCCTTTTTAAGTGTCCTTGAGATTCTGGCTTCAAAAGTGAAACGGACTGAGGCTTGTGCTGACTCGGCCGACTTTTCCTAAGACAAAAGCCTGGATCATTAGCCATGGGGATCTGAAATGTGACTTGGCAGACAATCGCGGTGTATGATCAAACAACTTGTCAGTGTGTTCTGTCGAAATGAAGGGGTGCGAAAAGAAAGAAAAAAACATTCAATAGAGGATCAATCAAGTTTGTGAGCAGCGAAACAAATAGTGCTGATGATGCAAACGTGGGCCGTCCCTCCAGGACATGGCGCTTCATTTGGATATTTGTTCTCCCTCATGAATGTTCCATTACGTGATACCATGGACTGCTAATCACATTCCACAAGAAAGACAGTGCTTTTAGGAATGTTGAAAAGCGAGTGGTTCTTTCTAATCTTTGAAATGCCTTAAAAGTGACAGAATGCTTTCTCCTGCCAAGATGTAAGGCTTAGATAGAGAGATAAATATGCTGTGGTCAGCTAAGAGTATCTCACGAGCAGAGAGGCAAATTTAATAATGTATTATCATTCACTAGAGAAGGTGAAATCTCCTTGTCCATCACAACACGCCAGGGCCGTTTTATGTTACCCTTCATTTCAAAGGGAGCAATGTGCTGCAGAGACACCTGCTCGGATAAAAAGGGAAAGATGCAGCTCTTGGCCTAAAGGGTTAGGGCTTCGCTTTTTGATTGCACTGGTAGTTCCACCGTTCTCCTTTCGCTCAGTTTGCAAGTGAGCTTCTTGATGTGTCGCGCTACAAGGGCAATTAGAATGAACGTGGTTCATTGTGCAGCACGGACAGTCTCTTTGTGAATTCTGAGTACATATCCCTTGTACTTAGCATCTGCCCTTAACGGTATGCGCACTGCTGTGAACATATTTATCATTTGCTTGCCCTTGGACAAACGAAATGTAACGATTAGCAATGCAGTTTATGCTAATTTGCAATTCAAGATGCAAAAAGCTTAAGAACAACTGTTGTGTTAAGGTAAGGTTGACCCTGACTTTCTACGACCCAGACGTTTCAGACATAACAATTAAATACCTCAAAGATCATTGTTTTCTGTGCACGTTTTTGTTTTTGTAAACATCATGTTCACAGGCAGATTTACCAGACGTAACACAAAATATGTTTTACTGACATAAAACACAGATTTCACTTTGTACATCCATTATAACTTGTAGGGACAGTTCACCCCCAAATTCTGGAAATGAAGAGTTCAGATGCAAAAGCCTCTAAATGCCATTTGAAATTTTCTTCTTTAATTATGATTTTTATCAAGCTTGTATATTTAGGTTCAGTGATTTCACTTAAATGGCAATGATAATTACCTATTAATTGTTATTTAAGTGAAATTACTGAACTTAAATATACAAGCTTGATAAAAATCATCATTAAAGAAGAAAATTTCAAATGGCATTTAGAGGCTTTTGCATCTGAACTCTTCAAATTCAGTTGTGTTGTTTGGACCTCATTGACTTCCAAAATATCTTCTCTTGTATTCTGCAAAAGAAAAAAAAAAAAAAAAAACATACTGGTTTAGAACGAGACAAGCGAGAGTAAGTGTTATAAATCATTTCGGTTGAACTTTCCCTTTAATGTCATATTGGGGCACTTACACCGTAGTGCAGCTCTCTTATTAAGCTGCTGAGTTTAGGGCAAAGTGTGTCAAATTTTACAATTTCACTGTTCCATAATTATCAACGGATACTTAGGGCTGTTATATCCTTTCACTGTGAACAAAATCGTTCCTAATAAAAGAGAATAGGGGGTGGAGAAAAACTGCGGGAAGACTAATTCTCTTCCAGCATTTGAAAGCTCGCCTAAGTGTTCCAGTCACCTTGACTTTGCAGCCACAGGCCCGGAGATGCTGTTGCTTATCCCGCCTAACCCCAGCCTGTCAATTAGGTGTTTAAAAATTAATCTCTTTAACTGGAAATACCATGCCAGCTTTCTTCCATCTGTAAATGGAGTGTTATTAATTCAAGCTGCGCAAAGCCAGTGTTATGAATAATGTTATCAAAACAGATTTCCACACGTTTAACACATCACCCGCTTTTAAAAATCCTAAGTATTTTTTTTTATAGCTGTGAACCAGACGCAAATGGATTTGCATCCATTTTCCTTTGCTCACGAGGGCATGAGATACACGGAGAGAGGGCGTCAGATGGGGGGCTCCTAAGCTCTGCTTTTTAAAAAGTTTACATTTACATTTCTTTTTGTCTTTCATCTTCTGTCTCCAAAGCGGCTCAGTACATAGAGCCTGGATTAGTGCCAGAGTCGATTGTCGCCCCAACATCCTCATTCCCTGTAGGATTGCTGCGAATCACATTAATATGTCCGCCTGTCTTCGACGGAACGCACTCCACTGTGATCAGTCCACAGACTATCTTCTGTTTCTTAGTGTTCGAGTGCTTGTTCTATCAAAGTGTTTTGATTATGTCGGGTTTTTTACTCCTTGTTTGAATTTCTAATATCATTGCCTGTAAAATGTGGAAGGCATTTACATATCGGCACCGAAACACATTTGTTTCTCTGTCAGGACAGCAATGTGCACATTTATAAAAGATAGAATAAGAGAAAATTCAAACAGATGTGAGCTGAGGACAATTCCAGTTAACAAAAATAAATCAAGATGTCCAGACAGACTCATCTCTAGAGATGATTAGCACTAGACTGCACAGAAGGCTTCCACTGTGTGATTGTAGTGGGCTAATCTAGCTTTCAGGGTGTGCACTAGTAAGCATTCGGTGATCAATAATGGGTATGTTTACACGACAATGAACACCGTACCCCACAACGAATAGTGATGTTTTTCCTTTGAGTTCTACGTGTACAGACTACACCATTGTCAAAACGATCCCCATTCACATGGACCTGTTAAAACGATTAAAAATGCTGTATTCTTCTTCCAAGCCTTTATATGGCGATATACACACGTGCATGACGTCATCGTCTTCAGAGATTCACATTTTTGTTGTTCACACGGAGACATGCACTTTGAAAACTTTTTTAAAACTTTGCGTTTTCAGGCACCCAAAACAGCATTGTAAATGAACGGCCAAAACAAAGTTTTACATTTTTAGTTGAATATGGTGTCGTGTAAACAGCCCCTAAACTGAGACATCTTTAATTTCCAGACCTTAGTGCTCATCTCCCCCCACATACTGTAGACCCTAAACAATACCCTCCACTACATATGAGTCATCCTGAATAGATTTGCTCCTCAAAAGCCAATTAATTCAAAGGCCTTTGAGAACATTATTTACTCATTCTTCTTTACTTTTATTAATTGGGTTATGCAATCCTCGTGCAACAAAGCTTCATCCACCTTTGAGGAGTGTCTGTTTTTGGCAAGGATGGTTGTCATTGTATGCCGAGTGCGGCCTTTCTGTAGGTCGCTCATTTGAAGAAACAAAAGTAGTGGAGGGTCTTTTTTTTTTATACAGTCATCACAGGCAGTCAAGCCTTTAATCCTCAGCGGTCCGATAATGACATCCCCTCTGCATTTATTACATGGAGGAGCGTGGAAAAGCGCTGACTTTGAACAAATGAACACTCTGACCTTTATGCAATAAATATGACACAGGCCATATAAAAAGACAAGATATCTTCTTCTGCTGGGGTTTGCATCAGAGACTCTTTGCCTTGCCAGTACTGTATGGCCCACCACCAGAAAACAAGATGTCTGCAACAATACTGCACATGAAATTGCAAAGCATCAATCTGTGGGACACAAAGAAATTTTTAGAAAAAATGTTTCACAATGAAAGTCAATGGGGTTCAATGTTGCTTTGGACCTTGTTGATATTAATTGTTTAGATGAAGCACACTTCAAAATGATAAAGAATACAAAAATAATAAAATCAAACAATACAGCTCATGCGCTATTGCATGCTGTGAAGAGGGCAAGTGAACCACAAAACCACAAAATTCTTAAAAAAAAAAAAAAAAATTAATGCATTATCAGACTCGCCTGTTACAGTATGTTGGTTCAAAGTATATAGTGATTGTTGATGTTGTTAAAAGATCTTTGTCAGATCTTTAAAGTCCCCGTGAACCGGAAGTCGCAAAAGATTTTTCTCCAGTGCTGTGACGTATTTCCAAGTGAAACGGAATATTGAACAGAGGGCAGGGTTGTACTCTAGGGCTCCTCCTCTCCATCTCTCGCTCATAGTAAACTAACAGTTTGAGGGGAGTGGTTAAGTGTTTCCCCACCCAAACTATGAAACCTACGTCATCAGAAAAAGAAACCGTTCCAGACCGGAAGTAACTTTTCAGATTTTGATTAAAGATTACCAAGGTAAAACATTTTTTAAATATATTTTTACTTGCACGGATTAATTGTTCACCACAAGACTAGTAATATGTGCTAACAAAGTAAATAGGTTCAATTTTGATTTCACAGGGACTTTAAAGTAGGAAATGAGCAAAAGTTTTATTGCTGTTAAAAATAAATAATAAATAAATTAAATAGAAAGTTTTATTTGATCTAACAATCATTTTATGCTCTGTGCATGTGTCTTATAATCTTATCAGTTTGCTGTCGTTTATTGCAACCACACAAGACCTCTATTTTTTTTTCCTCTGGTGGTGAACTGCTCACCATAAAGGCTGCTTTTGTTTTATCCCTGACCGTGTGCGACAGTTAAGGATTTATGAAGATTTCCTCCCCTTCGCCTGCCCATCTGTGCGGCTGTCTTCAGCGTGGCCTTGAGAATATGTTTCAATTTATTAAGCCAAACCAAAGGACTCATTATTTCAGAAGAGGGGCACAGAGTGACACACAGAATTGGTTATTAATGGAAAGTCTCTGCCACAGGGCAGTTGAAATTTAATGATATCCTACAAGAAAATATGATGGTGTCACTTTCCCAAAAGTCATGCGAAATGTCAGCGTTTTAAGGTCCCGACGCTAATTTTATGCCCGTGCACAGTAATGTTTGGGAGCGCGTTTAGGAAACACGGCCCAGTGCCTGTGCTGATTATCCCCCTCACCTTCCTTGTGCTCTCAAATGGGTTTGTGCAGCAAGCGATTTAATCTCTAAGTGTAGGGAACATTAGTGGAGAGAGAGAGAGAGGAGAGAGAAACACCACAGTGCATTTCTCAGAGATAAGGCTTTCCAAGTCAAATGTTACCTGTTAATCCAGGGCCGGCCGACACCAGCACTTGACTTTGACTCTCAGCAAGAATTTGGTAATGGCTAATTTTCATCTCGGAATTAAAGAGCAGAAAAGAGCAAAGCCAAGTGGGTGTGAGCGGGCTTAGCGGTTCTGCGGTAGATATAGCTGTAACAATCCTGTAACACGTGTGTATTCACCGTGCCCATATGCACAACATATGCACCTTTAAGTCATTCTAATGGAATTTGCCCACTACGGATCACAGCACACATTTCTAACTGTGGTCTACATCTGTACACATGCTGTCAAGGTAGAATTGCTTTCCCTTTCATTGCTTTTGTCTTTTTCTTGTTTTTATGTTTGTTATGTACCCTAGTTACAGTTTGCTTGGAAGGCAGTGATGTATTGATATCCCTCAAACATCTGGTTTAGAGGTTCCAACCAAAGCTTTAAATCAAAGCTTAGCTACAAATGGGATATTTTTCACGTGCTGTCCTGCAATCGCTGATATTTCCTGATTTTATATATCGATCCATCTATCATCTCTATAAGGCAAACATAACCTAAATATGCAAGGCTTTTCAAGGTGCAGTGTGTAGATTTTAGCAGCACCTAGCAGTTCAGTTGCGAGTTGCACTAAGGGCTCAGCCCACTGCTCACCCCTCCCTTTAAAAGAAACTACGGTGGCTAAAACGGGACAAACATATGGTTGTCTAAGACAGGGTCTTATAATATAATATAATGATAGTAATCAGCTGATTGTCTCACGAATGTAACCAGCACATTTCTCCCCACATAGGGAGGGATAAACGAGGCAGAAGAAACATGAAACTATCCAACAAGGGTAGTAAAAGTTTAGCTGGCTAATGTGAGCTCTTACAGTGGCTGAGCTGGTTAAAGTGTAAAGCCAGGGTTCTCAAGTTTTATCAAGTGAGATCTTGCAGTGAGATCACATGTGGTTAGGGGAGGAGCCTCAATTGAGCCCCGCCCCCTGATTTGAACCATTGTTCATAATAACCAGCACAAATTGAAATTATAACAATTGGTAAATCTCATAAACAGAGCAATTCATCACATCAAATATAGCCTACTCTTTAATGTTATATTTCAAAAATATACAAAAATAAACAAATTGCTCCAAACAGTTTGGAAAAGCAAAACTTTTTGCATTTTGAATGTGTCTAGTCGAAATGGTATAATGATTTATTGTGTGGTTGGACATTGTGAACAAATGGACATATTAGAATATTAAGGTGTGTGTGTGTGTGTGTGTGTGTGTGTGTGTGTGTGTGTGTGTGTGTGTGAACACATATCTTTTTGCTTTTTCCCTGACACCTTTGAAAAATACAAATGCAATGGCAATGATTAATGTATGTTTTGACAGGATATAAAATATTACCCAGAGCACTCTGCTTTAATACATGTAGCCTTAATGTAACTAGAAAGACTATTAATACAGTATAATATATAATTTAAAATAAAATGAAGAAATACATCTTCATTCCTTCCCATACCTACTAACATTTCCTTTATAGTTTCAGGTAATGTAAGCAAGCCAAACTGAGCCAAAGTTTCAATCTGGCCTTGTTGCAAAGTGGTTGTAGAGTTTTTGACTGCATCAATAATAATGTATACGATGGGCTATATATTAGATGTTCTAGCTTAAAATGTTAGACAAGTTTTTTTCCCTTCTCCATCACGATGTGTGTTCGCACAATGTTGTTGGTTACCTTCTAACGAACATACGGTGGGCGAGAATGTTCCGTCAACTTCTGTGTGTTCTCGCGTCTATGTTGTCTAACGAATGCAATCTGTCGGAGAGATACGTGCTGGCGGCAAGAAACTTCATTTTGTGCGCCTCTGCATTCCATAGACACCATTTACTACACACAATAGGCTTTTTTTTCTCTGTTTTTGAAACTTAAAATGCTTCCAAGATTGACTTGTCGACCGCGATCGACGGGTTGGTAACGCACGGTTTTATGGTCAGTGACAGGAGTACTAATCAGCTGTCTCACGACCGTAACCAGCACATTTATCCCCACATAACAAAGCCATAACACAGCGAGGAAGAAGAACTAAGTTACATAAAACAATCAAACTACATATTTTACACCACTGACAAGGGAAAAGTCACTATTCACGGTGTTTCTGGCTAGCTTCTAGCTTTCTGCTGCTTCTTTTTTAAGGTAGTGACGAAACATGCTCTGTAGCGCAGTTTGTTCGTGTTCGGCTACGGTAGAAACATGACGTCACAATAAGTTGACCTTCATAGAAGGGGGTGTCTGCGGTTATGAAGATGTAAATATCTCATTCTAAGGTAATAAAAACATTACGGTTTATATTAAGTAAGTTCTTTATACACACTGAAAACATAGTTATGGATGTCATATTGCATTTCTGGTTAATAGATATTACAACTTTTTACACATTGCACCTTTAAAGCTTAAAAAAATCAAACATTTAGAGTTTGTTTTGATGAACTGAATTCCTTGTTAAAATTAAAGTTACATAACTTTTCCTTGAATTTCAATTTCAAATTGCATCCTGTTTGACACCTCAATTGAAATTCATCACAATATTTGCATAATAAGCAGTGATTAGTTTCTTCTTTCTTATCCATTATTTTTATCCATATCGTATACAAATCGCTTTCTGCATTTCTCTAACATTTCAAAATATCTTGTTTCGTTTTTTTTTTTTTGGTTTTTTTTGGCATTCTTGCCTTTATTTTTCAGGACACTACAAGAGTGCACAGGAAGCAGTGGTAGAGGAGAGAGGGAAACAGGGTCGGATGGAACTACAGACTCCATCCTAACTGTCTTTTTACCTAAAATATCATTTGTTTCTCTTTTATTTAATCATCATTCTGTTTTTTTTTTTTTTTTTTTTTAGAGTTAGTTAACATTTTTAAAGAGGTTCTTCAAACTGGCCACTTTCGGTTAGGTCAATAAAAACAGTTTGCTGTTGAAATATTTAATGGAATGCAGAAGAGAGAGCAGACAATGCAGTTTTAAAGATTCACCTCTGTGTAATGCACTGTTGTCTCCATTTATGAGACTGAAAGGTCATAACCACTCCCCTGGAAGGAGGCAACTTCTTCAGCCCCATTGGCAGGTCAAATAAAATGTAATTGTCTGCTGTAGGTAGCGGAGAGGGGAACTGACATCCTCCACATTTTAAACATTCAATTCTCCTGCTGCGAGGAACACAGGTTTGCAAGGACACAGGCTTCACCTGTCAATATATCACAGTGACTGGCTAGCCAAATGCTGCAATGCTTTTCCCCCTCTCTCTCTCCCTCCTCCGGCTCAGTGCCTTCATTGGAGAAATCAGCTGAAAGGTCCACTGGGACCTCAATTCAAACACTGCAACTTGCAACATATGGCACATTTTCAGCTCCCAAGGTCAATTAAAGCTATTTATTGAGAGAATGTTGCTAAATTTCCCAAGGTTTCCACTCAATTCATCGCAGAGTGCCTTGTCTATCATATTAAAAATCAGTCGAGTGCTTTACACTCTCCTTGTCATGACTTTCCGTCAAAGATATCAAAAGCTTTTGAAAGTGGTTCGAGACGTTTTATCTTCTCTTATCGCGAAACATCTCTTTTCGCTCTCCCCTTTTCCTCAACGCAGCCGCTCACAATACAAATCTAATAACATGTAAATTGAAGATAAGCCCAGATCCCTCCAAGTGATATTTTTTTTTTACATTTATAGTTTTGTCAAGTTGATTTCTGAGCCCCTGTTTTAGCAGCACAACACATGAGGACTGAGAGAATTAACAGGAAAGGTGATTTATCATTGCTACAACACTGTCAAGGACTCCCACTGCTGCCACGAGAGGGAGGGACAGCGTGCGCCTGTTTGTGTGTGTGTGTGTGCATGCGCACATGTTTACGTGTCATTGTGAGTATGTGCGTTGTTTTAAATTATGGCATTTCATTCCAAATGCGTCGTATTTACAGCGTCCCATTTTTATTTGCGGCTCCTATTATCCAGCGAAACAGTTGCACATGAAATGTTATTTGTGACACGGCTGACCTAAAAGGATTTCATAAGGATTTCATTTTTGAGGCAGAAAGCTGCAAACGGACCTGTCACAGCTGCTGCTGGCAGCCCCGGTGGAGAAATATCACCTGGAAAACACAGCTCTCTCCTTCGCTCTCTTCATCATGCTGGCGTCTGGCACTGTAATTAAGTCCAAGTCAATGATTCTGGACCAATGGCAGGAAATAAACAACTAAAGCCTGGGCAAAATGGAGTGCTAGAAACAAGAGAATGCTCACAGACACAATTGCACTCAAGTGTGGCAAATGTAAATGGAGACTGACCAAAAAAAAACCAAAAAAAAAAAAAACGGCAAATTTCAGTTATTTGAGAGCTGAATTGGTCATTTGAGATGAAATGTGCTGTTTGCTATCTAATGCATGACAGATTGTTTCCTAGTAACAAAGCAATATGAGCCACCCTGTGATCCAGTATTGTGTTTGCGGCGAGGTCCTGCTGAGTCTAAAGCAGAAGTTGGTTTAAGCAATGATGTATTATTAATGCCAACACCAAATCCAGGACTATGGTGGCTGCAAACCAAATACAGGCTTCTGACATCCAATTCTCCTGTATTGTTTCTCGTTTGCTTTTTCACTACATGTTTGGCATCCAAAGATTCAGAGCCATAAATGAGACAAAGAGACAAACACATACTGTGTATAAATAGCATAGTCTGTGATGTAATAATTTCATCAAATTGATAAAATTCACTCTGTTTACATGATCTGTTAATGATTGCACAAATCTATGCCATCGAACAGCATTAAAACAAGTTTTTCTTTAACATTTGATTACGAGCAAATACACGGCCGCCCATTGTCGGTAATGATCTTGAGTAAAATGCTTGTTAAATCGGGGAGAGATTGGTGGAGACCCTCAATGGATTCACAGCACTCCTCCGTCCAAGAATTTCGGATCGTAAAGTCTTAATAGTGGCGGCTGATATTCAACTGTTGGTTGGCTGAATGTTTCCAGGGCATTTGCAGATGCTCGGAATAATCTCTTATGTTTTGCTGCAATCTGCTGCGGAGATGGTTGAAATAAATACTTTAAACTAATTAATGTAGGACCAGCTGTTACCAAGCCTTGGCTGGCGTTAGTGAATGCTGATGGCAGAAGAGGGGCTCCTCAAGTCGTGCCGTGTTTGTGCTTGATTTAGGGAGTCACATAAACACGTATTAATTCTGTATGAGGGCCTCATTCTGGGGTTTAATACTTCAACTAAAATGCATGAGAAATAACATTTCTAGGCTTTTTAATAACTAGTATATAATGATTTAAAACAAATGATGTAATGACCTTATAATTAGTTGTATCTTGTAAAATATAATATAATATAATAAAAATATTGCCCATAATTAATTTAATTAAACACTTAAAATAAATGTATAAACCATGATGTATAGCTTATCCCATACCATTTTGTGCTTTGAATGAATAAACAAGAATTTTGAGGTATTTAATTAAATATAAAAAATTATTATTTTATTTTTACAGATTTTCTCATTTAGAATATTTTATCTACTAAAGTCATGAAGTGAATCTATGCATTGAAATATACTGTATAAAAATTAATTTAGTTAAATTATTAGTGTTTTGAACATTAAGTGGGTGTTAGATGACAGGAAAAATGTAATGTAAAAATGGGGGAAATTAGCATGCTCAAAATGGTACACGCATATATTTGTGCATCCCTTGATAAATTGAACTAAACTATATATCAAAAGGCATTAGCAATTCGTTCATGATGCGTTACATCAATAGAACGTGTTATTGAGATATTGTTCTTTGTTCTTGCCATTTAGACAGCCGGAATCATCGTGTTGTGTTCTGTTGGTGACATGGCCTGTGTGTTTTCTCGTTTTGTAGCAGACAGAATGTTGTGAACACTTCTGCTGTGATTGGCAGCCCGCTATGACAGCGTGAAGATAGTGTCAGCGCAGGGCTGTGTGGTTTAAAGTGAGTTATGATAGTCTGTGTGTGCATGTTTGGCCATGTGTGTGTGGAGATGGATTCAGGAGGTTATGAGGCCTTTACGTGTTTGTAGTGATGGATGCAGGCCTATGATAGCCTGTATAAGGCTGTGGCTGTTAAGATGAATGTGGAGTTTTGATGGCCTGTGCGTGCATGTGTGTGTGTGGAGAGAGATGTAGAGTTATGATTGGCCGTGCAGCAGATGGCAGAGGTCTGCCCTAACGGAACTGATGAATGACAGATGATGTCATCAGGGCACTGACGGGCACTGGTGGCTGCTCTCAGGAAGTGAGCAGGAATCTGCTTTACATTTCAGACCCTCTGGACATCTGCTCAGTGTCCACACTCATTCTATTCTCTTTCAGATGCAACTAATATACTTTTAATACTTAAACTAGAAAACTTTTTTTTTTTTTTTTTTAATTTAGGTAGGTACAGTAGAACTGTAGCCCAGTGGTTTAAGATCGGGAACTATATCAATAATATACAACAAAACATATTTAAATATGAATTTTGAATGATGCATCATCCAATATATTATTACAGCAAATTAATTGAAGCATTTGTTCATTTAGTTTTAAAGCCTCCCTGGTGTCATCTGAATTTTACAAAATCTTAACATGTATATAATTAATTTTAAGATAAAATATATGAAGAGTTCAGATGCAAAAGCATCTAAATGCCATTTGAAATTTTCTTATTTAATGATGATTTTTATCTAACTTGTATATTTAAGTTCAGTAATTTCACTTAAATGGCAATGATAATTACCTATTAATTGTTATTTAAGTTAAATTACTGAACTTAAATATACAAGTTTGATAAAAATCATCATTAAAGAAGAAAATTTCAAATGGCATTTAGAGGCTTTTGCATCTGAACTCTTCATATGTACTATAGTTTACTCAAATTGAGTGATGGCAGATTTGAAAAAAAAAATGTATATGTTTTATTTAATAATGAAAAAAGTAATATACAAATATACAAATAATATAGAAAATAATATGTAATAATGAAAAAAATAATCAGAAAAGTAGACTGCAGCTTATCATTGTGTGTGTGTGTGTGTTTGAAACATTGTCATTAGACTGTAGATTACTAATGCAACTTTAATTCATGGAATTATTAAATAATGAATTAAAATCATTTTTACTGAAAAATCCCCCCCCCCCAATACTAACAACTAACAAAATAAATAAATAACTCTAGATACATATTTTATTATTATTGCAGTGCATGTGTTAATAGGCAATAGGAACGCCAAGGTCATGGGTTTTAATTCCAAGAAACACATGCTATTAAAGTGTGTTGCATGTTTTGTAAATGGATTTGGATTGAAGTGTCTGCCAAATGCATAAATGTAAATGTAACTGTTTACTACACTATAAAGGGGATTACATTTTTTTTTTCTAACACAAGGTACTTCAGATTCCTTTCATTTACCAGCATAATGTTTAATAAGTTGACATGGTGATTAATCTTGGAAAGCTGTTTGTAAAGACATGCTTTACAGTGCTCATCCCAGCGTTTTCTCTCCTTATGACATTCAGCTGGAAGTCCCAGTGGACTAGGTGATAAAATATATACTCTTTAATGTGCCAGCCCCTGTTTTTATTTGTCTGGTAGACATAAAATCCTTTTTTCTTTTATTTCCAGAGGGCTTTAACGGCAGCCCCACCTGTGACATTTTACACCTGCACATTTAAGTGTCAACCATCGACTGAGAGAAAATAAATGATATTTATTTTCCTCCTCTGTTTTGCTCTACCAGGTTCCTCTTGAATCTCTTCCAATCATATTGATTTTTTATGCACCGATTCCTTTGAGGGAGTTAATTCATTTGCCCAGAATGGCATTGCCAGTCTGCTCAGGGGGCGGCAGTAGTGTTGAAACATGGTCAATGAGGGTTCACCACCTTGTGCCATATGGCCTTTGTTGAGAAGCCAGGGCCCTTGATAATCTCAGCTAGCCATATGCATCTGCTTGAGTGCAATTTTTTTTTTTTTTTCCTATCAGAGAGTTTTCGTGCCATATGGAACGGGTGGGCTTTGTCTCCCAACATATCCATGCCCTCGATGCTACCGAGAAAAACATAATTTCCAAAAATGCAAATGACTATTTCTTAGAAGGGCCTCTCATTTTATTCTGTATGTAAAATCTCTCAAGCATTTATAGCGGCTATAAATACAGAAGCATCAATAATAGAGTGCCGCGTGACACTGACAGAATGGGCTATCAATCATATGTGCTTGATTGGGCATGCTTGTATAGATGTTAATTTTACATCTCACAAACAATCTGGGTGTATAAACACCAATTCAAGAAAATAATGATTTATTTTACAGCACAGTACTACATGAATTGTGTCTTCTGTTGTGCTGAATGCGTATGTTGCTCTGCTTGCCACCAGAAGAAACCCCCATGTGCACGCCGACTGCGAGAGACGGCTATGAGAGGCTGTCGTTTGCAGGTCAGACTTTACCTCCAGGATTCCCCTCACCCTTCCTCTTCCCTGATGGGCTGTCGTCTATAGAGACCCTTCTGACTAACATCCAGGTGAGAGACCTCTCTGTCAGAAGATATTTAACAGAAGGTGAAATAAGTACTTACTTGATCCAGTTCTCACTGGTTGATTCAGATGGTCTTTTAACTACTAATTAGTGAATTGGTCAAATTGGTCAGACTATTCACAAAGCATTAATAAAATGATTGACGACAAAAAAATGTGTTATGTTGGGACCAACAAAGGCTTTCAGGCTGGTTCAGGCAGGGTAAGACTCAATTTCCCTCAAATGGACATTTGAAAATGGTATCGAGTGTTGAGTTTTAAGTATAAGACATTCAAAGAAACTTTATCTGAAATAAATGTTCAATAACCACATTGTTGAATTGGACTTCTCAGTATTTAGTTATAAAAGTAAAAAAAAGAGGTCATAATTGAGTAATATGATTCCAATAAAATGTTTCCCTTGAATTTTAGCAGGCTATCTGCTATTTGCTATAGTAACGATCTATTTTAGCCCACTGTGGACGGGCCAGCTGACACATGTCACGATCTTATCACGTCATGTGTCATAACACAGTGAACACCAGTGATTCTGAAGATTACACATAATGGGAGGAGATGACACATCAAGTCGTTTATCACAATTTATGGCAGTCTAAAGCCACTGGAAAATATTGTGAATGGAGGCTGATGTGCAGCGATATTAGCATCATGCTTGAGGTTAAGTCAAACATTCATACTGTAAGAAATATTCATGCTGTTTACCTTTAATTATTTAGAAGATACTTTTATTCAAAGCAACTTTCAAAAGAGGAAAACAAACAATTTCCAATATTGATAATAAGAAGTTTTTTGTTTTCTCGAGCACCAAATCAGCATGTTAGAATAATATGCATCAAAAAACAATTACTTTTAATAAGATGTGCCTTTTTTGCCTGTGGGAGGTGTGTAAAAAAGTTAATATACTAGTTTTCTGGGTGCTCCTCCAGCTGATGTTTTTCCCCATCAAAACAAATGCACAGCCGCATATATTCACCGCGACTCCCTTGATCACCACTGTGGTTGGCATGCAAGTGAGACCCAGTCAGAAAGATGAATGTAGTTGATTAACACCACCTCTGAGACTAATGATGTGGGTACAGTAAGGGGAGTGAGAGGTTTGCTCATTGCTCTTGTGATATGGCCATCAGATCTATCGCGTTGCTTTCGGCCCCATTGTTAATTAGCAGGACTCAGTTCAGTCAGTCATCTTTAATCATGATTTCAGGGTAATGTTTTGATTGAACATTCACACACAAATCAACAAAACGAACCCAAGCAGAAAATTGAGATAAAGCAACTTAGTCTAAATTGGGGTCATACGAAGGAACAATTAGTATGATATAGCCCATTGCATTTGGCTTAATTGCATGTGTACAGGGAATAATTGTTTTGAAATGGTCACCGAGCTATTTGCACGACAAATACCTTTTTAAGTGTTGTTTTGAGACAAAGCTGGTGTTAAGTTCAAGATTTGATCGCTCTTATACGATCTTCTGCTTCACAAACTGACAAACAGAAATTATAGTTTAATTAAAGCTTATATTGTGTCCATGACATGTTGCTGTATGAAAAATAAAGCATTCATATAGCTGATTGACTCCTGAATAGGTGTGTGTGGACTTTGTATAACGTGAGTTTGTCTCCTGCTGCTGCTGAAGGGTTTGCTGAAGGTGGCAATTGATAACGCCCGCGCTCAGGAGAAACAAGTGCAGCTGGAGAAAACAGAGCTAAAGATGGAGCTGTTTAGAGAGCGAGAGCTCAGAGAAACCCTGGAGAAACAACTGGCTGTCGAGCAGAAGAACAGAGGTGTGTATTACACACACACAAACCTAACAAAGAGTACACACAATTTGTATATCACCTGTAGTTTGATTCTTGGTTATAGAGAAATTGGTACCGCTTCCTTTTACAGTACAGTACTTGCAGTGTACTTACCTAGAAAGTACTGGATAATATAAGATAAGTACATGGAACAGGGGTAGGTTTAGGGGTAGGTTCAGGGTTAGTACTAGTTATTACCCATAATTGTAGTTACTAAAATAAGTACATAGGATTTACATGGGTAACTGGAATGTAAAAGGAAGCGTTACTGAGAAATTTAATGAAAAAAAGGCAAAACCTTTTACGGTACTATTTTAGAAATTATATTTTGCCCCATCAGTTATATTTATAATAGGACTTTTTGTCTCACTACAAAAATATAACAGGTGCCATCTTTTAATGTCAACTGCTTAATTTTAATCAGCTTAATAAAGTATTCTCAGTTGGACTAATTACATTGAGGACTTATCTATAAAATTAAACCAACAGAATTTTATGTGATAAAATGTATAACTAGATACATTTCTGAGTAAAATGTGTGTTGCTGTCGTTGTGGCTGGTGTCATGGTATTGCTAGTCAAATGCTAATATAGGTGATTACAAGATTGCTAGGCAGTTACTAAAGGTACTCTGGGTAAGTTTTGCAATAATGCAAAAGCAACAACCATAATTATACCGACCCCCAGGTTTGACATGCGGGACCAAAAACAGTATGTATATTGTGGCCACAAATTATCAATTTGTTCCCACAACTAAGACTGTATGTCCCAAATGTTTGTTCCCTTATTTTAAGTAAATCCAGTGCCCTGTGCATGTTATAATAATTTGTCCCATTTTACTAAATTGTGGCCACATTGGAATAATTTGTTCCCTTGTTTTAATTAAATCAAACATATTAGTTCAATTTGACCACGATTTACTACAACAATTGAATTAATTAAGTCATAGGAACAAATTCTAAACTCTTTCTCCGCCATTGACGGAAATTTCCTAGCCTGACGTCGTCATGCTCAGATTATAGTCAGAATATGAGTCTGATACTGCTCCATTAGGCTCTGATTATGAAGCGTTTCAGCCAGGAAAGGAAATGCCTCTGCACTAGATTGGATAGACCTACAACCAGAGCGACTTCTCTTGATTGCGGTTTTCTGCTCCTCTTTTAAAATGAATGCACTGTCAATATAACAGACGCAATGGCAGAATCTACACATCTCAATTCTTCAGCGGCAGCCATTCTTTCTTGTAAAGGAATTCAACCCGAGCCCTCTTTGGTGACGTGGATTATTACGTTACTGTTGATGATCGTATAAAGCCCGCCCTAACAGTTTGATTGGTCCGAACAGCTCTGGTTCGAGCATAGTTGCTCCACCGAACTGACGGACAGAAATGCCATGAAACTTTTTTCCGTTTGGAATTTTTTATGTTATTGTACAAAGATCCTCACCCTATTTCTTTTTTTACTTTTCTTCTTCTATGTTCTAGTGGTCTATCAAGACAAATACAACTGCATGCTCGTTGATTTATGCATTTATTGATTGAACTTGAATTCTCTATATTAATGAAATATAATAATAATAAAGTTCAAGTTCAGACCAAACTTCCCGACCTCAAATGTTGTGGGCGGGCTAAGTTCGGCTGGCATCCATTTTCACTGTTATATGGTATTAGACATCTTATGAAAGATAACAAAATCTCCTGATCAAAACACAGGTAAGGAAGAAGCCGAAACAAGCAATACATATGTAAGCAGATGCATATTTAACACTAGAAGTGCCAGAATTCCAAAACTACTAGAACGGCCACAAACGGTCATTTTGACCGTTAGATTCAAAACAGTGTTTATTTATTTGACGAATAATTTTCGTAATTATTTTCGTCAACCACATTTTTTCAAAGATGGAAACGAGACGATAACTAAATAAAAACTAGGTTTGAATGACAAAAACTATGACGAAAATGTGACGATATGCGAAGCGGTCAATAGGCTAATAATAATAATAGGACTAGCAGAATTAGTGAACAGCCCATGCAGCAAAACAAACAGCGCAGGACAGGGCAGCAGAGCTCACCAAGATCATCCGATATGAATTGAACATCTGGATCCACCGTGTCTGATGATAGCAGCCGTCTCTTTTTCCTTGATGTGAACTCTGACTCTGAATCACTCTCTGATGATATATAGCCTATAACGCAAGTATTGATAACTTTAGTCTGGTTTTGTTTGCATATTTCTGATCAACAACTAATGTAGAAATTATTATAAAGCAAACACCACTACAGAGGTGACCGGACGGACCTTTCTGTTGACAGTTGAGAGAGAGACCACGATCAACCGCGGGATATTTAACAAAAAAAATATCGCGAAATTCAGTGCGGTCAATATGACCGTCTATGGCCGAAATAGGTAAACATGTTCATTTGTTTTGTTTTGCCTTACGTTTACGTAACTTAATTTATATGAAAATCATTTTAAATGAAAATACAGACAATTTTAGGAAAAGTCAGGTACCAGCAGGATTCTATTATTTTTTTTTCAACAAAGTTATTGTAGATATAAAATTCAAAACGGTCAAAATGACCGTTGTGGCCGTTCTAGTGTTAAAGTAATGCGACCATCAACATTAAACAGCACTAAACTGTCTAATGTTAGCCTACTGAGTGATATGTCAACCCAAGAAGGCATAGGACTATGGAAGCTTTGGGGGTGTTTATAGACTCGATCTACTTCATCTATATTTTAAACATCATTCGGAATCCAATCTTGGGTGCATTTCCCGAAAGCATCGTTAGCCAACTATGGTCGCAAGTTCCGTCGTTATCTGCATAGTTTAACGATTCGGTGTTTCCCGAAACCATCGTTCCAACTGACATTCGCAAACAGCATCGCAAAGTTATATGGTTTGAACGACAGCTCTCAACCTGTGGTTAGAGGCATCGTTTCTATATTGCATGACATTTGGAGGTAATAAATCTTTATCTTGAGCAAAACAAGCAAGCTGACATTCAGTACAACCGTGCCTTTTATTTAGAATACATACAAATGTAATTTACGTCTTTTAGTTTTTCAAAAGATTTGACGTAACGTGTTTGAAGAGTGCGAATGTGCGAACGTGTTCTACTATGTAAGAACGCGCCAAATATTGAGTCTGGTAATAAATCAAAATAACTGAGAACAATTAGACATAGTCCTAAGAATTTATATTAACAAATCTAACGTTAATTGGATCTCAAACAGTTTCATTAAGAGTAGTTATTACTCCACCATGTGCGAAACCAACAGGGTTGAACGATATTTTGCGACAGTGGGTTTCGGGAAACAGTCGTGACTAGCTAGTTGATTTTTCCAAAGATGCATCGTACTATGGTAGTGAAACAGTGAACTACGGCATTGTACGGGAAACGCACCCCTGGATGTCGTCTTTGAAAAAAAAAACGTGTTTTTCTCAGCTTTTTGCTCAAAATTTTACTTTTTTCCTTCCCGCCATTCAAGTCTGCATATTTGAATGTTTTCTAAAGGATCATGTGACTGAAATAATTTTAGGCATCAGTTTTTCATCAGAGACTTTTGGTGGCCTTTTTTTGTCTTGGGCTTATAAGCCATAAACCAACCACCCACAAAAAAAAGTACATCTTTCCAAAACCCAACAGAACAATTTGTGCAAAAGGGCATTAAATTAACCTGAACATCCATGTTACAAACACAGTTGTTAATTACAAGCACACAAAACAAAGTAATAGAGACAAGGTCATAAATCGAGCAGAATAAGGCATATTCACATTACGATCAATACAAAGCACATATTGATTATGTGTGCAGACATGCTTTTGGGAATACAGTACATTACAGTAACTACATACATAGACAATGAAAATGAAAGATATACTGCACAAAGCTTTCAATCGAGTGAATGTGGTTGAACTCATGGAAATATGAATAAGTAATGTATATGTTTCTAAATGAGCCACAATATTTCTCGAGGGAAGGCCATGATTGGACTACAGATTGATAATAGTTTAGCTAATAATTTTCAACTCTCTTTGAGATTAAAAGTGATATGTGTATTACAGATGGCCTCTAGTTACATACTCTATTTTACTTTATTATTGCATGAACATATAATTACGAATCTACATTTTTGGCATCAATAAATGATTAAAAAAAGTGTTTTTGCACAAAAGTATTGTTAAGTGTGATTTAATAGTCTCATATTCTATGTATTTATCCTACATAATGAATCAAATTGAGCTTATTAAGCCAGTTTCCTTATAAATGTGCCTACAACCCTCCAGCTTTCTTCTGTTTAATATTCAGCGTGCCTCTCTCCTCTCCTTCTTTACAGAAAGTTTCCCTTAACCTCGTCTCATTGGCATTTTAACCTAGGTTAATCCAGGTTATCGCTGGCTCAATTATTTCGCTAATGACACAGTCAATTTCTCATTGAACATTTTTTTCAGCTGCAACTTTTCTATGAATATTTCCTCACTGACCGAGTTTGAAAAACCAGCCCTCCATCCTTTAATCCAGCTCTGCAAATGACTGGGGTCCTTGACTGCTGCTTTTCTGTGTTCTTTGCACACAGCGATCATTCAGAAGCGATTGAAGAAGGAGAAGAAAGCGAAGAGGAAATTGCAGGAGGCACTGGAGTATGAGTCTAAACGACGAGAGCAGGTGGAGCAGACCCTGAAACAGACATCACCCACAGAAAGTCTCAGATCACTCAATGGTGAGACAACTTACCTGTCTAACGCTGACATACTTCAGTTTGTTAAAGGGTGTATTTTTGCCATTTCATGTGGATTCCTAGATATGGAATTTGCAATGTTGATAAAGGTCACTTCATGTCAAATATATTTGATTCATTTGCTGAGAATAATCATATGCTTCAGATTACTACAAAACGAAACCTTCACATCGGGTTGTTCATTGCAAGGGTTTATTTCGGGATAATGACCCGGTAGACTACATGATCCAAATTAATACATATATGGCCATCAAATATTAAGTAAAATAATATTATGAAGAAGCAGAAAAAAAGTGCAATCATAAAAGAGATTTGAAGCTTGCACATTTATCCAGAAAGTGTGTTTGGGATAAATTGTACTGTAAACAGTGGTCATGATAACAATAATCTGTATAAAATGCTGATATAAAATGTGAGAACTTTGCAATATGATGAAGTGTGCGATAAAAAAAAAAAAAACATAAAAACAAGCATTTTCTTTTCCAAATCTGGTTCATTCTGAGTGTTTGCTCAAAGTATTTTGAGCAAAGTGTTGTTAAATTTTCTAAAATTAAATCAAAACCACTAAATGTTTTATCTTTTTTGTTAAATTAAACAATGCTTCGATAAAATAAAATATAAATATAATATGTATGAACATAAAAAAAAAAATTAAAATGCTGCTTTGTCATATAACTGAAATAAAAAGTGCTAAAATGACTAAAACTAATATCAAAATAATTAAAACGGAATAGAGATGTGAAAATAGCATTAAATTATAAAAGCACATAACAAACATTAAAATTAAACATAAAAAGCTGATTCAAGATATTTTTAAATTCTAGAAAAGCATATAAATAATATTGAAATAACACTGCATTTTTATTACATCCTAAAAGGTTTCAAATGTTGAATGAAACAAGTATAGTCTACATCTGTACCAAGCAAGATTTATAAGATCAGGGTAACATGTGGCGAAATTCCCTGTTCAGTATTCATAACACTGCTCATCCATTGGTCAAAACGTTGCCCTGACCCGAGCTATCTGGCTGAGCACATCCACCCGTCACGAAAAACGAGGCTAGAAAACTTTCCTAATTAAGCACAGATGTCATGGATGTTTAATCGTCATTATCTTTTCATTTTGCCAGACTCGTTGACCCAGGAGATAGAGACTGACCGCAGCAGTGGCAGAACAGATGCTGAGAGGACAATACAAGGTACGTGTTTTTCAAGAGACTATAAATCTGGGCTCAGCTCCGGTATATGAGCCTCGCTTTAACTCGGCCTGCTGTTCATGCATGCAGCCTGCCATCTGGGCCGCAGATCCTACAGTTCAAGACAAAGGTCAAGATCTGTGAAGAAAACATTTCTAGACAGAGAAAATATTTGAAATTATGACAGTGGCATGGTTTGCTGAGTTGGAGATTTGAAGGAGTTGGATGAGATATTAAACTAGGAACGAGGAGAAGATTAAACATTAAACAAGCCCACTGAGTCAATTAAAATTGTACTTTTGTTTTGAAGTTTTTACCAGCAGGGATGTATTAAAATATTATTAAAGAGATAGTTCAACCAAAAAAAAAAATGTTATATTATTTCATCATTTACTTCTAAACCTGTATGAATTTCTTTCTTCTGTAGAGCACAAAATGTATTTTTTCTTCTCATGCAATGAAAGTCAATGGGGTCCAATTTTGTTTTGTACATGTTTGACTTTCTTTATAAATGTACCTACTCTATAATAGACAGATTATATATATGGAGGTAAAGGTTAATTTTATATGGATAGAATCTTTGAATAGAAGATAGACCCCCTTGACAGTAAGACCTTTTCTGTTGTGTACCTCAGAGGCCAATCCAATTTAATGAGCATAATAAGAAGTTTCATTATCTGAAGATGACCCACAGTGGAGCACAACACACCCACTCAAATAAATACACACACACTTTATTGGTTTATGGGTATTTATGGACCCGGTCTAGTCTGGTATCGTTTCACAGAAAACCACGTGTCCATTTGCGAACGTTTCAGTCACACTCTTTTAACTACACCTTAAGTGTTAAGTCGCTCATCGCTCTGATGTCTATTTTAATTGTACCCAGCAGCACATGTGATACAAAAAAAAAAAAAAAAAACGTCGTCTTGAGTGGTCTCAATTTCCCTTTGAAAATAGTGTGTGGAAATTGCTATGAAATGTGGGAAATGGCATTTTAATACCCCGTCGCAAGTAAAAGCCCCGTAACCCAGTTTGATTAGCCTAGTTAATTTTTTGTGTGTGTGTGTGAAGGAAGTTTTTAGTAAAAATAAATGGAGATCCAGTGCAAGGAGTATGATTTTGCCCAACTAAATCGAGTGACATTGACTTGATGAACAGGAAATTATTCTTTTTTTCACAGCGTATAATGTCATTAGCATTATGATGGTTCTCATGTCTAAAGATTAATAATTTTCCAGCATTAATTGCTAAAGTTGGAATAAGCATGGAGAGGAGAGAAACGTGTTCATCACTACTTGATTTAGTCAGTAGTTCCTTTGAGCAGACATATTGGGAAATTTAAGATATTTAGGTCATATGATCTGGAGAAAAACAGTTTTTACTGACAAGACTGTAGTTATTGCTCCTCAAGATGCAATCATTTCATAGGTTTTATGGTCAGTGCCCTTGAAGAATTGACTTAAAAAACTGGCCACGGGAATTGTGTATGTATTAAAATAGCGTGTCTGTTCAATTATTTCTGTGTTCATGTCATGGTTACTGTGGACTACAACCAGTGTGGCATAATTACTCTTAAATGGCAAAAACATAAAAAAAGGGTGCTGATAAATTACACTTGCATATGAGGGAAAAATTCTATTCCAATCTGTATACAAAAAGAAAACCGAGACATGTTATAATTTCAGCACTTGGCTGTTGGGAAAAAAAATAATAATAATGAGAGCATAATTTCAGAGAACTAATTATTTCTATTTGTCTTTTGTCACACTCTGTAATTCTGCTATATTAACACTGTCTGTGTTTATTAATTGCTTTTCCAGTGTTTTGAATCCATTCCAAGAATAAGCTTGACTGTTTTTCCTGGCTCCTTGCTTCTGGGAGCACATCTCGCCACTAATTCCTTCTGATACCGAACATAATATCTCCCCGGTATCTCTTCCCGATGCTCAGCACGCGCCTCTCGATGTTTTCTGCAAGTTTACACGACCCTGTGAGGGGAGATAAAGTTTTTTTTTTTTTTGTTGCAAGATTAAACATCAAAACAGTTAAAGTGAAATTAAAATTAAATGAATGAATGTCACTGAAGCAAAAAAGGCAGTAATTAATGGTTCCCTTAATTGTCTTCATAAAATATTTGCATGGGCATAATTTGCATAATTTACATGTATTAATTAATCTTTCAAAGGAATTTTATGCTGAGAGAAGCCAAAAATTCCTTTGTTTTATTTAGTATCTAATGAAATATTTATCCTCTTTAATGAACTTTTCATCTTGATTTGAATATAAAAATGGCAAAGTTTTAACATATTTTAATGAGGGGTTCTTTCATAAAACAACATGGCAGTCATTCGATTTTTTCCACTCAAGAAACATTCCTGTCACTGTCTGCACACGCTAGTTTAGCTACACTCCATTTGACCCAGAATTAATATGCTAATTTGTACATTTAAGATTAGCTTTCTGCTTGTTTTTGTTGTCGTTTTTTGCATGTTGTTTAAATTTGACTGGTATTTTAATATTTTAATTGTATATTTTCTAAATAATTTAAGATAATAGTTTTGGGTTTTTTGGGGTTAGGGTTAGGGTTTGCTGTTATTGTCTGATTTCAAAATACTGTCTCCAGCACCAAATATGGTGCAATCTGATAAATGAAGGCAATCAAAATCACATGCATTTATCACGATTTGAATAAATATGTATATAGCATTTATATAATGAGGTAGATAATGTGGATGAAGCTCTTAAAATGCCCTGTGAGCTTAGAGCGATAGAAATGATTATGTTCAATATTTATCAAGATCACAATATTAGCCCTTTTAAACCTGTATGAGCCGGGTCAATGGCAAAACGCATACAAAATAAGGCATGTTTCCAGCTTCATGCGCAAGCTGCAATTAATCAATGTTCATCAGATTACTGGATTCACATGAATCAATATGTATAAATTTCAGAGTTAAATTAAATCACAAAGCATAGATTTAGGAATGTATGTCTAATAGTAGAAGAAAAAAAATACTTATTCTTTACATAAAATCAAAATGATTTTATATCTGTGTTATCTCTGTGCAATCCCCAAAAAGGCACAATATAAATAGTATGGCAACACACATACACTCAAAAAAGTTATATGTTGGCTTTAATTTTTTTTGTCATTTTTTTTTTGTCAATAGTTTCCACATAACTGAATTACGTTAAACAAACATAATTTGTTCATGTAACTTCAACATCATGGAATTAAGTAATTTTAAATTACCCAATTTAAGTAGTCTCAACCTGAATTTTTAAAGGCTTCCTGGCATGATTGATGCATTTTATTATATTAATTCATCCATTTATATTTCATTTAATTAAATTGATAAGACTATAGCTAGCTATTTGCTAGCAGTAGCACATATTAGCATCTTGAATGCTAAGATTTACGCTTCTTCTTCCAAATCAATAGAAAATATTAAAATCAGTCGACAGCCAAACAAAATGCTCCACTCCTCTCCACAATGGTAACCCACTGTAATTTAAATGGTTTAATAATTCCAATGACATTAACATTAAACACTATTACACTGTCAAGTCTTCTCCTTTTCTAAATTTCTCAAAAAAAAAAAACATAACACTTAATTTTAACATTTATTCTCTCTTAATTTAACCATATGCAAAGCATGCTGGGAACTAAAAGAACTGCCCAGTTTCAGTTAATGCAACACAAATCAATCATGTAATCCAACACAAATGGATTAAGTAAACTTAAGTTGTACATATATTTAAGCAGATTGAACACAATAAAATTAAGTTCGGGCAAAATGGCAGTTGTCTCGCACTATACTGCCACCCTCTGGATGTACAATTTTTTTTTACTTTACTTTTAGACAATGCGTTAGGATTTTGTACTGTTAAGTTGAGACACAATTACACAGACCTTAATAGAAAAGAAACATTTCAAGTCAAAAAACACAATTATTATAAGTAAACTTTATTATGTAAAGTGCACAACCTTCCTAGGTCCTCATTTTTTTTAGTGTGTGCACAGTGGATACAGTATCTGTCACATCAAATCTCGTTTCAACCAATTCCAACACGGAGCAACCTCGATTAGTCCGAACTTTTGCTTATCGGAATATCATTTTATTTGCACCGACTAAGAGAGAAAACACTCCTTAAATGCAGTGATGCAGCATTCCCGGACAGAGGAAATGTTCTGGTAATGAATGTCAAACAAGCTTCTGAGCCATGCATGCTTAACAGATGCTATTACCGGAAGAGGCAAAGAGACCTGCCACCTATTCAGGCATGCACTTGCCAATGAAGGTTCGCTGGAAATGGACAAAGCTCATACATGTCCAAAAATTAATTACAAAATAAAGGCTGCTATTTTTGTAATATTCCAATTATGCATATAAAGTGTCAATTGTGAAGTGCCTTACATCATGAGGGCAATATCATGTTCTTTAAATGTGACATACATTGATCCAGGGTTCACAAGGTGTAATTTGTGCAATTGCATTGCATCACTGTTACTTATCCTTGCTTTTCGTCTCTGTTCTGTATACTTACTGTGTCTCTCCCTCTATCAATAGCAGATGGAAGACTCTTTCTGAAAACCACAGTGATGTACTAACAGCATGGTGTTGAAGACTGGCAGCGTGTATCGTATGAAGATTCTCCAGAGTCCCTTCGCAGGGTAATTTAGTTACAGAAACAGGTCAATCGCTCGTAGAGGTGCATCAAGGGTTTATGCTTGGCCCGATGTGGAAGACGAATTGTGTTCGAATGTAGTATTACGACTCTTATTCTCAATGATATAAACGTTATATAATGCCAGATGTGGGAATGGATATGATGAGTTGGCGAAGGTGACAATTTGAGCACAGTAAAATGTACCATTTGGTACACTCGATGATAATATTTACAACAAATTCACAGCACTGAAGATTTTTTATACTGTATTTAAACCAGCGAAAAAGCTTCGAAAAATTAAATCTGATTCAGAGGTTTTGTTTTGTATTAAAAAAAGAACATAAATCAATGTCATAACTATTTGCCAAGATGTTAAGGATCCAAACTTGGAGAAGAACCTCTGAAAATGTGAATTTGAATATATGTTGATCAACAGAAACGACTAATATTTGCTTTTAATGTTTTCTAAACTAGAAGAAAAAAACAATCAAGTTTCATTTCTATCATTATTGTATATACAAGAACAGAAGATAGGTTAACTCACTCACTTTGGTATTTGTATATAATGTTAAAAGTTGGTATTGTGTATGCAGTAGATCTATTAGAAGAACAATGCCAACGTTTATATTGAATTTATAGATTTGTTTTGTTTCTGAGCCATCATTCTTTCAATTCGCTGCCACTATGGTGAGGAAGCATGCAGGCATGTAAATGTGTTGTCCTGAATTCATGTTATTCAATAAATACTTAACTGTGCTGAACAAATGTACTGTACTTAGGGTTTCTTCACTTTCATCCAGTTAAAGTTGAAAAGTCTTATTCACTGCTAAATTTTGAATCTGAAGCGTGTATGGATTGATTTCAACTTCAGTTTATGGAAAAGTTGCATAGCCAAATATTACCCATCATTATTACACTCAATTTGGTGTATTATTTTCAGTGATTACCCCCTTTAAATAGTATTTAATGCGTCATACTAAACAAAAAAAAAATTATTATTCTTTTCAAAAGCTTGTCAATATCAATAACAGGCAACAGGTTCCCATCGAAAAAAAAAATACAGAATTTTAATAAAAATAATAATTTTATCCCTTTTTTTAATCTAGATAAAAGCGGACGGTAACTGGAAGATAATTATTCATAATTGCCTCATGTGAATAATTTTTTGTGTGTGCAAATTGCAGAATTCTAGTAATTTTTTAAACGATTATAGACTTATTTTTTTTATTGCTTATTTTTAAAGATGTTTGAGAAGATTCTCAAATCATTTGACAGATTTGTTTAACAATTGCCAGCAAAGGTTGCAAACATCCACATGAGTCCTTCACACATTTAACAGAAAACAAAAATCAAGTTATCATAGCAATCCCAAACTATCACATTTGAATAAAGAATGAAACAATTCAGCCAGATGACTTTAAAATTACACTGTGCTAATTAATGATAACGTTGAATATATTAAATTATATATTTCAGGCGTTTATTGTACCAAGTAGATAATGATGATGATGATGATGATGGTGATGAGGCACTTATTGGATAATCAAGAATGAATATATGCATTGAAAGGATCCTCTATCAGATGGACGTATCTAATGTTATGGGGCAGCTATTTAATACTATAATCATAGACATTATTTTGTCACACATTTGTCCTCAGTCTGTAACAATTCCAATGTTTATTGTGTTAAACTACATGTTAACGTATCTTTTACCTCATCAATGAGGACTTGCCTTTTAGTTTCTTTTTATGTGATGTGAACACTGTAGCAAGATTTATGGACATATTGTTCCTTATTTCTTTCTATGGCAGTAAAGGAAACAAATATTGAAAGGATGTCATGTTTTAAAGTGATTTTCCCTCTTTTCTGATCTTGTCTCCTGTAATGGTATGTAAGAGTGTGTGCGTGTGTGTGTGTTTGTGTGTGCACGCGAGAGTGCGCGTGTATGTCCGAGTGCGTTTCTGCACACATGCACTGAAGTGTATCTGTGCAAAGTTGCATGAGTGTGTGTCTGTTTTCTATTCTATGGTGTTATATATGGTAATAAAATATTTGTGAGTCAATGATTATTAGACTAAGCTCTTTTGCGAATGAATCACTTTGTCATTGTAAACAACTTCAGAGAGAAATACACACTGTTTGTGGTGTGACTTTACCATCAATGTGTTTAATGCAGATTTTACTCTGGTTCAGTCCAAAAAGCATTTCCAATTGTATCCTAATAAAGAGATTGTAAATTTTCAGCTGCAGAACGTCACGTATGATATTATGTATAGCTGTGTGCTTATATTTTAATCTGAAGGGCAATCAAAATTGTTCATGGTTGAGTTGTAAAACATGTGTTACTGAGCAATGACAATATCTAGCAGTATAAAATCACTCATGCTTAGTACAGTGAACACACTGCTCTACACAACACACGACTGAGGAATAATATCTTTCATTCATTCCAGCTGAATGGGCACAATATTCCTGGGAAACGCCACATATTCAAAATGTGAATGGAGAGAGAAGGAAACAAGAAGAAACTTACATCTCTTTGTATAATTTAATTACTTATTGATAAACTGTTAGGATTGAGCCAACCAGGGTCACTCGTGTCATGCAGTGCATTTTCATGCTTCCATCATATACAGTTGTGAATAAATTAAATCACAATTTGTAAAGATGGAAATCATATGAGTTTTCTTTTAATATCACAATAATTTTAAATGTCCGTGGCTCTTTCTAAGATGAACCTATTCATTTTTACTTAATCTAATCAAAATGTTCAAACCAAACATGTCTTCTTGGTATCATTTTAATCGGTAAGCATTTCATAAATTTGCCCCTTTCCACTTTCAAAGAAAAAAAGGCAATTCCTTGACATCTTAACATCTTTCTTTAACTATTAGCAATGGATTTGATGAATCATGTTTTTCTGTTGCATTAGCTGGTTTGTCTCATTTTAAAACATCAAATCAAATCATAGAAGTACCAAAATCAAGATTACCTTCAAGTTGACACCCTTTATTAAGGTCATGCTGAGCAATTTGTTAGTGATTTTTGCCAAATTTCATTTTAATAATTCTGTTTTATTTCATTGTTTCAGGGACGTGCAGCACAGGGGGTTGCTCAGGTTGCCCGGCCAACTGCCCATATGCTTTTCTCGACTCAGGTTGCCCTTCCGAGGAAAAAAAATCGTACAATGGATGTAGAATTTCACGTAGGCCTAGACAAAAAAATAATATAAAAATCGCAAAGCCTCATTCACTTCCATTCGGGCACTGAAAGGGAAAGTCAAACTGTTTACGTGGCTGCAGTGCCGCACGCGACCATAGACTGCATGCGACCGGTGTGTATGGCAAGGCACCGCAAATTACTCAGGCCGCGCCTCGTGTCGCGCGCTAAATGTGTACGAAGTCCATGACAAAATGAAGCGAAACTATCCTTCTCGTCACGAAAAGAGGAAGAAGAAAAACATGAGAGTGAATTGCGGGAACAGCAGTCAGGTAAACGTGTGTTCTCTCCTCTCTAGTTTGATGTCAGCAAAGTTTGATGGTTTTGTCTTGATCTGGGCAGGCAGTGCATCTCTTGCATCACTTTTTGCCTGACAAAAGTGAGAGTAAAATACCATTATTTATTATTGTTTTTTATTTATATTTGTTTTTTATAAACGACAAAGTGCAACAACAGTGTTTGTTTACTACAGCTCGGAAAACATAACCGCGTCGCGTGTGTTGCGTTCATATGCGCATGCACGAAATTAAACTCGCATTTTTCAAGCAGAAATGTGGAGACCAGAAATACTGTAGGCTACAATACGTGAATGATGGCACTCCCAATCAAAGTACACATTATAAAGACACTGATTATCTAGTCTCAGTGTAGTTAAAAACTCTAAACAACTGCACTAATTATGCAAGATAGAAACCAATGTATTGGCAATTGACATTGATTGACTATTGATTTATAGGCTATATTGAATTTAAAATGATGATTAGCTGGACATTCTGGTCAATATGAATGCAAATCTCTCAGTAAATAACAATAAATCAAGATTTGCTTCAACATGCATAAAAAAAAAAAAAAAAAAAAAAAAAAAAATCATAGGCTACTGATTCTGAAAATACCCTGGCTGTAGAGTGAATCAAAATTAATCCCAAAAGCCAAAGTTCAGGGTTGTACTTTATTATTTTCTTCTTATTTATGTTTACGTTAATATTCACTTGTTATCTTAACATTCTATAATAATGCTTTATTCAGTAAATATTGTTTGTTTGAACCTCATTCTGTTCTATATTTAGGGCCCAAGCCCTGAAAGGGCGAAGGCCCTATTGTTTTCCTTAGGATTATTCTTTTCTATTATTATTATTATTATTATTATTATTATTATTATTTTTCTTACGACTATTCGGGCACTTTTGGGGCCCTTAACATGCTCGAAAACTCTTGAAACTTTGCACACGGGTCAGAACCCGCGGCCATCAGAGCCGGGCTGAAGATGGTACCCGGGCGTGGCAGGGGGGCTCGTCAGCGCCCCCTGGAATGGGGTCCGAACACTTGGTCCATAACTCAAACACGCTTGCATGTAATAATATGAAACTCGGTACGCATGTTGATCTCATCGTTTCATCTATACCTCGCGCTTTTACTTTTTACCCCAGCCCAACAGGAAGTCGGCTATTGAGGTTTGTTTGTAAAACGCTCGCAATGTTATTTGAAATACTCCTCCTAGAGCTTTGATCCAAATTCGACGATACTCGGTCAGCGTGAAGTCAAGACATTGAGGATGAAAGCTTGTGTGGGGATTTTTGATATCTCGAACGGTTTGGCCGTGGCGAGGAAACGAAATCATGGCGAGAAACGTGAAACAGGAAGTTTGTTATAACTTCAGCATACATTAACTGATCTTGATGAAACTTCAGCAGTGTGTTCGCTGTAAGAGGACGATCACATGGATGTGACTATTGTGAGTCAAAGTTATAGCGCCACCAACTGGCAGCAGGAAGTGTGTCACTTTCAAAATGCTTTGATATCACCCTTTTATTTTTACCCGATTTGCTTCAAACTTCATATGTATAATGTAAACATACGGCAGATGTAGACCTGTGAATGGATTCTTGATATCTTTGAAACTGTTGCCGTGGCGACGCATCAAACTTTACCCTTCTTTTAGGATGCTTTTAGGATGCTTTTGAGACCCTTAGCATGCTTCAAAATGCATGAAACTCGACAGACACATCACATTTATTAGCCAGTAGACATGTGCAAAGTTTCAGAAACGGGCGTGGTGAGGGCTCAGTAGCGCCACCTTTTGACAAAAGTGGGGTTGTTAGTTTTAACTAGAGTTACAAAAATTGGTATGTATATTGTACTCCTCGAGCCGGACAACTTTCTAATTGACATTTATTAGCTAGGACCCACAGAAAGTCAGATATTTTTGTTTGAATATGGCCACTCTGAGCCTACATGTCTCTGTGTCTCTGTGTCTTTGGCTGGCTGGCTGGCTGTCTGTGTGTGTGTGTGTGTGTGTGTGCAGGGGGAGGGGGCTTAACCATTTCACTGCTGTGTGTATGACCTGCATAAAGAAAATACATTTCTCAAGCCTGGTATTTTTTAAATAAGTTTTTATTTTTATTTTTTATAAGTAAAGGCATATAACTAGTTTAATTGTAGTGAATTGACAATAGTTTTATATAATTAGTTTATTAATCAGATTAACTTGGTCAATAAACTTGGTCTGAAAATTTGGTCCATAAATCAAACACACTTGCATGTAATAATATGAAACTTGGTACACATATAGATCTCATCGTTTCATATATACTTCACACTCTTACTTTTTACCCCAGCCCAAAAGGAAGTCGGCTATTTAGGGTTGTGTTTAAAACACATGCAATGGAATTTAAATTGTTGCTCCTAGAGCACTGAACCAAATTCGACGAAACTCGATCAGCGTGAAGTCAAGACATTACGGATGAAAAAGTGCCACGGGATTTTTGATATCTCGAACGGTTTGGCCGTGGCGAGGAAACGAAATTATGGCGAGAAACATGAAACAGGATGTGTGTTATAACTTCAGCATACATTAACTGATCTTGATGAAACTTCAGCAGTGTTTTCGCTGTAAGAGACCGATCACATGGATGTGACTATTGTGAGTCAAAGTTATAGCGCCACCAACTGGCAGCAGGAAGTGTGTCACTTTCAAAATGCTTTGAAATCACTCTCTTATTTTTAACCGATTTGCTTTAAACTTCATCTGTATAATGTAAATACTCGGCAGATGTAGACCTGTGAATGAATTTTTGATATCTTTGATACTGTTGCCGTGGCAACGAAACAAACTTTAACATTCTTTTTTGATGCTTTTGGGACTCTTAGCATGCTTAAAATTGCTTGAAACTCAACAGATACATCACATTTATTAGCCAGTAGACATGTGCAACTATGGCAAAAGATTAAAGTAATGTCAAAAAAGTAAACACTAAAAGCCTCATATTTTCTAAAAATGTAATTATACATCATTTGTTTCTAAATTAAATTATACAAATATTATAACTTCCCCAATTTTTCCCTTTTTCATTTAAGAATTATGTTTACGTTCAAAAACAGCCAGAATTGTTGTAAAATTCAGAAAAAAATAATAATCTGAGTCATACGTAGTGCTATACTGCCCTCTTGTGTTCAATATCAGGTAGGCCTATTGTGTATATTCCCACCGGTTAATCAACGTGTGACTCCGCTGGGACTTGGGAGCTTTTAAATCGCTTACTTAAAACCGAAAGTCGAAATACGGATGTCCGCACAAGACATTAATGGTGTGGAGTAGAGCGAGCATTTTAAATAAATTCCTATTAAGTAGGATTGAACTAAACAGAAAGAATGTTCACTCTGTTCTGCTGGTTCCTCGCTGGTGGATCATATGATTACTTTGTCATAATCTATGACAAAAATGCTATTATAAACTATATTAATAATAGATAATACACATTGCTCTTATTTTTAAAAAATACATTCATGAAAAACAAGATAACAAAAATCATAAAAAGATATAGCCATGGCTGCTATAAATGTTTGAAATGCATAGGACAGATGTTTAATGACGCAGCAACATATAATTGAAAGGCAATTAATAATCTGTCATTACGTCACTGCATTATGATATTGCGGCTCTAATACGGTGCAGCACAAAGCACTTATGTGCATCCCGAGCGGAGAATGATGTGCTTGAAGCCACATGAAGTTACAGCGTATTGAGTCCGTATTGAAAAGTTCAAAGCACAAAGGAAATACATATTTATGAACAGTGTATTATACATTATCTATCTATGCAATAGTTTATTGAGCCTTTTCTTTTAAAGGTTTTAAATTTCAGTTACTGTGTGCGTGAAGAACAATTATAGTGCTCTGACTCTAGTGTTGTGATCTAACCGACAGCGTCTGACACCCGGTAGAAAGTAACACGATTAAGTTACAGCAATAAAGTCCAGCAAGAAAAAGTTTCTTCATTCGAAAATATAGACCTTTAGACCTTTATCTTAAAGACCCAGTATAATAGGATTAACATTGAATCATCTTGAAGATCGTTTCATCGTTGACTGTAACCGAATGCGACGTGCTGTTTGAATGCTGAATGGAGAATGACTGACAGGCGCAGAGAGGGAAAAGTTTACGTGTTCTTGAATTTAATGACTTAAATATTAATTTCTATATCACATAATAGCTTCAGAACACTTATGATACAGTACACAAAAACTTTATGGTACTTTAGAAAGTTTTTGTGCCTTTGTGCCTTACATAGAATAGTATATGCACAATATAGAATTTGAATCAGCCTCGTCAAAGATGGCAGTGTCAGAGCCGATACCGATCCTGAGTATCTAATCGGCGCACTTCTTTTCAACAGTCAAATTGAAATTGAAATTGCTTGAAACTCAACAGATACATCACATTTATTAGCCAGTAGACGTGCAAAGTTTCAGAAACGGGCATGGTGCAAGGACTAAATAGCGCCACCTTTTGACAAAAGTGGGGTTGTTAGTTTTATCTACAGTTACAAAAATCGGTATATACATTTTACTCCTCAAGCCGGACAACTTTCTATTACATAGTCATTAGCTCGGACCAAGAGGAAGTCCGATATTTTGGTTTGAATATGGTGAGCCTCTCTCTGAGCCTACGTCCCTGTATGGCAAGCCCTTTTAACATTTAAAAGCTAAGTTTGCCTATCCGGAATTAACATTGTAGATATCAACAACGTCTTTCTGTCTAGTCGTAATTACATTTTGGATAGTTTGTATTATCATTTAAGATATCTGTAACATAATTTTGACTAGTCGAAATGACAGAGTATGACAAGCCGTTTTAACATTTAATCATGAAAGGGCCAAAGCCTTCGGCACCGCCACCCGGGTGCCTTTAGGTAACTGAAGGAAACGGGGTTGCGGTGCCACCGGCTTGGGCCCGCCATCGCTGCTCGCAGCTATATTGTTGTACTTGTTCTTTGACTGTTTTGTTTAAAGGAGGGAGGATTGTATTGGGCGGTATTGAGTGGCAATGGCAAATGGTTTACATGGCTCACGGCATCACAGATCAGGTAGAGGGCCCCATAGCAGAATTTTGCTTTGGGCCCCAGGGGGGAGTTCAGGATTGCCAAAAAAGGATTGTATTTTTTTCCCGAAATCTAAGCGTTTTTTATTTTTTCGAGTTTTTCCACTCAATCCAGATTATTTCTTTTCAAATAAATAAATAAATAATAATAATTAAAAAAAACAATAAACAACAATATGAGGAACTCTTTTGCTCATTTGTCTCATCTCTGACATTTTGCAATCTTTATAAATAATAATAAGACCATAAGATGAGGCATTGCGTTTGGACATAAACACGGCCAGATAAGGCAATTTGGAAGGTGATTTTAATAAGGCCCTTTTTTTCAGGTCAGAGCAACTGCCCCTCAAAATTCCTGTGCACGTCCCTGCATTGTTTTGCCATAATGATCAAGTTACTGTACAATTAGACTAATACAACGCCTGAGCTTGACCAGAACATATTTCTAAAAGTTTCATACATCTTAAATACTGCAGCACAACATTAGCCTGCGTCTTCAAGTTGCAGAGCTCAGAAGTGCACAACTGAAATGACCCATGAGAACTGTTTGGCTCAGGAAACTGTTTTCCGATGCAATGCAGCTAATTGATATTAGTGTTGTTTCAAATTTATAAAAGCTTAGGCAGAATTGACACTGAATGACAATTTCCTGTCGTAAGCAATTCTGATGGAAATGTGTTGACACAGCACGGCCGTGCACAGGTCCATTTTGCATGCTTTTGAAAGCGTGGCTGTAACAGAGAGGCTTCGAGATGAATAATTGACTGGTCACTGCATAATTCAACACAGCATTGTAAAAATTCAAGGTCTGGAACGTTTCATGTTTTTCTTCTTTATTGAAAATGAGGTTAAAGTTTCTATCAACCTTGGAAAAACTACATATAAAGTGGCAATCAATGGTGACTGTAATTCTAGTTTGGCCCTTTCACGAGCATAAAAGGTTTCTGTCGCTCACCGGTGAAATTTGAACTGTTAGGGTTTGATGCAGTAAGAAGCCACAAATGTGCTGTCTATCAAATTGTGTGTGTGTTTTTTTTTTTTTTTTTTGTCTTCCTGCTTTGTATTTTAGTAGACAGAGATCAGCATTGTAGCTCCAGCATTGGCTCTCTGAGTTTCATATATATGCTGTTTCTCCTCTCTCTCAGACAGAAATATACAGTAGTTATGAGCTGTTTGATGTCTTGTTCTGCCCCAGCTATTTAAGCGAGATTCACCCCTCCAGCTAGATGTTTCATATCACTGCACATATTGTAATAAATTCATTTCAGTTAGAACATGACTTTGAGGCACAAAGACCAAAATATCCAGGGTGCTGTAATCGCGTCCCGTGTCGAGCACATTTATAACAAGCGTTGCTCATTCCAAACATGGACCGTGTCAGTGTCATCATTTTGGTGTGTGTGTGTGTGCTTTTCTAATGTCAAGTGTGCAAAGACATCCTCCAGGTGATTATTTCGCAGTCTTTTCATTGCTAATACCACCATACCCAAGATAATAATATCGGTCGATTTGTTTTGTGCAGATACAGTAACTGCAATGAATCCACATGTTCAGTGCTATTTACTTTTCAAAGACTGGTACCATGACCTTTCACCTGTTTTTTAGATGCTTTACAAACACAGTAATGGCATTCCTGACTAAATCAATGTTTCTGAAAGAATCATTTTTTGAGAATGATTGAATAACTTTTTCATATTGTTTCATTCTTAAATGAATCAAGAGGCTTCCCCATGCAGAGAATGGGTGGAGCTTTACGTAATCAGTGGAGCTATAAATGGTTCAACAAAAGGCTTGTTCGACTTCATGCAGCTCTGCGCAGATCGGTCGGTGCATGGCGGTTAGAAATTTTGTCCGACTCGATGCAGCGCTGACTCCACATCTGTGACGTATACCGCGAGAGCGATTCGAGAGTAGCCGGAGGACTCTGATGACAACACAGCTGTTCCACAATTCGCCGGATTCACCGCATAACAACGATCACGTGCGTTTCACATTTATTATCACACCTTTAGTTCCACTAAAACTCAGAAATCGTTTTTTTTTTTATATCAGTAAATCATTTTATAACAGTAAATCAGTTTTATAACAGTAGTCTTTTCATGTAGTCGCGATGTTATATTGTGTCATGTTTATCAAAATAAAACTGTTTAAAAAACCCATTAGGTGCACACAGGTGGAGCTGGTCTAGATTAAGCTCCACCCATTACTTCGAGAGAGGGGGAGCTGGGCGTAATTTGGCTCAGCAATAGAGTGCCGAAATGATGACGTCACTTTGTAGGACAACTCAGAAGCTATAGCGGCGCATGGGTTCCCTCGGTCGAAAAGCTATGCATTTTCCCCATAGACTTTTGGAAAATTGTAAAAAATAAGATCTGTGTTTAAAAAAGAGTTGTGACCCTTGCAAGTTAATCCAAAATTTATACATTTTGAAGCCTATATAAAGATTTTAAAAAACACACAAAGTTTAAAAAACCACAAGCAGATTATAACCGTGTGTTTTATGTCATAGATCAAAACGTGAAAACATTTAGAGCCTTTGTTCACCACAGACCTTATTTCAGGCGATTTAGCAAAAAAATAATTCAAAAATCCCATAGGCTTTAGAGCGAGGGAACCGGGAGTGCTAAATGCTAACTCACTTCCGCGTTTTGGCCTACAGAGTGACGTAGTAACTTCGGCACTCTATGAGCACCACTGGGTGCTATATAGTGGGTGAAAAAGAGTAAGCCTATGTGAGAAAAGAAGTATGTTCGTATTCACAGTACTCATAAAAGAGTAGACAAGAGGAACCCTGAAGTGTGCATACGATGGACACTTGGGAAAGGATTTGTGAATGGCAGTGAACCACTATGACATCATGGGAAATCTAGTACATCTGCATTACATTCAAACTACACATATTCATACTATATAAAACATGTTTTTAAGTGCTCGCAAAGTAAATACTACGTATTCAAAATAAGTACCTACTCAAATGAATATGCGATTTCGGACGCAGCCAATGCTTCGGAGAAATTCTGACTTGTTGTCAGTCACTTATTGCCACCTACTGGTGTATTAATATAACGAGTCACTGAAAAACGATGCGCAAATAGACAAGAGTAAAGGCCATTGCACACTGAGTCCGAAATTCGCATCCGAAATTTTCGCACGTTAAAAAAAAAATCAACCTCACGTTATGTCAATCACGCTTGAACAACGCCTCCGAAACTTTCGTCCGTCATAAAAAAATTCGGATCGGGTTCGATTTTCTGCGTTTTTCGCATCCACAGCCAGCATTTTGAGAGTTTTTTTGACAATTCAGGGCCAGCTGGAGCTCATCATTGCACATATGAATAGTGCTTTCAGTTTCGGTTTTCAATTCGTTTAAGTGTTCTCTTCTCTCGATTGGATTATGAAAGGAATAAACCTCCCCTTTCAATCAGATTGAAATTTCGGATCGATTAAAAGGTGTGATTGAGCAGCCAATTTGATAACTAATGTATTATTTTGGTACAACATATAACAGCTTATATACAGCTGTTCTGTTTGCCCAGGGCTTACACTGGGCCACGTGTGCGTGCGTGTGTGTGTGTGTGTGTGTGTGTGTGTGTGTGTGTGTGGTGTGTGTGTGTGTGTGTGTGTGTGTGTGTGTGTGTGCTGTGTGTGTCATACCTTAGACATACTGCAGTCTCTGTTCAGAATCGATTGGTTAAAGGAAATGGGGTGTAATTTTGGAAGTAAATTTTGAATCGCAACTCCTTGATAAGGAGGTGCTTCCTCTCGGCGCAATTCAGGATTGGCTGACGCAAACGCAATTCTTTTTATTCTCTTTTCAATTAGAGAGAGGGCAACAAGCTGTACTATCTGGTTGACGAATTCATTTTTGTATTTTGCGGGGGGGGGGGGGCGGGGGGGGGGGGTTGGGTTCCCGCAAAGATTTAATAAATATGCATCGGACTCTGTGTGCAAGGTTTCTGTGTGTGACGAATTTGTAGGCTGACGAACACGAAAAAACGCATACGAAAATTTCATACTCAGTGTGCAATGGCCTTTAAACAAATATTAAAAAGTCAAAGGTTTTCAGTGCTCTTGGAACGCCACTTTGCTAATCAAATTCGAGAAGCAGAACTATAATATTAATGACCTCCAGGGCCTTGAGTCTTCAAACACAATGGACGCCTGATGTGCAAGTTGCATTAATGAACAAATTAAAACACTAACTATATGAATAATGCTTTTTTCATTCAGGTCATAAAAAAGATAGTGCTAATAGCATTTGAACAAGCTGCCCACTTTTATCTAAACCAGTTCTAAGTTTTGGGTTTGTTGATGCTTTTATTTTATTTTAGACAATAATTTCCCTCACAAGTCTGGGATGCAGCATAATGCCTATTTCAGATTTTAGTGGTCAGACATAATTACTCATCCTCATTTGACATTCAGCACAGTTCATAACGTAAAAACGTATCAAAGACTCACCAGCCATGTGACTGTTCTTCATCTGCTCATCTTTGAGTCGGCGAGGAAGGAAATCGTACAGGCTTGATTGAACACAAGATAGACTTAATGTCATCTAATCAGAAAGACCATTATGTATTAGTGGAACCACCAAACAGAATTATCTGACAAGGGGCAGGCCACATTATCTAAATTAACATTTTGCAAGCATGAACATGCAAGGCCACAGTGGAAAATGAAAGGCTACAGGAGAGCGGCCTGCATTTAGACATTCGGGCAGTAATTATTAATTTATGCTTGTCTGTGGTCTTAATGAAAATGAAAGCCAGGAGAAGAGAACAGGGAAGGATAATGTGCCGTGAAATTGAGTTTCATTTGTTCGGGGGCCACCTTTTAACTTTTCCTTTCTTCCCAGGAAATGAAACCAACCAGAGTTCTTGTGTGTTTTTCCTCTGTGAACCCCCCTCCCCCGACACAACCAACCAACACACCTCTCCAGCGCAGACATAGACAATCTCTTGACCTCTGTAAATATCCTGTCTACCTCTGTAATCTACTTTATAGAGCCCTGCTTCAATGACCATTATTTCTTCTTCAATAACAACTGCTCATGTTAGCACTTTGTGCTCTGCCAACTGATACTGAACGCAACCTGTAACAGATTGCACAATGATACAACCAATGAACAGTTAGGCGATGTCAGATATAGATAATAAACTGGGTGTTTCATTTTGTTTATTTATGAATATGCACATGCAACTTCCATTTGGCCCTTTTCTAAACCGTTTCACAGTCTACTGCACTTATATGCCTACTTGAAGAACAGTATGTGACAAAGTATTTCCGAATTCACAGTAAATGTATCTGAATTATCATATAGGCTACTTCTTCCAGCTAGATTCTGATGTGTGCAAACGCTGGACACTTAACTAACCGACGAGGCCACGGTCAAGGATTTGTGAATGGCAGTGAAGCAACACAAGTTACTGGTAGGTCACGTGATAATGACAACATGGACCGGATTAAATTCATACTACACACATTCATATGTAAAACTTTTTTTTAAGCGGTCGTGAAGTAATTCCTTATTCAAAATGTAGGAGTTGAACACACATAGTGAATAGCACGTGTGTGACGAGAGCAAATCTGGATCCGTCTAGATCCAGGGATTTTTCTTCATTTTGTCCACTTGTCAAAAGGAAGCCTTGGGTGAGTGAGGACAACATGTAAACCCTCTGAACATCCAGGCATTCAGACACACAGGAAAACATACAGAAGCTATTAACCCTCCTCCAGCTCATCAACTTTGCTTTGCAATCTTCTCTGAGAACCATTAGAATACCCTGAAGAAATGACTTTCCAATTAAAGGGGATCTAGGAAAAGACAGCCTTTTTATCTCTGACTCCAGGAGTTCTTTATTCCAATCATTTAAATTGGAATTGATTTTTCAATTTAGCCACTGACTGCTCTGGACATGCAGCAGAGGGGACCAAATAGAGCTGCGTTCTGAAATATTTGTCTCTCATAAAATCACGGTGGCCTAGAACGCATTAATGTGTTTTGCACGCCACTGCCGCAGACAACAGATTTTTAGCTCAGCATGCTGATGGAGAGAAAGCTCATCAAGAGTGGCCACCTCCCTCACACTGCAAAGCACTGGACTGGTGCCTGTGGTTTCTTTTTTTTTTTCTGGCCGAATATGATTGGGTTTATTTTTCTTCTTAGGTAGCTGTAACGTTGTGGACATTTAAATAGTCTAACTCTAACTCATTTGATCAGAAGTGATGCTCTGAGCAGAAATGTAACAGAGATTAGGGGTGTTGTGCACATACCCTTTGTCTAGCCTATATGATGGAGTTACTGTTGGCTTGCATTCATAACCAATTTTCATTTCATTTGCTTGTGTAGAGTTTGTTTCTCGCACGTGTCCTTTTAGATAAGAGCATTTGCCAAATGCACAAATGTAAAATATGATAGAGAATATGTTGCATTGGACTTTTTGTACTTGGATTTGAAATTTAAAACCTGCTGTCTGTAATAACGAATCAATCTGAACTTAACGGTGCAGTAAAAAAAGAAAAAAAAAAGACTAAACCACATTGGCCAAACTTGTGTGTTTAACAGGCCTCAGCTACTGTGTAGTCGGGCCTCTAACAAGCCCTGCCATCAGTACTGTAAATTTCCCCAGCTTCAGCCCGGGCGGAAACGGTTGTCTTCTTCAATTACAATTGGAATCAGATGTGCTTGTGTTTTCCAGCCAGGCCTGTGAAGTCTTCAACAGCACTGGCAGCTGCCTTTTAATGAGCATTTATTGTTTCGCTGGCCATGGATACCACTTTTATAGGGTCAGGTTCAAGGCGGAATGATTTTCTTCGCACTGTTTTACAGAAGCGTTTAGAGAGGTTTTTGTGGACTGATGGTTCACTCTAGGCTTCCTGACAGCTGCGTTGGCTTGTTTGGCTCACTCCCCCATTTCTTTTTCTTTTTCTCTCTCTTGAGTTGTTTAATATAGTTGTGTCGCAGGAATACGGACTAGAAGATTAATGGACGCATAGGATCGGTGGCAGTTGCGGGGAGATGCAGGACAGAGCAGGCCAGCCGCCATCTGTTCTCACTACCGTTATGGCTCTCTTAATGGAGGACAGGAGACAAAAGCATCTCCGCCACCAGGCAGGCGGTGAGCATTTCTGTAGAGACACTGTAAACTATTGTCGGTTCTTTTGACGATGTACAAGCCAGCCGCAGACACGTACACGTGCACGCACAGAGTTTCTCCCAAATGTCTTTTTACCACTCAATCAAGTGTGGTTGGGAATGGTCCAAGACAGTTGCGGCATGTTTAGAGGAACAACACTACGGGAGAAAAGTGATTAAAAGATCCTCTTGAGGCAAAACAGATCATTCACAGAGACAGGATGGCGTGTAATCAAATTAAGATGAAAATATAGAGATGGCCCTTTGGTCTTTTGAAACGAAACAGAGATGTTTTCAGAACTTCATCAAGTGTTGGCTGATGCTCAAATGCAAATGCAGTCTGGCACTGCTTTCTTTTGAACATCACAATCAGAACGAGACTTCAGTAAACCTTATGTGGCCTTCAAGTAGATTTGGAAATATCGTAATTAGGCGCTACATGCACATTAAATGAATGAGTGATGTCGTTACTAGTGGCAAACTCATAATTGTATGTGATACCCGAGCTGTGAGCTCAGCTCTGAAGTAAATGGCAACAATTTTGTTGTTATTTTCAGTGCTGTATTCAATAATATTACAGTTGCATATGACAGCTTATGGTTAATGTAAATATAAGGTATTATTTGTTAGATGCCATGCATAAGATTTTTTCAGATTTGCTTTTTTGCCGATGTTACACTTTAGAAAACTGTTTCTTACTTACTGCATAACTAGGGAATTCTTCATTAACTACTTTTTCATAACTACTAATGAAGATGTGTTAACTAATACAATGTTATGATTGTGTTAAGTAACAGTTAGTAAATCAATAACTAACGAATTCTGTCATACCTCCTGAAGATCTACTATTAATTATATACTAATTAAGGGTTGGTGTGTGTTTTAACACTTTTGAGAAAATTCCCACACCTCCGTGAAAGATACGAGGCTGGTTCGTCTCACAGGTGTCGCTCATCGGTAATCACACCACCGGTCTCGCGCCATTCTCCCGCGGCCCTCAGTCTCGTCCTACTCGCCACAGTAAACATAATTAATGGCGACTGTACAATGCAATAGCCGAATCCTGGACATTTGGGGTGTTCTTGAAAAACATTTTCAGGCAGACTCATCACGGAGGCTCACTAGTACCCTAGACTTGTTGTTTAACTACTGTCTTTTAGTAGGCGTGGCCTCCTAGGGCAGCGAAGCAAGTGCATTCTGGGAGTTATTGTCTTTCATCCACATAAGGAGGAGGTGAGTATCCCTTTAACAGTAGTATTAATAAAGAATTACCTATAAGTTCTTCAGTACTTCCTTATTAGTTATGCAGTAAGAAACAGGATTCTAAAGTGTAACCGAGTTTTGCTAATTGTTTTTTTTTTTTTTTGAATATCTTTTGTTTATTTATTTATTTATTTATTGGCTACTTGTGAGTTTTATTTCTTGTGACTTTGGCCTAATAGTCAAAACTTAATAATATGTGACATGATCATATTAATGTTTTTTTTTTTGTTTGTTTTATCAAAATACTTAAAAGTCTGTACATATTTTGCTTCATTTTACACAATTTTCTGTACACTCCCAGAGGCCACTAATTTAATTAATTTGTTACATTTCAGTCTATTGTTGTATAATCTAATACAAGTAATGGTGCCCCTGGTCGCCACCTAAAATAAAACGAGCTGTGGCTGGTCACTTTAAAGGTGAAATATGCCAAATTAGTGCCACTTGGCGCAATTACAAATATAAAATATAAAAACTCTTGCTATAAGTAGAGCTGAATGGCAATGTTTTGATGGTGTCTGGAGGGCTCAATCTTTACAATTTTGGGGGCATACTAATAATAGTCAGTGATCTGGTTTAGAGAATGTGTTGTTTTAACATAAATAAAAAAAAAAAACATACTTCACCTTTAAATGTGAGTCAGACAGTCTGGCCAGAATAAGCTGCAATGAAGTCTAGACTTTATACTATTAGTCGAAAGTCTGGCTTTGTGAGACTAAATCCTAAAAAAAAAATGAAATCTGATATGATGGAGAAATAAAAGGTCCCTTAGTTTCACATGGGCTTATTCTCATTGCACAAACCCGTCTTATGTTAAACAACAACCTCGCTTTTCTCTGGCGGTGTCGACATCTGTAAAGCAAAATGAAGTTTCCTCTCTGAGTATCAATCTTGTAATTGAGCTCTCGGAGGCCGCTACGTGACACGCACACACAAGAACCCTCCCCGCTGTCAGATCCCTACACGAGGCTGCCCTGCGCTGTCACACTGAAGTGGTCTCCTTTTCTCTCCTCTCTCTCCCTCACAATCATTCTTCTGTCTGAGGCTCCCTAGGCCCTGCAGTGGGAGTCAGCCCGCGCACTTAACGCGTCAGGTTTCAATTATTTTGAATACCAAAAACCTTCCCATAATGAGGCATGACACAGACATGTAGTTGAATTTTAAATTGGATTTAATTGTTTTCTCAGTTGTAACTTTAGTCGGGTAACAAAGACAGAGGGGGGGTGGATCGAGAGAGGGAGAAAGAATGGAACGGATAGCGAGAAGTGGGTGGGAAAAAGACTAATTCAGCGAGTAAGAGAGACGGACAGAAAAAGACAGGGTGAAGTCTCTGATCTGTTTCTTAACACAAATCTCTCTTTGTAAGCTCTAGCAAGGGCTATGTTTGGAATTACAACTTTCATGTCTCTTATCCCTGTTGTAATTCCGCCTTGTGAGTTCCGCTAGTGTGATACGATGGATCATGGGGAAGTTTAAGTGAGACCGAATTAAATATTTAACCAATCCGACATGAGACCTGTCTGCTCCACAGTGCTACAATTAAACCAGGCCGCTGTGCTTTTGCGTGTAACACTCGATCCCCGTTGAACGCTGTCAGGAACATGCTACTTTACGGACTTAAAATAAATCTTGTCCTAATCTATTGAAAAACCTGACAAGTGGAGACCAAGGTTTCAAGGCACTTAGCTGAGTAGTGTAGAAAAAGGACTGTACATTATTTATGCCCTCTAATGGTGCTGCTATTCTCTGTGTGTGAATCAGCAACAGACTTGTCCGCTAAAATAGCCGACGCTGTAATCAAAGCCATGTGTTTTCCTCACCTCTCCTCCACTAACTGACGGGTCAATGAGCCTTTTCTTTGCATTGAGCGCACTCTTTCAGGGATACTACGCCTTATTATATAGATTAAAGAGCGCAAGGTCTTTCTCCCCACTTCTGACCAGACAAGATCTTAATGCATAAGCCAGTGAGGGTAAATAGCCCACAGGCACCGCTGGGAACCGCATGAGGCGTTTTCTGAGATTTCTGGCTGTAGAGATAATGAAGGGCACCATCCAATCGTTTTCAAACACCATTATCCACCTCAATTCATTAGGCCAACATGCCACTTTTGTCATGGTTTCGGATAAGACGTGGGGGGGATTCTGTTTGGGGATGCCTGGAATTTTCAAACCAGATTTTCAAAAGCTCGACCACATGGTGAAAAATGGAAATTAGATGACTTATGAGTTCTTATGAGAGTAATCTGCATTGTCAAATCTTTATTTGTCGATGTTGTACCTAAAGGTATGATTGTTTCAAATATTAGGAAGACAATGGGGCTAAAGTCTCCCCAGACGACCCCCCCCCCCCCCACCCCCACCCCCAATGATATAGCAAGGCACTTTTGAGTAACATTTAAGTGCATAAATACGAAGATACACTTTAAAAAAAAAAAGACTTTACTGTACATTTCAGACTGATCTCATGAAGTAGCGTGTGTATGACACGCCAATTTGTATTTCCATTTTTGCCGTGCTATCAAGACGCATAATCGCTTTTCAGCGTGTTATAACGTTATAACGTTATTACTGTATATATATAAATGACTTACCTCAATGGCATTTATGAATGTTCCCTTACCATCCTAGGAAAAAAAAAAGATCGCTCCCCAGATGTACAGTAGAGCTACATTTTGCTTCGTTTCGCACAGACATTTGACGGTGTGTACAGACACGCGGAATCACTCGGCCGTTAATGGCTTAGCGCGCATACAAGCGGATAGCTCAAAATGCGTAGAGATAACACGCCACTTGACTCGAAAGTGGCGTGTATGTTTATGCAAACGTCATGATGTCATGTTGGTACATTTAGTTGAATAATGGTATTAATAAATTAATAATGGAAACCTGTGAAGGCCCGTTCACACCAAGCACGATAACTATAAAGATAATGATAAAGATATAATTCTAAAAATCGTTCTCCATATTAAAGAATAACAGAGTTCACACCACAACTATAATGATAAAGATATGAGGAACGACATCGTTGGGATCACTTTCAGAACTATTTTTTTCCAGATGTCCAACGTTAAAACACTGACAACCAATCAGAATCCATTCTAATTTAAAGGTCTTGCGCATTTAAAATGGCAGATGAGAAGTTAATCGTCGAGATATTAATATCGTGGAAAAGAAAAGAGAATGGAGAATGGAGGAAGTGAATTAAAACAAGCAATTACATGAGAAACAGTTATTTTGATTATTTAAAGATTTATACAGATGGAGCCAAGAATAAACAGGAATGTGTGGGAGTTGGTATTCATATTCCAGATTTTAAAATAAATTTCTCCAAAAGACTAACTGCCCGATTATCTGTATATGCAGCAGAAATACACTGTAAAAATGTTTTTTTGGTGAAGTAAATACTAGTGAAAAAACCCAATGTAATTTACTTGAAAAAGTTAGTTCAGGCAAGAATTTAAAAAAAAACTAAGTAAATTCCATATCAGTACTTATTTCAAGCGAGTATAAATGAAAGTGTAATATCAACTCAATAAAATGAAGTAAAAATTACTCAACTTTTCTGATACTGGGGTTCCCATCATGCACTGGACCTTGAATAATTAATGAGGTTCATTTTTCACTGGTTTCCAGCTGTATTTACACTGTTTTATCATTGATTTTTGTTTTCAGTATTAGTAAATTGCCATTTTGTGACATTTCGAGTAAACTTTTTGCTTAAAACGACACATTCAAACACAAAAACGATCCATCAAATGTTACCACCATTGTGTATTGTCTACCAAGTATTGAGGTGTTTGCATTCACATAAGGCTTAAAGTCTGACATGATGTATATATAAATTACTTAGATGATCTAAGTAAAGAACATACTATAAATGACTAATAAAATTCAAGATAATTGTTTTAGTGAAATGTAATACAAAGGCAAAGGAAATCGGTATTAATCAACCTTTTACAAGCCGAGTTAAAATTACTTATTTTTTGTAAAGTTTACTTAATTCCACATTCCAAGTAAATTTAACTTAAAGATTTCTAATTAAAGCTACTGATAAATATGTTTAGGTTTTTACTTGGCAAATCTTTGTAAATGTACTAGCATTTTCTGAGTGAGATCGTTTAGCAAGGTTTTTTCAAGTAAATCCTACTCCAAATTTTTTACAGTGTAGTAGCAGTCATTATTGCATTGCAGTGGGTTGAAGAGGCGACCAGATAGGGTGGTAATATGCACAGACTCTTTAGCTATCATAAAAAAGCATCCAGTCAATGATATCAGTCAGAGAAGATCTACTAATAGAACTTTATCGTTTGTTAAGATTGCATCGGGGTGGCATAGATGTTCAGTTTTGTTGGGTACCAGCACATGAGGGGATAAAAGGGAACGAGATTGCAGATAAACTGGCAAAAGAGGCATTGCTAAAGGTAATAACAGTTACAATTCCACTAGGAAAAGGTGAAGGAAAAGCGGTGGTTAAGAGGAAAGGGCTTGAAATATGGCAGAAATGGTGGGAAGAAGATAGGAAAGGAAGGAAATATAATAAAATACAAAAATCTGTCAGTATTAAAAATTACATGGAAAAAAAAACAGGAGAAAAGAAAATTATAATGACAAGGCTCACACAGGACTAAATGGCACATTATTTTTAATGGGCAAAAGGAATAGTGAGAAATGTGAGAACTGTGGTGTTAAAGAAGATGCTGAACACATAATATTGTACAGTAGATTGAATGAGGTGGAAAGACGGGTGTTTAAAGATAATGTTCAGCAGACAGGGCGGGAGTGGAATCTGTTAGGGATACTGGGATCGGAAGGAGAGGGAGAGGATATAAGAATTACCAGGAAGACACTTTTTAAATTTTTAAAAGACACAACCCAGATAGCAAACTGACATTGAATCAACGTGGAAATATGACATCGAAACAACGTTGATCTGACATTGTTTTGCTCATCGAATTAACGTTGAACCAACGTCAGATGCGTCATTCTTTCAAAACTAACGGAAAATCAACTTGAAATCAACGCGTTGTTTCAACGTTATAAAGGCAAACCAATTTTCGATTTAATTTAGCTTTGAAGAATGCCGCGTCTGACGTTGGTTCAACGTTAATTCGATGAGCAAATCAACGTTGTTTCAATGTCATGAGAGACGTCGTTTCCACGTTGATTCAATGTCAGTTTGCTGTCTGGGAAGGTTGTGGAATAGAATTTAACTAATTATTAAATGACATGATGATACATACTCCAGTACAGTAGGTGGTAGTATGCACCTAAAAGTTGTTTGCAGTCCGCCATTAAGTAATAATAAGAAGAAGTTAATCGTCGAGGTACAAAAAAATCCTCCACTGTTTGACAGTCAAATCTTCTTTCAAGGATACGTTAAAAAAGATGGATACATGAAAAGCAATCGGTCGTATCCTGGGAATAAACGGTGAGAAGTATTCACAATGAGATATTAAGCAGTTTAGCATAGTGTAACACATTACCTCAGGTTAGGCTATCCAGCGCTATAGTTAACAATTGCTGAAGTTGCATTGAAAAAGGCATTGTATACATAAAGGTGTTGGGCGATGGTTTTATCCCATCATTGACTAAATCCACTGTTAGATATTACGCTAGACTTGCTAGATTCACTGTTTAGATGCGCTCCGAACTCTTTTTAGGATATCGTCTTTTAAGGATATCGTGTAAAGCGCCTGTTTTTCTTTTTCGCAAAGCAGCAGCAGCAGGTCATCCATTTTCGCTACTTTGAAACCGCAGCGTCGGCACGCGCATGCTTAGAATAAAAAGACTGTTATCGGTTGGTGTGGACGCATATATAGTTACCTTCATCGTTATCTATAGTTATCGTGCTTGGTTTTGGCCTTTATACAGATGTATATTCAGGGTTTGAATGCAGGTGAGAATGAACCATGGGTAATGCATAATCACTAGCCAGTTAGCGGGTTATGACTAAATTCCTATCACTTTGCATGTTGCTTAGGGGAGAAGCCTCCAACATTAGCGAAGCAAAGCATGAAGAGGGTCACACACTGAGAGAAGTGCCTTTCCATTACATGTCTTTAACCCAACACAGTCTTCTATGAGTGTGAGTGCGAGCATGATTCATACATGCATATGTTTCTTTTTTTTAACGACATTTCAAAATGTCATAACTGGATCTTCTGCTGAAATGATTTCTCTGGTGACTTATGCTTGTCTTCTCCAATCATTACAATCAACTGCAAGGTCTAGGCATTCAGAATAATCCAGCAGTGTTATTTTAATCATCATCTTTTTTTTTTTTCCACCAGTAGGCCACTAGCCCTATGTTTAATTTAAAATCGGTCCTTGTCAATGCACAAGGATCTCTGCAATCACCTTATAAAAGTAGATAATAATACAGTGAAGCACAAGATGTGTATTATAACGACAAGAGTATAACATGTTGTGAATTTTTTTGTGCCTTAGTTGCTTAGATTCTGCCCATTTTTACGGGAAGAGTCCTTCCACAACGAGATCAACACTTTCTGGCTAGCAGTAACAGTACAAGTTGCAATGATATGTTTATATTGTGTATAAAGGGTGTATGATTAATATTATTTAAGATTGGTCAATGGGGTTCAGTTTATTGGTGCTTACTCTTCAGCTTAACCTCATGCAGTTATTCCTTTTTAGATGTTTCTTTTTTCGAAAACATTGATACATTATTGATTATCTGTTATTTGTCTAGTCATATTTTGATAGACATATTTTCATGTCATATTTTTTGTCAACATTAAACAAAACACAACATTTTCTTTACAGTGTTTTAAATTAAAATATTTTCGTTATCTCCATGACAGAGACTGCAAACTCCCAAATTATTAAGTACTTGTTTTTGAGACCTTCCAGTACTCAAAATTAAGAACTGACAAATTTACCCATCCATAATTCAGATCTGCCTTCAATTGTGTCGCACAGTAGTACTTCCATCATTATGAGCTGATGGATGGGCAAACAAATCCAATATGTCTGACGAAAAATGGTGTCTATTTTTTTTTTAATTCTTTAAGAGCACTGTGATGATAGTTTTTAATGTGAAGTTCTTTAGTACACATCTAGAGTTCAAACACGACATGTCCTAAGACATGTTCACTGTACAGCCATACACATGAATCCCATTCCCCTTGAGTGGTCTGAGGAAGCCAGTCAGACACTACCAGTTCTAGTCATGTTTTTTATATGATTTGTGAATTTGGCTCTGGTATAAGTGGTCACGAACAGTAGAATGCCATTATAATTCCCATATCACAATATAAAACTGCAACAGCTGAGGCATAAAACAACACCCTACCAATTCCATTGAAGTCACCGGAGACGCTGCAGAGCAATATCCCACCAAACACATACTGCGGGCCCACTCTGATGATCACTTGATAGTGTGCTGACAAGCAAACTCTATTAAGCTGTCTTCAAATATGCAAAATGATATGATTTTACAATGATTACATATTCACTTCCCAGCTGGCTGGCTCTATGCAACTCCATTTGTCATTGACTATTGTGTCCAATTATATGATTAGCTCCAAACACTCCGCCACTTGGAGAGCTCTCGTGTGTTCCAGTGCACTGACTGATTCACAAACAAAGTCATTACAACATGTATTCACACATATCAAATAACAAACAGATGGCCATTGTGCGCTGGCTGATTTGTTTGTAACACGAGCGGCAGAAAAAAGGTAGTTTTTTGCTGGGCTTTGTTTAAGCACCGACTGTTTTATTCCCAGAGAGAGACATCTGGCTGCCGAGGCGGCTAAATCAACTCAAATGAAAGACAATCTTGTTTCCATTAATTTTTCCTATGGAAAAAGCACTTGTTATGAAGATTCTAAATTACTGAGAAAGCTTCCAGATAATTCATCACATAGAAGACTGCAGTTGCTCAGAGAGTGTCTGTCTCTAACTTGATGTGTGTGTGTGTGTGTGTGTGTGTTAATGTTTGCAGTGCACATCTTACAGTAGTATGATATTGTTATTTTAGGCAAATCAGTCTGTCCATGACAGGAACTGAAACAATCATTTTGCTGATTGTATAAAGTTTCCCCAAAAAGTATTTGTACAAATAAGCCACATTAAAAATATCAATTCAGCTGGCATCTGCAAACAAATAATGCTAGGGTTGTCCTCAGAATAAACTTCACTTGTTCAGTTGTTTTTAACAAACTAGTCACAAAGGCATTTTTTTTTTATTGGATGTAGCCTATGTATGAAGTTAGTTCCCCTCAAGTTAACACAGGTGTCCCCTAGATAGCAGAAAAAGCACGAACTTCATCATATCAAAGTCTATTTGAGATGGAAGTTGTGCTAGTAAATTTTTCAGGCTACTATACATTTGGATGTAAGAAATGTATATACATTTAAGAGCTTTATAAACTAGTTTCAGAAACATATCTACTGCTGCTCCAATGCAAACAGCTTCATTGTTCATCCAAACAGGTCCCACCCAGAAGTTGTCATGCCAGACTACTTAAAACAGCAGTTTTAAGAGTGGGTAAATTAAAGGGTTATTAAAAAGGGTGATTTAAAGGGTTAGTTTACCCAAAAATTTCATTTCTGTCATCAATTACTCACCCTCATATGATATATCATGTAGATATTTTTGATGCAATCTGAGAGGTTACATTGTGCCCCAAATGGGCAACAACATCATTGCATCTTTCAAGGCCCAGAAAGGTAGTAAAGACATTGTTAAAATAGTCCATGTAACTACAGTGGTTCAACCTTAATGTTAAGAAGACTTTATTTAAAAATGTCTTCTCTTCTGTGTCCGTCTTTTATTTTGTTCACCAGAAGTTCAGTGCTTCTGGGTTATATGTCAGAATGACAGCCCATTATTAGCCGACGCTGTTCATGTGATTAGAAATTTCATTTTTGGGTGAACTAACCCTTTAACAGTAGACAGTACAAAAAATATACATGTATGAAATTGAATAATTATGCTTAATCAAGTGAAGTGCAGGGTATCCATTAGGTATATTGGTATTTGATGCATAACAGGTCCAGAGTTGACTTTAAAATTGATATGAACGTATAAGCTCCATGATTAGTCACAAGTGGTCACTATGGGTGGGGGTGGGCTTCACTTTTTTATAATAAATGGTCCTGCAGTGAGACATGCACTTTAAAATTGCAAATATTCAATACAGTCTCTCAATTAATACGCCACAAAAGCTTCAAACATTAATAATAATTACAACAGAATGAGAAAATAAACAATTTTAGAAGGAATATAGCATGTCACCGCATGATTTATCAGCTTCTCAAAGAATAAATCAGTCCACCAGTCACAATAAAAGGAAGATTAAAGAACACAAAGAGAAAATCTTATTTGAAAACATCACAATCTAAAACTATCAGCAGATATAATGCCACTTTCAAGTAATTTGTTTACATTACATGATACCACCTAATGGTGATATTGAGACAAAGCATTGTGATGATATAGCTAAATGTGCCCTGGTCAGTAGTGCCACCTGCTGGTGCCTTACACAGCAGCGGTCAACCACGTTTAATAAGGGGAATACCCAACACAGGACATTTTACATGTCTCCTTTGTATGACTCACATTTCAGGCCTTAAAATCTCTTCCAATGAGCTGATGAGTTGAATACAGTGTGTTTGATTAATATAAGGAGACATGCAAAATGTGTAGTATTAAACATGGTTGGGAACCAACAGTTCAAGTTTAATGTTGCGCTCTACCGAAGGCCGGTTTGGTTTCATTATGATCAACTTTTGTTAAAAGAAAAATGGTGCAGAATGTTTTAAATTAGTATTCTAATCACATATATTTGATAACTACATTCTTAAAAATAAAGTGCTGCTATGTAATTTAATAACCTTTTCCCTTTTTGGGAAATTTTATGCGCATTACATTCCACACTGAAAGGTAGTATCTCGTTTTACACTTCTGAAAGGACCAAATATCCTAGTATGCACTCCTTTTGAACTAACCTCATCAAAGACATACGCTGTTTCTGAAGATCATACTACTAGGTATGATATGAAAGCATGCTTGCAAGAGAGTTACATGTTTTGCACAGATTGTGCTGAGACTGCAAAGAAAGTTTTACAAAGGGAACTATTTCAAACACCTTGCTGTGATTATGCAACAACATTCCCAATTTATATATATATATCGTTTTAAAAATAACAGACACAGCTTGCAGCATGAAACACAGCAGCTCAGATCAGTTTGTCCCCTTGTTCACACATGCACAAGTGAATTAGTGATGGGTGGTGATGCATATACGGCAGCAAATCTAAAAAAAAGTTTAACTTCATGCAAATGAGCAATGATTCATTGCAGCCACTACCAATGAAGTTACTTATGTGGTTCATCTCATGTGAGTTAACTGCAGACAAGAAGTTACTGTTACTGTGAGCAATATCACTATTTAGAATGATTTGTTTCTGCTTGGAAAACATAATTTAGTTTGACTCATGCATTGATAATCGTTCATCTTGTTCTGCAATTGGAATCTTGTTCTGTAATTTAGTTACAAACATCGTGTACATTGTTTTTGTCAGCTGTGGTATTATTGTTCAGATCATGGCACTGGTCAGGTTGCTGATTGAGCGAATGCTGTTGGTGTGACGGCTCTTCCTGCGAACGCTCCTCAGGTAGTTCCTGTACAAGATCACGCTGATCACACGGTCCTGAAACTGCTTGGACACAATGTAGAAGAGTATGATGTCCAGCACTGTACTCGCATTCATCAGGAAGGTGGTGAAGGCCCCCCAGGTGTTGTAACCCTGCCCACCACTGGCCAGCAGCATGGAAACAAAGCAGATGTGGAAAGGCACAAAGCACACAAGCACTTGAATAATCAGTGTGATAATGATCCTGATGGACTTCTGCTTGATTTTGGGCTTCAGTTTGGACGTGCGGCCGTGGATAAGGTTTTCTACGATGATCATGTAACAGCCCACCATGATGCTTACCGGCACCAGGAAGAAGAAGATGATACGTGCGAAGTGGACGGGATTGTCACGGCGCAAGTAGATGATGTCGTGCATCTTGATGCAAGTGGTATAGTTTGACTTACGGTCTGGGTCTTCTTCCAAGAAGATGAGCGGAGCCGTGCTGCCTAGGGTCATGATCCAGACTCCTGCACAGGACAGCAAGGCTTTGCGAACACTTTTTAGTTCTCTGGTGTGCCGCGGCTGCACTATGGCCACATAGCGATCTGTGCTAATGAGAGCGAAGAGCCACAAGGCTAGGCAGGGATAGAGCACTGTTAGTGCTGCGTTAATCCTGCAGAACACGTCCCCGAAGGGCCAGTAGTCTTGACTGTAGTAGACAATTCGAAAGGGCAGCAGTAAGATAAATACCAGGTCCACTAAAGCAACATTGATCATGTATACGGTGATGGAGTTCCGTCTTTTAGTGGTCAAGGCAAAGACCCAGAGAGCGGTCAGGTTGACCACTATGCCTATGGTGAAGATAATGCCATAAAACACTTGGCTAACAGTCCGGTACACTTTTGGGACGTGGCCCTCCATATTGGCGGTCAAAGATGTGTTATGATCCATGATGGTTTACCTGATTTGACCATAAAAAAAACAACAACAACAAAAAAAAAACAATAAAAAACAGGGTTTTTCCATGTTTTTAATTATAGAAGCCTTACAATTTTTAAAAACAAGGTAACAGACCTTAGACCTTACCTTACTATAGCGCCAATATTTTATTTTTGGCAAAAATAGATGTACAGTGGGTTCAATGGATTGCAGTGATGTTTAAAGTGCCCCTATTATGGCAACACGCAAAAGAGGTTTTCCCCTAGTGTTAGATATTACGCTGTACTCGTTCCCTCTTCTACAGAGAATCAAGTAACCGAGTACGTTTTCTATTGCGACTTTACTGTACATCTCACAATTTAAGCTTTATATCTAGTAGTCGTGTTCTGTTTATAATACTTGTGACCAAATATCTTGCAGTTGCGACTTTATTTCTTACAATGTGTCTTTACATTTTATTTGGTAACGTTTTAGATTACAGCCCGGAAAGTACTGCGTAATTAAATCAATTTTACAGTGTAACCTTCTGTAATTATAGTGTATAAAGTTCTTACAATATAAGTTTAAGGGAACTATATTTTAAGTTTGGGTAACAAAGGGATAACAACCAGGGCCCGGTTCCCCAAAACGTTCTTATCTCTAAGTAGTTCTTAACCTATTCCTTAACCTCTCTCTTAACCTCATGGCACGATTCCCGACACGTTCGTACGCTAAGTATATCTTCTGTAAGTCACACTTTCGTAAGGTTGGTCTTAACCATTCGTAAGCTCTCTCTTAGTGTTGTTAGAGGTAAAGACGCTAGTTGCTGCCACTATGCAGCAGTCTTCGCAGTAAGTCAAACTATGTTATGTTGAAAATGTTGTGGCTCGACAATAATTTTGTGTTATGGACATTTTAATTATACATTTACTTCTCTTTAATAGTAAAATATGTTCACAATGGATTTATGAAGTTGAATGCCTATTTATGAAGTTGACTTTATTTGGTATCAGAACTAATATGGTGGTAAATAGACTAGGCTATTTCATAATGTCACTAAATAGGCAATCACTTTTGATAATTAAAATCTGGCAACAATTTAGCTCTAAATTGCTGAGATCTGTAAATGGGTTAGCATGGTGGTGTCCAATAATAAGTGTGACATTGCAGTCTGTAAATTAAAGTGGTGTTTGTTACCCTCTTGTTCCATGTAGTTACAGGGTAAGTGTGACATTGCGGTCTGTAAATTAAAGTGGTGTTTGTAACCCTCTTGTTCCATGTAGTTACTGGGTATTGTGGCATTGCAGGCTGTAAATTAAAGTGGTGCTTGTTACCCTCTTGTTCCATGTAGTTCCATGTAGTTATTATATCACTGTCTCGGAAACCTTTATTTCTTATACAAGCACCACTCACCCTGTAACCACATGAAATAAGAAATATTTCCCAGTATTTAAAAACAATTACAGTAGTCTTAGCTTTTCTTGCCTTGAAACATGTAAGCCCAAACTTAAACATCTGCACCTTTGCAATAAAAAAAGTGTAATGCTTAGATATGTACCCTGTGATTTAAAAAAAAAAAGCAGATAATGTATGTATTGGTACACAATTATTACAAAAAGGTGCGCAGTGTATGTTCTCGCTAAATTGCTCCCAAATGTAAGATTGTTCTCATAATAATAGAATAAGTACCCCTTAGTTCTATTATACATATTTAATTCTCCTGGTTGTTACCTCTTTTTTCCTCAAACTTTACATATTGTTCTCTTATACTGTACATGTACTTAAATGTAAGTACTTTATAGGTGCACTATAATTACAGAAAGTTACTCTGTACATCTTTTTTTCTATTTACTCCATTTAATCACTTTTTCTTCATTTGAATTTGAGGGTTTGTAAAAAAAATTATCAAAAAGTCATCAAAAAGTCTTAAAAAGAGAAAGGAAATTTTGAAATAAAATTCTGAAGGCTTCTGAAATATGAGTTTTAAGATACAAAAAAGTAATAACAAAATGTTGACTGTTAATCAATATAGTGCACCACTTGAAGGAAATAGGAGGAATGCTACTTTTACAATTCTCAAACATCTGTGCAGTGTCAATGTACATACTGCTGATAAACAGCCTCCTTGTTATTAGATTAACTTTGTATAAAAACACAATTGACTTACAGCATTGTCTTCAGATCTGATTGGCTGTTTTTAAAACCTATCGTGTTTTTTTATTATTATTTTTTGTTCTACAAGATGACAAAGTAAAACATTTAAAGGTACCTACCTCAGAGATCCATGTTGTTGGCATCGTAACTGCTCTGAGGGCTGTACGGCTGATGACTGTAATAATGTACTATCTCTGCGGAGCTTCGATCTAAAATAGAGGAAGTAATGAAGCCAGTGTCTTTATTTAGATTAGAATTTTTCTTTTGGTTTCTGTGAAGCCCCTTCACTTCCTGTAATATGCATGTACTGGTGCAGAATACATCTCAAAAGCAAACTGTATGTCATATGCCGTTTGAGAGCGGTGGAGCTGTGTAAAGATGTGACAGGTTTGGGTGCTGGTTATTGATTGGGAAAATAGGGTTTGTCACACAGCATTAGCTCTCTTGGGAGCAGCACACAGCAGGTGGCAACAGAAGGCATCTGGTGTTGAAGAGTTTTAATTAAACACAGGATGCTGAGGTTGTTGGTGTATAAACAGGAAATGAGATCTTTATGTAGGCTTGAAATGGCAGCTCATCTTAAAAATCACGGAACAAATAAGTAACTAAAGAGGTTACTTTAATATGATTGTTGTCTGATACATTTTTCAGGCATAATTATGAAAAGAAACAGCTTTGTGTGAAGAGTTTTTCATGAAGAAAAAATATTTTATTATGGCTGCCATTTTTGGTCTGCATTTTGAAAATAAAATAAATGAATAAATAAACTTTCTTTCTTTTAAGGAACGAGTCAAACTTCATGTCAACTTTTTTTATGTTGGTGAACTATTCCTTTAATAACTGCTGTTGTTGTACTGACACACACACACACACACACACACACACACACACACACACAAAAACCCAACAAATGATGTGTTCCAGCTGTGACATTCAGCCGGAAGTTAAATACCAAATGTTAAAGAAGTTACTTTAAAAACATCAACACTGTAATCTGTGTGGAACATTCATATTTTCCATCATTACGGTGGGGCCATGATCTCCATTGTGAACTGTTACCTCTAATATTCGTACCAATGTGACACCTACGCTGTACATTGGTTGATTCATTCACCCTTTATAACGCTGTCTGACATTTCCTCTGTTCGACAATCGCCCACATCAGGAAGTTACTAGTTTTAACTTACCCATATGGGGACAAACACAAACAGTCTGTGTTCACATGTCTACAGTAGAAACCTTGGGATTTTTTGTAAAGATTGTTGTGAAAGATTAGAGAAATGAACTTTAGGCCTGTGCAATGAGGAATGTCTGAGTGCACATAATTTATTTTTTTCGGTTCCTCCATATTACAAAAAAAGGGAAGGGTGACCAAACGTACTATGAAGTATTATAGCAATAATACTTTTTTGACAGTTATATCCTGTGCTCAGATCTGTATGATTATAAGCACCATAAAGGAATGTATTGGATATGAGTACAATATAAGCAAGAACAGGCCTTAAAAGCTAAAAACGTTTTCTCCAGAAGATATGAGTGACAACGGTTTTATATTTAGTCTTAATGATTTCATATGCCATTGTCATAAAGGGTATTATACTCTAGATTCTAGAGAAGTGAATATTATAGCTCTAGAGAAGTGATGCCTGTAATGACTTAATCTCATTTTGTAGACTTGCATGGACATTTGAGATAGAAACTTGTCAAGGCCTTACCCATGAGAAGTCAGATTGAGTCTGAGTCAAGATGCTTGTCCAAATATGGTCCTAGACTGAAACACTGTGATCGGAGCTGTCATATGTATATGTGATACATAGTATGGCCATTTCTTTTTTAATAAGTTGATAAGTACCTAATTAAGAGAGGTAGGCTAAATGGGTAAACAGTGGGGGTGTGGCGATACATTTTGCTTACTAGTCGAGATCATACGATACTGAGTTCAGGAGAACGAGGCAAAAACGTTTTCAAGAACCCTTCAATGACGAAATATATGACTGGGTCTGGACAGTTTTTATTCGCATGAAGTCACAAAATGCAAAACAATGCATTTTGAAATGTTTTAACTAATCACTTAGACTGTTGAGTTATTGGTTGATTATTTTGACGATTAATCACTAAAATAGAGTGAACAATAGCCTTTAAAATACATAGCTATATAATAACAATGAGACAATAATTGGTTCAAAAGCAAATAATCATGGTTTTATTAAATAACACTGTTAAAATACATAATGTACTGTAAAAGAAACATTATCAACTTATACACATTAGGCTATGTATTATAACAAATGCCTGCAGAGGGTGACAAAGGTCTGGTGATTGTTGTTGTTCCACATCAAAATGAACGAATTGAGTCATTTGGTTCATTCAACGAGCGAAATGAACAAATTCACTCGGAAAAAGATTTGTTCATTTTGATGAACGAGTTCGAACAGGAGAGTCACAAACGCACATCACAGAACAGAGCAAGGCGAGCATTTGAGCTTATAAAACTTAAACTTTGTTATTTATTTTTTAAATGAGCAATCGTTTCGCTTGAAAAGACCCTTATTTATCGTCTGGAATCGTTTAAAGCCCTTTGAACAGTTTGCAGTTTGCATTGAAACTGTCTTTTAGACCTTGAACCGTTTGGTTACCAGTAAAGTGCATTATATGGAGAAAAATCCTGGAATGTTTTCATCAAAAACCTTAATTTCTTTTTGACTGAATCTTGGATGACATAGGGTGAGTAAATTATCAGCAAAAGTTTTTTTTAAAGGAACTAACAGTTACTCCTTTGAATGCATTGTGTCTTTTGTGATAGCATTCTATGAAGGTTTAATACGATGTGGAATTGTGGATTAACTTATCTTAGCTAACAATACGTTTCTAATCATGCACCAAATAATACCCCAGACAAGTACTTTGATCAGCCAATTGTTATTTGAGACTCAACCTCTACAGTTGCTGAGATGCAATTATTTACAAACTTTTAACTGTTCCTGACAGTGGATCTCTAGGCCTTCATGCAAAAGCTGACAAACTGTTTCCCCTTTCCTGTAAAAAGAATCAGTTCAAAGAGGGTTGAAGCAACACAGCAGTTTCCGTCCATTTTTGCAAAGTTTAGCTAACCACAATTCTTCTCTGGGGTCTTTGTCAAGACACATAACATTGGTATTCAAACTTTTCCTGTTTTTGTCTGTGGTGTCACTAATTTCACAAATCACTCGTGTCACTAGTCTTTCACATCCCTTCTGAAGACTATTTGGCTAGTTTTCATACCAAGCATTTTGATGCAATCCAGAATCTAACCACTTTCCATCACCTTACCAATCACAATAAGTGCATTAAACATTTACTGCAATTGTATGAAAAAATTATTTTTATTCAGTTTAGTACAGCAAGCAAATTATTCTCACCGTGTCTCTAAGCAATATTACCATTTGTTTTTCATTATAAACTAACTGAACACTGAAATGTCAATTTAGTTCCCTGTGTAAAGAGGAAGAAGTGACATGTTTTTCTATTCATGAACTTGACTTTTTGCTTTATGTCTCCCTCTTATGGCTCTTTGTTGTAAATGCACTGAATTTGACATGGCTGTAAGATCATGGTCAAGAAAATATCGAACCTGTGTGAACCTGTGTCTGTGTGAATCTTATGTTCTCTTTATCTCCAGGATTATTATTTGATATAGTGCATGTCAAGATTTGTTTTGTGCTCTTTTTCTTTATTATTATTATTATTGTATTTGTTTTTGTTTTTTTAGCTGTTGGCTACACGAGTCCTGCTTAAAAGGCTGGTTTGCTGGTCCTTTGTGGTTAAAGATAGTTTAGCTGAGAACCGTCTGGTTTCCCAGCTGCCTAAAGCCCATCTAAAACTAACAAAAGCACTTTATAACAAGACTTTATAACAAGTTACTAGAACTAGGATAGTGGTTTTTCCCTTGTGCACCCCCTTTTGGACCACAGAGATACTGCATTGTCTGCAAATAATTACAGATTTGGTCAAAATAAAATATAAAAAAAAAAATAATAAAAAATCTTATATCACACAATATGAGTAATTTTATTTCACAATAACGATATATATCACAATATAGTTATTTTTGCTTTAAATAAGGTTATGATATCAAAAATATTGAAATCTCATAATTCATATCGCCATTTTCAATATCATTAAAAAAAAAAAATCAGTACTAGCCTAAAAAACTCTCAAGCTTACTGAAGACAAGTAAACATTGATAAATGAAATAGACCTACATGAAAAAAACATTAAAAGGAAAACTACATGTGTATAAAAAACAAAAACAAAAAACAATGCATAGTTTTTGCTATGTACATTGAATATACATTCATTCTTATTACAGGTACAAAAATGATTCAATCAAGAGCAGTGAGAGATTGTGTCATTTTTGTTGTTTGAGTATATTAATAATGACAGCAGGTAAATTTGGATACCGTCACTTCAAGACCAACTGCACGGATTGTGCTTTTTCTTCACTTAATACATTATCAATAAATTATACCTACAAATACATGGTCACTTTGACACACCGTGTGTATTTAACCGTTCAAACCCATTTAGGCATCAAAAAGCACTTGGCATCAAAAAGTTCATCAAAATGTTTTTTACGCAGCGGCTTCATCAGTTCAGTTCTCTTTCGCTGCTAATTGCGCTTCAATGGTTTAAAATCACTTGTTTTTAAACTGCAATACTTAAAAATTCATGTAAACGATATACGTTCTTGACCATGCAATACAATAGTTTAAAATATACCGGTTGACAAATTTTTACCGGTTAATCGTGTATACCGGTATATCGCTCACCCCTAAATCAGTATAGTCAAGTTCATGTGTTTAGTTGGTAGAGGTTCACCTACTATTTAAATGGATAATGTCACACTTGATTGTCAGTGTGATTGTCAAGTTTATGGAACGGAGGCACCTATGCTAGGAAGAACCAAGGTACACGATTGTTTTTTTAGGGGGGTTGTTATGATTGTTCACTTCTATGTACTGTCTACTCTGCTATCCTAATCTTGAATGTGTTATTCTCTTTAAACTCGGGTAAAATCACAAAAGCACCTTTAAATGATGAGATTTCTGTGAAAAACAGTGACTGATGGGATATCACTGAATGAATCAGTGATTGATTTTGAGTTTATTTCTGACAGGAATCTCATTCTGTGGAATCACAGATTAGAATCACCTGGTTTACTGTTTCTTGGTATCTTACCGAGTGCTTTTGCTCATCATTTCACTGTAGGTGTTTTTGTTATTTGAACTATTTTCTTCATACTGAAATGATCTAATGAAAAACTCCAGAACAAATTCTATCACGATCTAAGACAAATGTGCAATAATATTTAAACAGCATCACAAAATAGTATCTACACTGAGAATCGATAACTTGAAACATAAAAATAATAATCCAGAGAGGTATAAGAAATGTGTTGTTTTAAGTCTCACAGTCACTCAACTGCATTTCTTCTTGTTATTTATAGTTCAAAAGCATTGCTGCCATTAGTCACTCAATAGCACACTGCTCCTCTCTTTCTGACTGCTTCTTAAGCTCATGTGGATTTTGTCATTCCCAAACACGTCTTTGGAGGAGCCTTCGGGAGAGGTCCTGACCACGCTCGAGAAGGACATGCTGACTTGCTTTCTGAGCAGTCTGAGTACCTTCTTCTTGTATCCTTTGCAGGCAAAGAAGTAGATGAAGGGGTCGAGGCACGAATTGAGATTCATCAGACAGACGGTGATGTGAAGCGAGATCTGAAAGTCGTGCAGTTCTGAGCAGTCTGGCTCGTACCGCAGCTTTCTGATCATGTACTGCAGGAGGTCGATGTGGTATGGACTGTAGCACACCACGAACACCAGAATGACGGTGCAAATCACGCCGATTGCTTTACGACTGCGACCCGACCTCTCTGTCAGTTTATTGGATTTGGCCAGGATGCGGAGCTTGGAGCACAGTGCCGAATAGCACACCAGGATGATTACGACAGGAATGCCGAAGCCGAGCAACACGGCACCGATGAGCATTACGGGCAGGTTGTCGATTTTCTCAAAGTTGGGATACTCCATACATGTTATGTGACCACTTTGCTCGTTGTTCGTCATGGGCATTGACAGCAAAGGCAGTGTCTGCATCAACACCATGACCCACACGCCCACACAAATGTACCGCACCTTCTGAACCTTCCGGAAGCGTGAGAAGCGCAGCGGCAGCACCACTGCAATGAAACGGTCCACGCTCAAACAAGTCATGAAGTTGACGCCAGCGTACATGTTGATGTAGAACAGCAGAGCCACGGCTTTGCATAAACCCTCCCCCATTGGCCAGTGAAATCCCATAGCGTAGTAAACCACACGCAAGGGCAGAGCTAATGAAAACAAGATGTCTGACACCACCAGGTTGGCTGAATACAAAGTTGTGGAGTTGATTTTTTTAAAATTAGGCCAAATGACATGCAGAGCCAACACATTGCCCAGCAGTCCCAAAATGCAAATCAGGGAATACATTGCAGGCAGGAAATACTGTGCCCAACCACGATGGTCGTACAGGTTGGGACAGATGTCAGAGTCATTGCCAGTTGAGTTTGTAGCTGCTACCATCTTCATGGGGTCAGTTATGAGATCTGAAGAAGGAAAACAGATACATTACTACAGAACTGAGATATCACAATCAATGCTTCTATCAGGTTTCATGGTGTTGTTTCAAAAGGGAAGTGTAACCCTTTTGTGTCCGTTTTTTTACACGGGCAGAAATTGCAAAGGAAACTTCTCAAGCCACCTGCAGTTTCAAAGCACTTGCTCACCCCCAAACTCAATACGATGATGTTTTTATGATCGACTCAAATTATTTTAACGCGTTTGTGCGGAAGTTTGAAGTTTTATGTCAATCATCAGCGAAAACGTCCTGACGAGCACTGTGCTCCATTGGAGCAGCAAAAGGTGTTTCCTGTCAGTCCTACAACTGCCCGAATTACCCTCACAAAGACCTTGACTGCAAGAAAAACATGTCTGGGTAGAAAACAATTCTCTGTGATAGGGTAATGGTGATTGTGTAATGGCTAGTGTACTTCTGCAAAGCCAATAACTGTGTTTATGGAGTATATTTTAATTTTATTTCAATTGTAAATCCAAGTTTTGCATTAAAAAACAGAATATACTGCTTTAGTGTGCTGCAATAATTAATATTTTTTTCCACTCTTTAGTTGTAACCTTGCTATTCATAGATTTAATCACGATTCGCAGTATGTTAATGAGTCAGAAGTAGGATCTTTTCATCCATGTTCCAGTACACTCAGTACTCACATGCTCTGAAGCAACACAGCAAACTAGAATGGATATTTCCATTGTATTCGCATTCATCTTTTTACTTATACTATACTATGGAAGCTGAATATATATGTACACACACACACACACACACACACATATATATATATATATATATATATATATATATGTATATGTATATGTATATATATATATATATATATATATATATATATATATATATATATATATATATATATATATATATATATTATATATATATATATATACAAAGTCTGAATACTTCAAAAAAGATTATTAGAAAAGCATATGTACTTACCAACACTTTTTTTTGTTCCAGTTTTTGTGCTTCTGTTTTGTCAAGCGGTCTGATCATGGCAGTGTCAAAAGTGGCACCTCCTGGTCCGGCATTAACCACGTTTTCAAGCACACCCCAACTGAGTGATGAAATACTATATCCAGCCTGCTTTTGTAACCATGACGACGGACAATTTCCTGTATTGCTGATGAAGATCGGCCCATTTCTCTTTTTCTCAGTATTTTTCATTTGAGTGAGGACCTCTCACTGCCACGTGCTAATTGCCATCCTACACGTGTTCCACTGTGGTTTCAGAAAAAGTGAAACTCTTCAGGACTTAATAACCCTTATTATTGGTTACTCATTTGGTATATATAAATATATTTATTATTGTTATTTTTAAAACATATTTATATACATGTATTTATGAGCAGGAAAGAATCTGGCTTTGTATTTTTATATGTGAAATGGGATGTTACATGTTTCATCTGTTTAAATAAAATGTGTGATTTTGATTCTTTATGATGTGTTTTGCAACATTAATGAGTGTGACAGCAGTTGTGAAAGTGCACAGTTCTTCGTTCTATTGTTAGAAGCTTTTGAAAGACTTCCCTGTTCAGTTCGAATCATCCTAGTATGCACCTGTGGGCATTTACTACAACCACTTAAAACTACATTTCGATGAATCAAAGAACACTAATGCCTGCTTTGTGGTTGTACTTACCTACAGTAGCTGTTCAGACGAGTAGTAATGTGTGGCGTAAAGGTTGAGAATACAAGTTGCATTCCATGATTTTGTTCTTCACAATTTCTAATATCAAATGAAACAGTGTATATGACTGGATTTTTCTAAATGTCTTGTATATTCCTTAATAACGAGGATGTATAATCTCAGTAATACACATGAGATCAATGATAAAGGACAAAGACAGCCACAAAAGAATAAAATAATTATTTTTAAATTAACGGTGTTTAAAATACTTTCAGAGCTTACTTTTATGAAATAGAAATTGAAAAGGTTATTTCCGACCACTGGTTGCTGCTGTCACCATGGCTTTTCAGAGGATGTGGCTTTTGAGAAATCTTTCTTATTTCTGCTAAATCTTCACTCCTTATGCTCATGGATGGTACAGCTAAAGTAAAGCAATGACTAATTTATTCCTGTGAGTTTACCTTTTACTTGCATAGATTTGTGGTTGGTTAGACAGACCATTTTATATATTTGCACAAAAAAAAGTCTCTAAAATATGTGTGTATTTAAAATATCACTGCTCAGCTCTTAAATGTGAGATAAACAGGTGATAAACAGTAAAGATTAAATAGGCCGCTTCAGATTCTGATGTCTATGGGTTGACCCCTGTTCCAAAAGCACTGTGGCACCTGCCGCTTCTGCACACCCGAGGTGACAACTCAAAAACGAATTTGTCAAAAGTGTTAGCAATCACCCCTCACCTCAAGGGAACTGCATATAAAGCTGTTAACTATTTCCCGATGATGTTTTTTTTGTACGTCTCAGGGTGTTTTTCACACCCACCGAGGGCTCCAGTACTGTAACTCTTGAACTTACGCTGTGACTTAGTCATATTGTTTCATTGGCATATTTAATTATTTTAGCTTTCTTTAGTTGGGAAGGTTGTAATTTTGAACCCATCATGGGTTGGTCCATAAACCCCTTGAGCATGACATGACTCTTCACTTTATATTACTGTTTAAAGATTGAATATATCAAAAGTGTGCTGTAAGTTACTTTGGATAAAACACTCTATGTACTAATCTGTACATCTCTTAGTGTTTCATGAGCCAGCGTCTGAGTCTGTGTCTGAAAAGAAGAACAGGACAGTGTGTGACTTGATGAGTCAAACACACATGAAAAACCAGACAGAGTGTGTCTGCTTGACTATTTAACTCAGAGCCGATGCTTTTAAAATCATGTAGACATATTTGTTCCTGTTAGAGTCGTGGAAAAAAACAAAATGCCAATATAAATATTTTATAATAAATGCCTTGCTGCATTTTTGTCATGACAATATCATTTAGGCCACAAACACCACAGAGACTGGCAAAATGACAGTTGAATTTGTTTGATATCATAAGCAGACTTAAAAAGTTTCAGTTTCAACTCATAGCAAAAGAGAGCTCCGTATTTTGAGTGTCAGCAAAGCACTTTTTGTTTTGCCCTGACTTATTGACACAGAATCAGTTTAAGTTTAAAAGACAGTCACCTTATAGTGAGATTCTTCTAAAAGACAATACAGACGATGATGATTCTTTTCTTGAAATTCAATGCAGGTTGTATTGAAATATGATGCAAATTCTCTGCTTTTAAGTTATCTGGGACAAAGGTTAACCGTTTGGCATTATGTTGTTGACTTTATCTTGCTGGTCAGTGAATGCATGCGATAGTGTCAAGGACTTGTTAGTGAGTAAGAGGAAATTCATTTCAAACCCAGCTGGTCAAACAGCTTAAAGGAGTAGTTCACTTTTTTAAAAAAATACTTGCTGATAATTTACTCACCCCCATGTCATCGAAGATATCCCTGACTGTCTTTCTTTCTTCAGTCGAAAAAAAAATTAAGGTTTTTGATAAAAACATTCCAGCATTTTTCTCCATATAATGCACTTTACTGGTAACCAAACGGTTCAAGGTCCAAAAGACAGTTTCAGTACAAACTGCAAATTGTTCAAAGGGCTTTAAATGATTCCAGACGATGAATAAGGGTCTTATCAAGCGAAACGATTGTTCATAAAAAAACAAAAAAAACAAAAAAAAACAAACAAAGGTATTCATTTGGTTCGCGTGACATCACTGTAGCTTTGCGCCCCCATCTTTGCGACCGATAGTCTCAATAATTCCTGCAATATGTTGTGCAGCAGTTAGCTGCAACAACAGCCAAAAGAGGAACCCTGAACTGGTATTTTATTCTATACCAAAAGAAGAGAGAAGAGAAAATACATATATATTTTTTTTCAAATTACTTGAAGTCTCATGTTGCTGGTTTGTGGTTAATTATATTTCTATTATAGCCTACTCTCAGTGGCCAACATTATACAAACAGATATCAACAGATAATGTTTTTTCTTCATTTTATTTGTTGGATCTGTTTAAATGCACTTTATCAAGTTATTAGATTTGGGGTTATTTTAAACATAACTGTCTGTCTGTAATCTAATAAATATTTTTCATTTAAAGGGTTAGTTCACCCAAAAATGAAAATTAAGTCATTATTACTCACCCCCATGCTGTACCAACCCCGTAAGACCTTGTTCATGTTCGGAACACAAATGAAGATATTTTTGATTAAATTTGAGAGCTAGATCACTCCTCCATAGACTTCGTAAGGGACTAGCACTTGACGGCCCATAAAGTCATTAAAGAAAATGTTTCAATATTCCATGTGCCTACAGCGGCTCAATTATAAGTTTATCAAGCGACGAGAAAACTTTTTGTGCGAAAAAAAAACATAAATAACGACTTTATTCGACTATTCCATTACTTCCTTATGGGCCTTGAGACGAGAGTTGAAGAGATTTCCAGAACGCATGCGCGAGAACTGAGCTGAGGACGTTCTTCTTCGACTACTTCTTGTTACCGGCTGCTCACCGCTTAGGAGTATTACCGCCACCCAGTGGCGGAACTAGAGTTTTATACATGGGGTGGCCAGGGGGTGGCCACTGCTATTTTTGGGGGTACACACACACAGTGGAAGTAAATGGGTCACTCTGTTTGTAATAAGTGTTGAACATCCAAAATATTAGCAGAAAACAAAGCTGAAGCACCAAGGAGATAAGATACAGTAGCATGTGTCTGTTTTGAACTGCTATGTTTATTTACAAAAAAAAAAAAAAAAAAAAATCACATTTACAAACTTTTTTTTAATTAGATACAGCAGTCATCAAGCAGACATCTACTTCAAAATTTAAACAAATTTTAGTGCCCATCAATTAAAACAACACAATTCTGCGGTTCTGATGAAGAAACGGAGAAAAATGCCTTTAAAGTTTTTTTTATACCAGCCAGTCAAACATGTTATGTGTAGATTATGTGGTAATGCATCTCCGAAACAGGACATAATTTAACCCAGATATTTTTTCACAAGACAGACATGTCATAAAGCCCATTACAAGTCTTAACTCATTTTTGACCAAATATCATATGTAATTTTCGTTACTGTGCTTTGCCTTTGTAGGGCAGTGTGTGCAGGGCTGCCAACTCTCACGCATTGAGTGTGAGACAATTCTCACGCTACACCCCCGATTTCTCATGCTAATGTGTCAAGCCGGTCACTAAAATACCTGAAAAGATGAGTTTATCTATAGTTCCACCCGTTGAGCCACTCGTGATCGACTAGTTTTACCGCAAATTAGTTAATTAAAATATCCTCTAATCTAGAGCGAACGTGCATACGAGACAGATGTTGAGCTCCTAACGGCGCGGACGCAAAGCCAGGACTGGAGCCAAAGCCCGTTCCTCTCTGCACTCTAAGCGTTCTGTTATCACTCCGCCTCCATCCACTACGGGTTTTCCAGTCTCACGCACAGGAAAAATGGACGATTTTAAAAGATAATCTTGTTTTATTTTTTATGTAAAAAACTGCTCCGTGTCCGATTTTAAAAGATAAGTTAATCTTATTTTTTCTTTTTATGTATCACAAACGTCTGAATTTATAATACTCAATGTAATGACTTGGAAAGTATTCTAGCACTACACGTTTAATTCATTTTCCAGCTGCCTTTTTGCACCCAGGTAAAAAGAACAATTATAGACGAATCCGGCGAAACTACCGGAAGTAAGCGGGCGCCATTACTGAGCTGTTGCTGGGTAGCGTTGCGCCATTGCCTTCTATTGTTTTAGTTGCAACTTGTGTCCACTGGAATAAACAGCTCGCGATTTACGACTGTCACTAACGTTACAACGTTAGCCCTTGTATAATGTCGAGTGGGTAAACAGTTTCCGTTATAAATTGTTTCAATGGTGGCAGTAAAATTTCAATTTTGAAGAGAAAACATTGTGAATACCCCGGGTCGACTGCCCCTGTCTGGTGCCGTACGGTTTACACAGATTTCCTGGGCGAGTACAAGACGCGGACATTCGCGTATAATAACAATTATTTAATGACATAAGTAAAAAAATATAATAAATGTGTGATATAGTGATCAGCAAAATCTCCTCTCTTGTTATTTTTTCTATTCAATTTACATGCTATGGTCATTAAATGGCTTTCCTGAGCTGAATGTAACGTTATGTGACATAATTGTTCTCCTGCTGTTATATTGACCTCTTTCCATGGTTTAAAAACAGTAGTTGGTCGATATTATGTATACTTTCTAGCTGTAACGTTACCTTACCCTTGCCTGTTGCAATGTGAAAATGAGATAAATAATGGACACAAATGAAAAACATGAAATTGTTTATTTGATTTCATTTATTTATTTATTGTTGCCAAATGGACAGATCTTTTTTTAGTTTCCTCTGTAGCAAACGTTAGCCTAGCTAGCTTGCCAAGCTATTTTCATAAATAATCTGTAAGATCGTTTGTACCTTCATCTGTGACTGGAGGCCAATGTCTAACATCATCAACCCAACAAGTCTGCCTGGCTGTAGCTGTCATCAAGGGTGCGTTATCACCGTATCTCCGAGGTTTGTTTACATGCCGGTGCATATGTCTATGCCGGTGCATGTGTCTATGCCGGTGTAACAGCTCAGTAATGGCGTCGCCACAAGATGGCAGCCTACACAAGAACGCTCGTCGGATTCGTCTATACAAATTCTACGAACACTTTTAGTTTGCTAACAAAAATATCGTTGTCATTGAACTATGCCGTTAACGACCGACTTGCGACCATAGTTGGCCAACCTTTCGGGAAACGCACCCAGAACGCATCACGGCATGGTAGCCTACTGTATGCGTATATTAATGTATTCGGAGTAAACAACCTGATGCTAAAACTTACTTTAAATATGATGTTTCTTCTGTGAAGATGAAGACGTATCCTGACTTGCAACCATCTCTCGTCCTCTGCTGCTCGTCTGTTTGAAAAATGCGCGCGTGCTGACGAAAGTTTTTTTTTTATTATTATTATTAATCAGCATCAGCAACTGCCAATAAAATTTTGGGGTGGCACCCGGGGTGGCCAATCGCATGTCAGGGGTGTCCAGTGCCCCGGACCCCCCTCTGGCTCCGCCACTGCCGCCACCTACCGTATAAGATGATGATCCATATATAAGGTGCTCCGGATTGTAAGGCGCACAGCACTGTCATATTTGAGAAGATTAAAGGCTTTGAAATGCGCCTTATAGTTTTAAGCCTAATGTTAGCTCTGCGGACGATGCATAATCTCAGCCTTGAAATGCATATTAAAGGACTAGATCTTCCAAAAATTATAATTCTGCCGTCATTACTACTCACCTTCCCACATAGTAACTACTCACCTTCATGTGCAAATCTTTAAGTTTCCTTTCCATGGAAAACAAAGGGACATTTTTGAATGGAGACTCTTCTTGTCGATGTAATGAAAGTGAATGAGTAACGTTAGCCTACTGGGGGCTGTCACGCAAAACATAATAATAGTAAAAGACAAAAAAAAAAACATCACAAAAGTATCATAAAAGTGATCTAATACGACTCGTGTGTTATATTAATATCGTTATTTATTAATATGATAGCTTTATGTGACGAACAAACTGCAATTTAATAAACGGTCTGTACACTTACAAGGTTCCCAATGTTGTCCGTTTGTAGGGACCCTCATTATGTTACTGTGTTAGTGTGGGGCTATTTTGAGCCGTGTTAGTGGTATTAAATGCGCCCATATACTAGAGTATACGCTAAACAGGTTTTAGAGATAAAATTCTTTACATTTGATTATCATGAAAACAAATCTCAGAGAACGGTCGACAAATGTGTTTTTGGACCAAAGGTTAATTTTGCGCCGGAGTTCTCCTTTAACTAAATTGTCATGTTGGGCTAGTTATATTGCCGCTAGGGGTAGTACATTTAACATTTACATTTAATACTTTAGTAATACGTACTAATAAGCATTATAATCACTGCCAATATTTGCTTTCTCAGGCCTGCACATCAGTGATCAAACTGAATATGTTCAACTTTTTAAGTTTGACATTTGTGTTGCTTTTACTAAATGGTCTGACTCAGAACAAACAAAGCTTGACTATATGGTTTTTCTTTAGTAATTCTTTTTTTTTTTCTACATTGCATTAAACTTTAAGATTCTGACAAAATGTAAGTTGCATAAAATGCCATGCATTATAATGGTGGCAAAGAAAAGATTGCAACACATCAGCAGGAAGCTAGAGCTTGTGGTTAGGAGTTCTTGCTGAGTTCACAGAACTGGGTGTTGGTTTAGCTATGAAAAACATGTTTACCATGGTATCCAGTGCCATTTTTTGTTGGGACAGAAAACAGTCATTTCTGGTGTCATTCATGGATATCCAGCTAGATAAAGTTGGTTTATGCCAGTGTTTTTGGAAATCTATTAAAAAAAAAACACACCCATTTATTTATTTAAAAAAAAAATGCAATTTTACTTAGTTTTGCATTCCATATATGGGGAACGGTTACATGAATGTTTGGCCAAGGTATCAGGTGCTGGAGTATTTTTCTTTAGATGCACCGCTTCCATTGTTTTTTATTTTGTTGTGGGTGTCATGGCAGTGGGTCATGTGCGTAATTTGCACGGGGATTACGGATTTCCTCAAAATCATAACAGATTAAAATAAATATGAAATATTCCTGAATGAATAACTTTGTTCGTTTTCTTTATTAAATGCATTTGCCAGTAAGAAAGATAGTATCATTTTTGAAATAATCTGTATGTAGCCCCCGCCCACCGCACCGACTAGCTACTTGGTATAGCCTAACCATAGACTGTTAGGGTAGCCTATAACCTGCTTTCTCAAGATTGTTTACGATGTTGCGCAGTATGAATGGTTGGAGAAAGCTGACAGTGCATGGTAACGGATGGAAAGATGAGAAGGACATTGAAAGGCAGCCAGACAACGATTTATCATTGTTGGTCAAAACCAGCCAAAAAGAGGAAAAATCCTGACCAAATGGAGGTACCCCATTGCTAAGTTAACTCTGCGTTCCTGTGCTGGGCGCGGGCGCAGCCCACTGGTGGGGAAGTGGGGCGCGACAAACAGGTTTTGTGCCCATATTTTTAATTCCTTTATTTATTGACCATACACCCAAAACAAAGAAACATTTAAAATGTAAGCCTTAAAACAAAAAAAAAACATTTAACGCTATCGGTTACCAGCGGCAACGCCTGTAGAACCCTATGTTAGAACCCCACAGAGACGCGACTTAACATTCCAAAGCTCTTTAATTTTCGCACATTTATTATTTTCGCGCATTTATTCGTGCAGAACACGAGAAAAAAAGGAAGAAAGTAAAGCAATGCAAAAAGATAAGGTGAAAGAAAAGGGACCTTACAGGAACAAACTCACACAATATAGGTGTGTGTTTATTTGTGCGTGTGTGCGTCTGTTTGTGAGTGTGGGTGAGTGGCAATATCACAAACTTGATGTTTTAGAGTGTCACCCCTTCATTGTTGAGCACTTTTTTCTGCATCATGGCCAATTTGTAGATTGCAAATTGTAGTTTGAAGTTGTAGATTGTTGTTTTTGTCAATTTCAAAAATTTTGACAATTTTTTTGTCAAAATCATGTTTGACAGAAGAGCAGAAGTGTATCTAATTTTTTTTACGACCACTTAAAGTGCTCGAATCATGACCTCAATTTTTTTGTGTGTTCACATACATGTTGCCATAAAAGTCACGAAGTTTCGTAATTTTCTGATGAAGCAGTGATTTTTTACAAATTAAAAACAGATTTTTTAATCACAATTTATTGGTGTTTTTGTGTATAAAAGTGTGTGTGTGTGTGTGTGTTTGTGTGTGGGTGGGTATGTCTGTTTTGCACTCTTGATGTTTTAGAGTGTCACCCCTTTAATGCTAAGCACTTTTTTTCTGCATCGTGGCCGATTTGTAGATTGTACACACAAAAATTCTCAAAGTTTCTCTGTTTTTGTCAATTTCCCATTCATTTCCTATGGTCGGTCATTTTTGACCGAAGAGCACAAGTGTGACTATTTTTTTTACGACCACTTAGCATGCTCGGATCATGACCTCTTTTATTTTTTTGTGTGTGTTCACATACCCAATGGAATAAAAGTCACCAAGTTTCGTAACATTCCGATGAAGCTGTGATTTTTAACATTTCAAAACATATTTTTTTTCGGTCAGAAATGACCGAAGAGCACCTGAGGGATACATATATTTCAGTTCTCAATAAATATTGTTAAGCCATATCAAGTTGTTTCTAACATGTATTTCAAATAAATAAAAAAGTAATGAACAAGGCACTCAAACAACACTTTTACGTAAGTTAGTTTCACAGCAAGTTTCACAGCAAACAGTGAAAATTGTATACGGCATCAGCCAACCATGCAATCCAGTGTCTCCTCGTCAGATACTCTCCCTGATGCTGTGTCCATTTCGATAACCTAAAAAAACTGTATTCCATTGTTCCTATGTTTTCCATATGTCTCGTGTGAGTTACTGGAGGAGTTTTTAACGCAGCAGTGACTTCCAGGCATGGTAAAACAGTGCGGAATTGCGAGAAACTCCTCTACTACCGAGCTAAAAACACACGTAAACAATACTGTTTTGCCGTGGGAATCCTACCAACATGCCGGAGAGGGGAGGGGCTCTCTACAATGACGTCAACTCCTCATTCTCAATACATAGTTCCCTCATGACGTCACAACATACGGGGCGTTTGCCGACCCGGCGCCATTGCTGAGGGCAAAACATTAGAAGAAGCAATACGAGTTGAACGAAGTGAAATGAGTTTCGTGCTATAAAGTGAAAATGGTCATCTCCTGCTGGGTCAATGGATGATAAAATCATGCTGGATGTTCAGTTAAATCGGGATTTTACACTATACCCGTCATTAGACTCCGTATGGATGTGAGAAGACTAAGCTTTTGTCAGAACAACGACGGAGATTATGGCTGGCGAGCATAAACAGGAAAGAAACTCACTCAAAACACGCAAGAATTTGTTCGACAAAAGCACAATGTTGTGTTTTATTGGGAGTGTAAACAAATATAAGTTAACACATTGCAGTTTGTATAATGTCCTGAAAATGACGAGGTATTAAAAACATACAAAACAACATTTTGATCTCACATTCCAGCGTTGCAATCTCAGATTATGTTCCTAAAATCCCGCATAATGTAGTTCCGCATTACATTAATTAAATTCCACACGAGTTATTTATTTTTATATTCATGCACCGAACTATGACGCCCACAAGTACATGCATATTACAGAAAGCACCGGTGACTGTTTTAAGGGGAACATAGGAATTAAGTTGTGCAGGCTATGGCTTTTTAATAGACAGATTGGCATCATGCAACTTCGCTATGATGACTAAGTTACTTTTCCATTGATTGCACTTAAGCAAACGTCAACAAACCAACCCCACGTCAATCTGATCGTACACCTCCAGTGATTTCCAGCCTCGGAATTGCTCACATGTGTAAAAACTCCTCACCAATACCCAACGCGTTCTCATCCCAAAGCGCCATATAGGACGCTTTTGCAAAAGCGTAAATATCCAACGCACATGGCACCCTTTAACGTGAAATGGGACGCAGATATATTTGGGCAGAAGGCGCCCCCTAGTGGTCTAACCCTTACCCTACACCTTACCTAAACTTAACCATAACCGAAGCGTCTCATTAGACGTTAAAGGGTGCCATGTGCGTTGGATATTTACGCTTTTGCAAAAGCGTCCTATATGGCGCTTTGGGATGAGAACGGGCTCCAATACCAGATAGTGGTACACATGAATATACTGTATCTGAGGCAAAGTTGCATAATCAGTGCTCAGTGCTTCCTTCGTTACTGCATACGGATCCACACCAATGTTCGCATTGTACCTCTCTCTGTCTTATTTTAATAGTCTCTTTATGATCTATTTCACTTTGTCTTTTCATGATTTGCATAACAATATAAACAGAAATAAATATTTGTTTGTAAAACGACATTCTCTGATAAAACTTTGTATAAACGCCTATGGTAAATACAGCGGTTTTGCCCTCAAAGATGGCGTCTCCGGGCGTCTCTCGCCTGTGGGAACTATGTATATGCTGAATGACTGAAGATCTGCTTTTATTTACTTTTCAATTCAGAATTTCACAAACACTTGTAGGCTATTTTCTCAGTTTCTTAATTTGATGTTATCAGATGCTAAATGCAAATACATTTTTTATCAACTTTTGAGTCTTATTTAATGCAAAGTGATATTTGAAAGTTTTTTAATGATGCTATTTGATCTTAAGTTTTTTTTAATGTAATGTTAATAAAATACATTTTAATAGTTCAACTTAAAGCCTAGTTTATTAACATAACGTTTTTTTTTTTTCACAAGATATTGAACACACAAAAAAATCAATTAAGCTTGCAATTAATTAACCAATTAATTTTAGCTAACCCTAAATCAGTAAACGTTTCACAATGTATTTCTAATACAGGAACAGCAAATTAGCATGTTACCTTTTACACAAGAAATGATTCAATAAATATGCTTTGAGTTGTAAAGTCACGCCCTTGCAGTGGGTTGTGTATTCATTAGCAGATACATTCAGGAAATTTGTGTTGCTGATTTTGTTTTGGTTGCTTCCTGTCAGGTAGTAGGTGCTATCATCTTTCTCCTTTCATGAGGAGGGATTGCCCTGCTCAGTCTTGAGCTAAATTCAGAAAAGCATACTCTAGCACATTGGTTTCTTCTTAGAGGAGGATCTTAATATCTAATATCTGTACGTTTTGTTTTGGCTTGCTCACTGGGGGTTTGTAAAGATGGAACTAAATGTATTGTGAATAGCAATTCACAAATATATTTGAATAAAAAATAAATTTAAAATGATTTTGCTTTGCCCTTTCCCTGAACATATAACGATTAATCAAATGAACATGAAAAACTGATGACTTTGTTATCCCTTTATTGCATAATGTTGCCATATGGCAACGATTACTTTAGCTTAATTTTCTAAAAAGCTGTGATATAAAATCTATGTTTCTACAGTTAGTTGTGAAAAGGGCGGGTTACCTTGAAGAAAATACAATTTAGGAGGTCCTATGACCAGGATATCCTGTTTGCCAGTCCTTTTTGCTCATGGACATTTACATGGAAACATCACTGTCTGGGGCTCCCCAAAATAGCCTTTTATTCTGAATTGTGGAAAGTTTTCATCAAATAAAAAAATTAAATCACTATCTGGGGTAAGTAAACTTTAATTTTTTAACATTAAATTCAGTCTTGATTTTATAATTTTTTTGAAGTATGCTAAAATACATGTGTTGCCATATGGCAACTACATGCAAATATGGAAACGTCCTGGTGCATTCAACCTAATGGAGTCCATTGACTTATAGCATGAATCTACTCTGAGACTATGTTTACAAATTTTGCTTATGTTTTAGAGATAAAAACATTATTATGAAATTAAATGGTACCACCGCATTGTATTCCACAATGCTTGACATGGTAAATGCATGGCAGCTTTACAGAAGAGACTACCAGTCCCAGATGCCAGAGAATGCTCATCTCCCACTGTTGGACTTCAAAATCCAAGTGGCCTCATGCTTTTGCATGGAGAATAATGGCACTTTTCCACTGCTGGCACGGTTCGGTACGGCTCAATACGGTTCGGCGCGGCACGGTTCGGCTAGCTTCGTGTTTCCACTGCGTGGTACGACTCAGCTCACCACGGCTCGGTTCGCTTTAGCTCGGTTTCTTTTCCACTGCAGTTAGTACCAATTTAAAATGGGTGGGATTATAGACTGATCGATAACAGCGGTGGCTGTTACTCGCTATTTAAATCTAGCGGGTTTGGTTTCCCGTGTCGATGTCTATTGGTCGCAAATACAATGACGCTGGTAGTGACGATTCTGTCTGACCAGTCAGTGACCTACTGTTTCAGCGTCACAGCGTTACATTTCAGTACCGGTACGGTTCGCTTGGAACCTCAACAGACCAGGGGTGCGTTTCCCGAAAGCAATTAGCCAACTATGGTCGCAAGTTCCATTGTTATCAGCATTGTTCAACAAAAATGATTTTTTTTTTTGGAAAAGAAAAGTGGATTTTATGCTACTTTCCAAGAATGCATATTGTTGCCATATGGCAACAATTTACCAACGACCCCCCTTTAAACTTTTTTTTTATTTTATTTTTTTTTTATTTCTGTTATTTAGCTCATTTTAAGTAATAAAAACATGCAAAACATTTTTTACCATGCCTAATTAATATTTCATGCAATAGAGGGTTAATTTGAGAAGCAAGATGCAACCTTTTTCCCTTCATGATGAGCCATTCAAGAGAAATCAGATGCAACTAGTATGTAGTTTTTAATTATAAGATATTGCATATAAATTAACTGTTAAGGATTTTTACTTTCTTTAAAGAACATAAAAACATACAAAACCAGTATTTTAAATTTATTTTGGATATAATAATTATAATAACAACATCATTTAAGTTTATTATTTTATTAATATATTTATATTTATTTAGTTTATTTTACTTGAACAGCCCCCAATTTCTAACCAGAAAATAAAGGTATCTTTCTCCTGGTGTCTTTCTGGGTGTGTTCTGTGTTCACACTTGACATTGTTTGGTTCGATTGCACCGCTATTGCGGTTCATTTAAATGTGAAAGCTACCATCTAAACCCCGGTGCGCACTAAACAAGTGAAACAAGACCGCTAAAAAGTTGGGTTCGCTTCCAAATGAGCTCTGGTGTTTCGAAATATTCATCATCAAAGCCAAACAAACAGGTTGTGAACATATCCCATACATCCCTATGCTCTTTGCTTTCAGGGAAAAATGCCAATGTGAACACTGAGCAGACCTGTCCAGACCAAACAAACAAAGCGAAGCGAACTACAAGTGTGAACACACCCTGAATCAGTAGAAAGATACATAGGGACCTAATTGTCTACCACTTGTAAACAGTGTTTTAGTGTCTTTCTGATCTGTAAAGCTTATTTGGATTTTGCAATGTTAATCATGAATAGGGGACATTTCTTTGGAGTTTATATGATGTAACCAAAGTAATTTGTAAAGTTAGCTGTTGCTGTGTTTAGTCGCAAGATGGCAGTAACGCTCCAGTGTTGCTTAGTGTGATGATCAGAGATGATGCACTGACTCTATATTTAGTGTGTATTAATTTAGACAGCTACATGCATGCAGTTGCAGAGGGCCATGTATACACACTATAATCTCTCTCTTGAGGTGTGCCATTTACCCCTCACAGCTCTGTGTAGATAATCAGTTCATTGCATGAAAGTTTTGACATTATTTCAAAATTGAATATAATAAATAATAAAAAAATATATATTTGTATGTACTTTGTGTGCATAAAGTATACTATAAAGTTACCCAGACTGTCTGTGTGACTTACTGAACTAAAAGCGTTTGAAAATAGGTTGAGGGCTGTGATCTTTTGGTATGTAGACACAGAGCCCCCTACAGGTTGTGGTTTTGTAGTACAAATCTCCTACTCAAAAGGATGAGCAGTTGTAATAGTGCTCCAATAAATACAATTTTACTTGTATAAAAGTACAACATGCTAGTTTATGGCCATTATTAAATTTGAAAATTAAATAATAAATGACTTATATACTGAGTATTTATTTTATGCAGAGGTGTTTTCATTTCATGTGCAAGTTAAAGATTGTATAATCACTTCTACAAGCCCGCTCATACAGTACAGAAGTTTACTGCTTACATTACAGTGTCATTTATGACATGACCTAATTTATTTTGTTGCCACAATATAGCTGCAGAAGCAGTTCCCTTTTTTAATATTATTTTTTTTTCTTCAAAATCCTTTAACACAAACATGAACAGAATAAAAAAATATGAACAGAAGTGCTGACACTTCTCTACAAAGACAAAGTAGAGTAAAGATTTCCAAAATTCCACTTAATAATAAAAAAAATTGGGGTTGGCGTGCCAGGTTTCCGTGTCTGTGTCCATGCCAGTGTGTCCGTTCTGGTCTCCGTGCTGGTGTCCATGTCCGTGCTGGTGTGTCCGTGCCGGTCATGTTCTTCAAAATAACTCATTTTCAACAGAAGAAAGAAACTGATTTTGGTTTAAAACAACTTGAGAGAATAAATGATGACAATTTTAATTTTTGGGGGAACTATCCTTTTAATGTTAATAAAACAACAAAAAACAAAGAGAAAATCACTTTAAAGCGGTGAGCTTGTAATAAAGGTTTTAATTTCAGTGGTACTGGCGGATTTCCGTTGGACATGCAAGCAGGTCTTTACATCATTACGTCACATCTTTCCATATAAAGAAGGAGTCTCAGCTAGTAGGCTGTATTGCGTGTGAGGATGTTGGAGGTGGAGATTTAGCCTTTTCTCACAGCACTTGATATAATTAAACTTATCAATTTGATGGCGGATCCAGAAAGGTTCAAACGACAATCACCAGTGACAACTAGCTAGAGATTCACCCGCTGTAAAATGCAAAAGACTATGATCCACACCGGCATGGTGACTGACAGCTGCAAATTCTCCTCAAACATTGGATTCATCCGCACTGTGCCGTGTCAAAGTAAAAAGTACTCTGTTACTAATGTAATCTCAGTTCTCTTTAGAAGAGGGAATGAGTAGGGGAAAACCTCTTTTCCACAAGATATTGAAGCCAAAAATGATCCTTAACGCTACACTGTGTAACTCTTAGTTTATTATTAGCTAAAAACACTTAGTTCTTTCAAAAATATATGTGCTCATTAATGTATATTTACTTCAATCAAGTAATAAAGTATTCTCGTGAGTGTATAATATGCTATTGAAAATACATACGGGTAAGGGGTTTTAATGTCGGTCGCCATGTTGCCCCTCCATCTTGAAAGTACATTGACCAAAGAGGGAACTACCCGTTAATTCAACTATTCAAGCTTCGCCTTTGGTGTTTACATTTGAGTTAACACTCATGGACGAGGTCGAACTGGAAGCCATGTTAATCTTGGACTACATTGGCCACCATAGGAGTTAAAACGAAATCGGAATTGAGAGGAACATAAACTAATATTCATGGTCATATACCTTTTCACCGCTAGATGGGGGCAAAAAATCACACAGTGTAGCTTTAATTTTGAATTTGTGTAAAACGCGTTGTGGCAGGATGCAGACATAGGCAAGACAGCTTGCGTGCCTATTGGCTGTCTGTCCTGCGGCAACTGCAGCAGACTATCGAGGTGACGTCAGATCCAAGGGGGGCGCTTCGCACCCACTACGTCACAAAGATACGCAGTAATCGTTCCCTCTTCTAGAAAGAACCGAGGTTACGTTAGTAACCGAGTACGTTCTCTTACGAGAGGTTCTCTAGTACTGCGTAATATCTCATGCTAGGGGAACACAGTGTAAAACGCAGTGTGTGCATGAATTCAACACCAAAGTCCCAAGGGCAGGTGCCCAGGGCTCATATTATAGTGCATAATTACCAGGGACTCACAAAGAGTCTGAGAAGAGAGCCTAGAAGCGTCATTCCCAATAAGTTAGCTCCTAAGGGAGCTAATCACATTAACGGTGTTCCACACAGTCAGGATGAAAATGTTTGGCCTGGACTGTGTAAGAGTATGGGTCTTACATTTGCCCATGGAGTAATTATATCAATCAGCGAGCGGTGCTCAAGCGGTTGTAGTATTCTGAGCCAAAGCAACGTGGCAGACAATACTGATTTTAGACTGAAGGTAGTTTAGCCTGTAAGGCTGGAACCTATAGGTTATAAAACCTTATGTACTGGGAGGCCTGACCTGCAGCCATACAAATATCCTTGTGGAGGGTGCTCTAACACCTAAAGGACACTTCAAGTATTTAGACGTGTATGCCAGCGCTATAGCATCAACTATCCATCTGGATAGGCTCTGTTTCAATGCGGCTAGTCCCTTAGCACGTCCGCTGAATGAAACAAAGAGCTGCTCAGTCTGTCTGACAACAGACGAGCGAGACACAAAAGCTCTCAATGCCCTGACTGGGCAAAGGAAGCTTGTGTCCTTTTCCTTGTTGTAAACCAGCAGGGAAGACAGATCAAATAACCTGAGCCCTGAAAGGTGTGTTGAGGGATTTAGGCACATATCCTTGTCTTGGTTTGAGTATGACTTTCGAGTCATTTGGCCCAAATTCCATACACGTACAAGCTTACTGACAGCGCTTGTAAATCCCCTATGTGCTTCACTGAAGCAAGAGACATAAGAAAAACACTGTTTTGAGTGACAGATGTTTCATGTCCAACAAGTGGATTGGCTCGAACGGGTCACCTTTCATGGCTTCCAAAACCGTAGTCCCACATGGGGACTGAGGGGCGTCTCGGAGGATTCATCTCCCTTTAGCTCCCTTAAGGAAGCGGATGACCGGATCGTTCTTACCCAGTGACTGGCCAGTCACAGGTTTCATAAATGCTGCTATGGCAACCACATAAACTTTGAATGTGAATGGGGTTTTGCCCTTATCCAGCAGCTCTTGAAGGAAGGAGAGAACTTCCGTAACCCGGCAGTCTTGGGGTGAAAATCCTCGGGCTTTGCACCAGCCAGAAAACACAGACCATTTTGAGGAATAGAGCCGTCTTGTAGATGGCTCTCTAGCCTGCCTGATCGTGTTTAACACTCCCTCTGGGAGGTTCGCGGGTAACCGTTGATTGCCCATGCGTGCAGGGACCACAGCTCCGGATGATGATGCCAAATCGAGCCCTTGGCCTGAGAGAGGAGGTCTTTCCTCGTCAGTATTGGCCATGGGGCAGTGCTTCTCCGCTGCATCAGAACTGGCAACCAAGCCTATTTTTTTCCAGAGCGGAGCCACAAGTAACACCGAGCATCCGTTTTCCCTGATTCGTTTCTATACCTGAGGCAGGAGCAATACGGCGGGAAAGCATACTGGGCCAGACGTGGGCCAGCACATCCCTGCTTTTGGAGAAAAACTTCGGACAGAGAGCATTTTGCATGCAGGTCTACCTGCGTTCTGCCGAATGTCTCCCACAGCAGTAGGGCCATCTGCGGGTGCAGAGACCATTCTCTAGCTGGAACATTGTTTCTGAACAGTCTGTCTGGTCCCAAATTCAGTTGACCAGGCACGTGTGCTGCACTCAATGAGAGCAGCTTGTGCTGAGCCCAGACCAGGAGGCATTCCGACGCCACCCTGGCGATTTATGTAGGCCACCACTGACATTCTGTCCGAGCCAGACCAAGACATGGTGACTTTTTATTCGGGGACAAAAGCACCTCAACGCGTTGTCGATTGCCATCATTTCAAGACAGTTTATGTGTAGGAGCTTCTCCCGTTCTGACCACTGGCCAAAGAACAGTCTGCCCTCGTGCAGCACTCTCCATCCCGAGGTGGAGGCGTCCATGGACACCACCTGCACACTCAAGGTAGTCCCCAGGTTTACTCCTGACTGGTATAAGTCGATTGTTCTCCAAGGTTTCAGAGCTGTGACGCATTTCGCTTTGAGGCGAAACAGGCCGAAAGCCCAATGTCCGAGGTGGTACTCACACTTTTAGCCATAACTGCAGCATGAGCATGTGAAGCAGACCCAACTGGAGTATTGATGATGCTGAGGTCATGAGACTCCATTTTCTGAAACCTTTTGAGCGGGACTATAGTGTGACAGTGGAAGGATTTCATGATACGCATGAAATCATGATTCACAAGGATTTTCATGATGAATGTTCAGTCTGCACTCTGGCAACAGTCGCGGTGTCAGACAGTTCGAGTTCAGTTCTAGGCCCAGGAAAGATATTTTCTGACTGGGAGACAGCAAATTTTCACCCATTTGAGATGTTTGAGTAATATGGTCCTGTGTTCTATGAGCTCTGAGTGTGATCGAGCTAGAATCAGCCAATCGTCCAAGTAGTTCAAAACACGCATGCCCCGAAGTTTCACGGATGCAAGAGCTGCATCCATGCACAATCTAAATGTACGGGGTGCTGGAGACAGGCCGAACGGTAGGACTGTGTATTGATATGCCTGGCCCTCGAAGGCCAATCTCAAGAATCGCCTGTGACGTGACGCTATTTGTATTTGGGGGTCCTTCAGATCTATTGACATAAACCAGACTTCTTGACAAATCTGAGCGAGGATTTTCCTGGTTGTGAGCATTCTGAACTGGCGTTTCACAAGCACTTTGTTCACCTGTCTTAGATCTAGAATGAGTCTGAAACCTCCATTTTTTTTCTGTACCAGAAAATATCTGCTGTATATACCTTTGCTCAGCAGTTTCATCATTTCAGCTCGAAGTAGATGGGCTACTTCGGTTTTTAACTTAGTTTCGACCTGCGCCGTGTGGCGGGCAGCCTGACCGTGCTCGATTCCCTTATAGCAGTTTGCTGAGAGAGAGAGCGAGAGAGGCGTGTTTGTGAGCACTGCTGTTGTGGGTTGTGGGCACATTCACCTCATTTAATGGACAATTGACATGAGTTGATTTTATTTGAGCGAGCCCTGAACTGTACCCTGAACCCTGAACTGCCCAGTGTTCATATGAAGAGTTCAGATGCAAAAGCCTCTAAATGCCATTTGAAATTTTCTTCTTTAATGATGATTTTTATCAAACTTGTAAATTTAAGTTCAGTAATTTCACTTAAATAACAATTAATAGGTAATTATCATTGCCATTTAAGTGAAATTACTGAACTTAAAAATACAAGTTTGATAAAAATTATCATTAAAGAAGAAAATTTCAAATGGAATTTAGAGGCTTTTGCATCTGAACTCTTCATATGAACACTGGGCAGTGGACATTTTTATTACACTCATAACACCATCGGCTGTGGCCGGAATACCAGAAATTACACTGTTTATGTGATATCTGGATCACCATGGAAACGGCATTTGTGTTCAGGAAAGTGGGCCATGCTACCGGCACTGGAACAGTCACATTTTCTGGAACTGAAGGAGCGAAAAGTTTCGGTGGAAGTCTGGCCGTGGTGAGACTTAAACACTGTTGTTTTCCTAGGAGGACTAGCAAGACTTTAAGGCTTTGGGGTTTATCTCAATCTTTTGCCGGGCCCACACGAAGGGGAGAGCAAGAGCATGGTATCTGGTCCCAGGCTTGATGGCGCTGTGAAGCGGCGGAGGATGGAGGCTGTGGCTGTGGCTGGGAGCTTCAAGCAGACGGCTGTTTTGGGCGATCTGCTGCAAAGCTAGAGCGCTTTGGTAAGAAGTGCTTCATAGCCTGTGACGTCTTCTGAACCTCAGCGAATCTATCCATTAAATCTTAAAAAAAAAAATTCCACGTAATAAAGTCACATAATTTAGTTTTACATTCATATTTTCCACCCTTCTCTGACCACTAATTGAACTGAAAGTTTTTTGCACTTTTTCTATGTAAACACCCTCTTCATCTGTTCTTTGCTGCAATCACGCCTCCACCATAATGCTCCTATTGTCTGTCTGAGCACAGGAAAAAGTGGTCTCTTTAATTAACATATTCTGTGAAAAACAGGCCACTTGGGCCGGAAGAGAATGATAAACTTTGCTTTGTTTTTATGTAGATCTACTAATTATAGATGGATTGATCTGAAACAGATTAGACCACAATTGGGAAAAAAAAATATCAGACCACTTTGCTCAGACTGAGGACTGGAGCGTTATGGTTGAGATGTGAATTTGAATATAATGTCAATTATATCAATAATTATTTTTTAATTATATTCACTTTAACATCAATATTCATGAGTTTCAGGTTAACCCTTTATTGGTTCTCATACAGTTAACTCTTCTATCTATGGGGTTATTTTTATAGAATGATTATTGTAGAGTAAATGTTAATTACTTCTCTTTTCTACCTATTTAACAATATGAAAGAGTTTCACCCCACTCACGGCAAACAAGGTGCCAGACAGATAACACTTGACAACTCAAAGAATAAATTGTCTGCACACTTGAGTCCTTCAAGCAAAATGTAATGCCAAGCTTTCGGTAATACAACCATCCTCAGGGCATACCTATTTACCACAAAATTAGTTTGCTTATGAAATGGTATTTTTTATGAAAAAAAAAACACTTTAATGTTAATCAAAATTAAATATGAGTTATTTCTGGATATTGCTCTAGGTGGCAGAATTCTGCCATCTGCTGGTTAGGGTTAGGTGTGTATTAGGTGTGTGGTTAATACTATAACAGAGGCCCATAGAGATCCATTCATTTTTCTGGATGTGGCCAACTGCTCCTCTCACAACTTCTGTTATATATTTTGTGAATATATATTTAAACATAATAAAATATATTAAAATAAGTATTTTTCAAAGGTTAGAATTTGTTGTTTTTGGTGTTGTTGTCTGAGGTCTTTTGAAATGTTTGTTTTTGCAATATTGGCACACACATTTGCCGAGATTAGTTGCCACTAAAACACTTGATTGTAATTACATTTTATTCATTTCAATATTTAAAAACATTAACTTCAGGATAAGATATTAATAATAAAAAGTAAATAAAACTAATAATAAAACAATAAAAACCAGCAATAAAGATATATGAACAGGAGTGAAGAGTGAACACACGTAAGTTTGTGTGTGTGTGTGTGTGTGTGTGTGCGCGCGTGTGTGTGTGTGTGTGTGTACATGTGCATAAGCATGTTCGTTAAACATTGCATTTGTGCTCTAGTACCAAATGTTTGGATTTATGCTGGATTTATTGACTTTATTTTCCTATTTCTATAAACATGTCATCTTTTGTGAGTGAACATTTTCGTTCCACATTGCTTTTGCTCTACAATCAGCATCAATCTTTAATTATGTGTGGACATTTTTGGATACTGTATTTTACTGATTTTATTGTTGTTGTTTTTTTATTATTATTAAAAAAAAGATCGCTGTTGGTTTGTGTTGTGTTGCAGTCACACCAGTGTGTTGGGTTGTATTTGTGTGTGCGCGTGTGTCTTTAAGTGAAAATGTTATTTCCACATTGCATTTATGCTTTAGTACCAGGCCTTTATTTATGTGTGGAGATGGTCATATTCATGATGGTTTTATTTAAAATAATTTTTTTTTTTTTCTTTACCTTTCCCATTCATTTTCATTGTGGGGTCATTTTGATTGGAATTTATTGTTGTCTATACCATGGAATAGACAACAAAGTCTATCAGACCACCTGTAGCAGCTAAAAAAAGACACTTCTTGTTCTTGTGGTTATGTTGATATCCTGTTCTGAAGCTCAGTTGAAATTAAGCAGGATAAAGAACTCATTGCATGTGTATGTTTAAGACCATGTGTATGTTGTTTTTATGACTTCCCAGCTAACAAAGTTAGGTTCTGAGAACGTTTTTCTAACGTTCCATTTTGGTTGTGGGAACGTTAATTTAAAATGTTCTAAAAACGTGGAAATGTCCAGTTTGCTTAACGTTGCTGGAACGGTGTCTTAATGTTTGCAGAATGTTGCTGGAACGGTAGCATAATGTTGTTAGAACGTTATCCTAAGGTTAGCATAATGTTGCTGGAACGTTATGAGAACGTTTATCAAACACAAATAACCTGATAAAGACGTTCCGATAACGTTGCTCTAAGAACGTTTTTTATCAACGTAATGAGAACGTTCATCAAATACAAATAACGTGATAAAGACATTCCAAGAACGTTGTTCTAAGAACGTTTTCTCTCAACGTTACAAGAACGTTAATAATGTTATATGAACGTTCCGAAAACATTATTTTAATAACGTTTTGTCCTAACATTTACACAACTTTTAAAGAACGTTAGTGAATGTTCTGGGAACGTTCCCTGTTAGCTGGGGTTTTTTTCATACCTTCAGAACAATCAAATCAAACCCAGATTTTATTTGTTTGTGTATATGGATACTGTCGCTAGTTACAAGTTACAAAACCTCATGCCATGAAGGGATGAAGGGAACCATGTTTTTTTTTTTTTTTTTTTTTGATAATGAAAGAAAATGAAAAACGGGGTCAGATTGACCCAAAAATCCACCTAGGGGTTAATTTAGTACGGTTCTTTTGACTTTGTTGCCAGGAGTGTCTTGTACCATGCATTTTGGAAAAATAGATGGTTATGGTGTGTGAATTTGAGGAATTATTGTGGTATTGCCTCATTTCATGTTTTAGCATATGTTGTGCCTATTTTTGATCATTGATAAATTCATATTATACTCTGAGTATACATTCTCTACAAAGACAATTTGCCACCCACATTACATGCCACCTACATCCTTGTGTTTTGTAGGCTGCTACATGCTTGCCACATTCTCCGCATTTTTTTATAGACACGTAGCTTCATGGAATACACAACAAAGTCTATCAGACCACCTGTAGCAGCTAAAAAGACGCTTTTTGTGCTTGTGGTTATGTTGATATCCTGTTCTGATGCTCAGTTGAAATTAAGCAGGAAAAAGAACCTCATTGCCATGTGTATGTTTAACACCCACATGCACCCATCAAACATGTGTTGCCGTGCGCTTTTTTGTCCCTGCTGCCCGCAGAAATGTCTGATGGTGAAGTCATCGCTGTTTCGTAGTAACGCTGTTTCAGTTGATTTGTTTCATATATAACTGCAAAGAGTGACTCAAGTGCCATGATATTCTAAGAAGATGTGATTCTGACTTTAGATAAGTGTCTTCTTGTTGTGGTGTTCTGAGTCTCGTTGTGCTTTCCCAGTGGTTGATAACTAAAGGGCAAATTCGTTTTTTTTGAGATGATAATGATACAAAACACAAAACTTGATAATGATTTTTTTTTATTATAATTTTTTTGTATTCAAAAAGTGGTCAAAAGAAAGTTGTTTAGAGCAATTAGCAGCTACATAAGCATTACATTCCCAAATGGAAAATTATTGGGGTTGGTCAATGTGTTACACACACATCGTGAGCATCTTTAAAGCAAAACGCAGAATTCAACAGCAGCTTGAAGAAACATCAGTACTTATTAACATACACCTACATCACTAATTCTTACTCAGAATCATCTATTGGTTTCTAGCCTCCTTGACCTTTATGTGGGACTTTTCCACGTAATTATTTATTCTGGTAACACTTTACAGTAAGATCTGATTAGTTAAAATTACTTAATGCAATAACTAACATAAACTAACAATAAGCATTAATCTTTGTTTTAAAAAAGTCAAGTTACAAAAAGAGAATCCAACAGCACTTTAATCATTAACAAATATGTATTACCTCACAAAATGTGTTAAAAGACAAGAGTATGTCAGTGATCTTAGAAAAATCATAATGTGGTCAAAAATCCCCAAATAAATCAAATACCTTGGATTCAAGCCCATTTAGTAATAAGAAAAAAGAAAATTGCTCCAAAAAAGATAACAAGTCTCTGCAGTCAATCCAACCACATTTCCACACGTGTGCAGCCATTTCCTCTGCAGTTTACACAATCAGATTTTACTTTGTGTAATATTGGTCCTCATGTGTTACTGCTGCTGTTCTCCTGCATGCTCTTGGAAGATACCGAAATGGAAATGTAGCTCTTAAAAAGACTCATCACTCTCTGCTTGTATGTTTTGATGGCAAAAAAGTAAATAAGAGGGTCGAGGCAGCTGTTAAAGTTCATCATGGCAACGGTTACCTGCAAGGACATCTTCAAAGTCTTTAACTCCTCACAAGACGGCTCATTGTATAGCCTTCTCACTGCAAACTGCATGATGTTAATGTGGTAGGGGCTGAAACACACCATGAAGCTCAGCAGAATGAGCAGAATCATATTTTTGGCCCTGCTGTTGCTTCCAGACTTGTTGGTCACCGGGTTTTCCTTGGCCGTCTTGTAGAGCTTGCAGCTGACTCTGCTGTAACTGCACAGGATGAGTCCCAATGGCACGCAAAACCCAATGACGCAAGCAAACAGAAGACCGTATGCCATCTTGTGGCCATCGAAATTGGAGAACTCCATGCATGTTCGATGACCGGGTCTGTCTTCCATGGTGCTCTTGAAGAGCAGCGGGGACGTCTCAAGGAGAACCACAACCCACACCAGAGTGCAGATCCCTCGCACAACCTTGGTTTTCCTCAGTCTTTGACAGCGCTGACGGTGCAGCATGGCCAAGTAGCGATCCACACTGATGCAGGTCATGAAGGCGATGCTCGCATAGGTATTGCTGTAGAAAATCATGGCAGTCAGCCGGCACAAGAAATCTCCAAATGGCCAGTCGAAGCCTCTGATGTAGTATGTGATCCTGCTGGGCAGAGCCAAGGTGAAGAGGGTGTCGGAGATGGCCAGGTTGATCAGATACATCGTGGTGGAGTTCATCTTCTGCTTTTTCTGACAGGTGATCCAGAGGACCAGGCTGTTACCTGCCACACTGATGACAAAAATCAGGCAGTAGAAAATGGGAAAGAGGATCCTAGCAGACTCCTTGTAGACAAAAACATCGCAAGTCTGGTTTGTGTCGCTGTCATTCATTGGCATCGTCTGAGATTCCAGTCGAGTTTGATCTGTCATTTTCCTGAGACCGTTTTGGGGAAATAGAACTTTTTTTAGGAGGAAATCAATATCAAAATATTAGCATATGCTTCATCTTTAAAAATGATCTATAAAATTAAATATTCACATATGTACAGTATGTGTGTTTGTGTGATCCAAAAGATTGCAGATCAAAAAGTAATATTAAATGTTTGATACTCACAGCACGTTTGATTCTCTCTCTCTCTCTCTCTCTCTCTCTCGCTCTCTCTCTCTCTCTTTGAATTGGAAAGTGATGTGACTAAGTTAGTAAGTGGTTTTCCTTCAATAGAAACCCACCCCTTTAACCTGATTGGTTTTGCTCAGATGAGATTAGGTAAGGTAGATGTGACTCGGAGTAATGAAAACATTTTTTATCTGTGTAATGTCTCTTTTGTTTTTTCAATTTAATATTATTCAGTTATATTTTTTTAATAAAACTGAAATTTAATAATAATAAAAATAGTGTTTGCCATTATCAAATGATCAGAGAAATTCCAACTAAAATATACTAAATGTTAGAGTGGTTATTTTAGCTGTTCTCTTAAATGTCAATGCTTACTCTTTTTTTTCAGTATTAACAGTCATAAGGAACATCAGCAGTAATAGTTTTTTTTTTTTTTTTTCTCAGGTACTATCGGTACAACCACAAGCTCCTGTTTCTGCAGCACTGACCCAGTTAACATGCCAACAAGTGTGTTGAGGTACTTTTGCAGGGTCTCACAACATCCCTTTTCAAAAATAAGAGGATAAATACATGCACAGGGAGCACACACACTGCTGCCCATAGGCGCCGAGACCGTGGGTGCTCCGGGGCTCGATCAACCATGGAAAATACCGAGCTAGACTGCCAGAAGGCTACGTTCAAAAAAAAATAAACATTGCAGTTGGTGCTATGTTAAGCGTCTGTCACACTGTGATTGGTTATGTCTGGGTCAGTTGCCTGCTCCATATCCACCAATCCCAGCGTTTATCAGATAAAAACTTCTTTACATGTACTTTTCATGCCAAGTAAAGAATTATTTAGTTCACTTTAAAAAAAAAACTGATAATTTACTCACCCCAATATCATCCAAGATGTCCATGTCAGTCGAAAAGTAATTAAGGTTTTTAATGAAAACATTACAGGATTTTTCTCCATATAAATGGACTTCAATGGACAAATCTTTTTCATTTCGTTCATTCATTTCATTTCGAGTCATTTCGTTCATTCAACGCATACATATACACAAGACGTCACCGCCGCCATCTTGGAACAGGGGTCTTCACATAGGAAGTAGCAAGGTAACGTTGCTTTCTCTGCCTTTACTTAGAATTAATGTATGGTGGCGTACTTTTGTGCTGTGTATGATGTTCACACGAATGAAATCTGAAATAGGAAGAATGTTTAAAAAAAAAATGTTTTAATTTTTTTCTTGAATCAATGATAAATACATGGAACGAACCAAAAAAAAACAAAAAAATCGAATTCATGATGATTTATGGTGATTTTATTTCCGTTAGAACTTTGTCTCCATTGACGCTGATGCATTAAAGTGGAGGGGCTCCCCTGTTCCAAGATGGCGGCTCTAACGTATTCGTTCTAATGAACTGCCATAGCCAAGGCAACATCTAGTGTATGTATGCATTCAACAAACAAAATGCATGAAATGACTCTAAAAAGATTTGTTCATTTTGATGAATGAGTTCGAACAGGAGAGTCACGAACGCGCATCACAGAACAGAGCAAGGCAAGCATTTGTGCTTATAAAACTTAAAATGTTTTATTTATTTTTGAAATGACTGATCGTTTCACTACATAAGACCCTTATTCATCGTCTGGTGTCGTTTAAAGCCCTTTGAAGCTGCACTGAAACTGTCATTTGGACCTTGAAACTGGTGGAGTCCATGGAAGTCCATTATATGTAGAAAAATCCTGTAATATTTTCATCTACAACCTTCATTTCTTTTCGACTGAATAAAGAAAGACATGGACATCTTGGATGACAAGGGGGTGAGTAAATTAACAGCAAAAGTTTTATTTTTTATTTTTTTTTTTTAAGTGAACTAATGCTTTAAACCTTTGATCTCCAATCATGTTGGTGTATTTGTGAGAAGTGGCGCTGTCCTGAACGATAGTGTTAGCGTACTTTACGGTTTTATTATCAAATAAATAGGTGTGTGTGTTCGTGTCGGCCGCTGTCGATTTTAACACAGTCTCATCCCAAAAAGTCATATAACTGACGTTTTGGGACGTCTTTTGACCATACGTCAATATCCGCCTTTTTAGGGCCCCCTTAAACGTCGGTAGATGGCGATCCCGGGCCGTCATACAACTGACGCTTTACCTTTAACGTCAGTTAGGTGACGGGTTAGGTTTAGGGTTAAGTTTAGGTATGGGGTAGAGTTAGGATCCCATAACCTCATCTACCGACGTTTAAGGGGGCCCTAAAAAGGCGAATATTGACGTATGGTCAAAAGACGTCCCAAAACGTCAGTTATATGACGATTTGGGATGAGACCGGGTTGTCGATTTCCTAAAAGGGGTCGCACATCGCACAAGAAGTGCAGCGCCATGTCTTTAAATTCCGAACACATTATTCTCTATGAGTGTACACACACATCGGCGACGCCCTTTGGCGTCTATTTGCGGCGCCCAGCAACGGCTCAAAATCCTGCCGTGCCACAGATCGCGATTTACATAACGTTACTTTCATATTAAATTTACATTTATTTGTCTAATTTAATATACATTTAATTGTCGTTAATGTATAGGCTACTGACTTCACCCTGTGCTGCAATATAAATTTAGTTTTTTACAGTCATTTACAGAAATCAGCTGGTTAAATGAAAATTGCTGATGTTATCAGATTTTCAGGTGACATCAATTCGGTTAACGGACGCTCTGATGTAAAGCGTTAAGACTGCAGACTTAGCAACGCTTGTATTTTAATTGTACTGTACAATCATTACATAGTAGCCTACAGACATTATCTGAATTCCATAACGTCCTTCAACATAACATTACGAAATTCAGGTTTTCAGCAGTTGAACTGATAAGAGTAGGCTAGGCTACGGTTCTGAAACCAACAGAAGTCGCTCAAGGTGTCGATTTTAAACGGAAACAAAGTATGCAGAGTTTGTGCAACTTTGATTTAGGATGAAAACACAGCTCTGCAGTCCCCAGCAAGCAAGTCAAGCTGCTGATAACATCTGTGGTTTATTACCGCACTATACCTCATCCTCATGTTCGACATGGCAGCAGTTTCCCAATGAAAGTAGTAAAAAACAACAACAAAATAAAAATGCAATCCATTTCACAACACTAAAAAAAGGTGAAAAACCGTGCAAGAGATTTTGCTTAAAGATATCCATGTGGTCTTGATCTAGCATATAGGCTGGCAGCCTGGCACCATACATGCTTTTACATAATCTTTGAACATAACAGCAACTGTTGTGGAATGCACTACAAGTTATAGGCCTACTAAACACATTTGTATCGTTATAATTCTGTCATGATAACTCTCAGAGAGATTGGCATGGTAATGGATATGGCATTGTTAATGTATTTGGTCTTGGCAGAATAGATCTGCTGTGCTGCTGCCAATACATTCACAGACATTACTTTGAGCCTTTAACACATGCTCCTGCTGCTGCAAAATAGCATGGATTATAGCAGATCCCCATTGCAGATCTCTACAGGTGGAGCTGGGGAGGTGGAACTGTTTCTAGAAGAAACACTGCACTGCTACCAGTATTTGAAGCAACAGCAACCAATCAGCTGCACTATGTAAATTAAGGACATGTCAGTCTGTGCCATCTAGAGTTTCATACCAGAACTAATTCGTTCATCAGACTGTAGTAATAATTTACTATAAGATTTGTCAAAATGTGTTAATTCACTTATAATGACCTTAATCAGACCTGATTTATAGGCTTTTCGAAGGTCACTTGAAGAAACAAAAAAGGCCAATTGCATCCGCACGTTCAAGAAAGTGTTAATGGCAATACGAACTGACAGTGATATTTATTGACATTTAAGGTAATCAGCAAATCTAGCCATTATTTTTCATATTTGCTTGCTTCTTTGAAGATATCTTGAGTAAATCATTGGTTCAGCAAAAAGACATGTCAAACCTCTGACATAAACAATGTGCCACAAAGCCACAGTGTTCACACTTTTTCGAAAGAAGATCTACCTACGAATGGCTTCAATATGCAGAGACAACTATGAGCCTCTGCATATTCATATTAAAATGAGATAGAAAGCATTGTTCTCTGAAAAAAAAATGTACACAAATAATTTTAAAACACAAAAGTTGTAATATGTCCCTTGAAGGCAAGTTGAAAGCGAGAACCCAGGTGAAGTTTATCGGTGTGATAACAAAATACAAACTGTAGACTTGGAAAACTTAACTTAAAACATGACTTGACAAACAACAGGTTATATATCGACACAAAGCTAGACGAGGCACAATGGAAACTCGGACTATATAAAAGCTGTGGTCAAAATCGCACCCTATACCCTTAAAGGAGAACTCCGGCGCAAAATGAACCTTTGGTCTAATAAAACATTGGTAGCCTACTAGCCGACTGTTCTCTGAGATTTGTTTTCATGATAATCGAATGTAAAGAGTTTTATCTCTAAAAACTGTTTAGTGTATAATGCTAGTACTGGGGGCATTTACTAAGTAAAAATAAATCGCTAGTTTATACCACTAACAAGGCTCAAAATAGCCCCACGCTAACACGGTAACATAATGTGCGTCCCTACATGCAAAACGAAGCATTGAAAACTTTGTAAGTGTACAGACCGTAAGATACTTCATAAAGACAGTTCACTTCGTGTATACAGGCAGGAGCCATCTTTGGAAAACAGTCACAAGAAGTTAAACCACAAACGTCGTGCTTAGTGAGCTGAACTGTATGAAGTTCAGTAAACTTCTGAACTGTATGAACGACGTTCGTGGATTACACAAAGTGAACTGTCTTATTAAACGGTCTGTACACTTACAAAGTTCTCAATGCTTCGTTTTGCATGTACGGACCCTCATTATGTTACTGTGTTAGTGTGGGGCTATTTTGAGTCTTGTTAGTGGTATTAACTAGCGATTTCTTTTTACTTAGTAAATGCCCCCATTACAAGCATTGTACACTAAACATTTTTTTAGAGATAAAACTCTTTACATTCGATTATCATGAAAACAAATCTAAGAGAACGGTTGACTAGGTAATGATGTTTTATTAGACCAAAGGTTCATTTTGCGCCAGATAGAGTTCTATTTTAAATACTGCACTATTTGAGGCAGCCAGCCATTTGGTGTCCGAAACCATAGTGTATGTCATCCAACTCATTCAATCCAGCAATGCAGTGCAGTAACGAGTGTACAACTGATGTACACTCAATGGCAAGAGAATACCCATAATGCACTGTGAGGGTTATACTGAATGAATTCCCTTGTTTCACCAGATGGCATTCATCTATCCATTTTCAAACCGCTGGTCCAACGTGGTACAGCGTAATATCAGGTATAAATTCCATTTTGATTGATAATTGAATAGTTTAAAAAGCTTACATGCTTCCATGATAGAATTCAAGATAAATCTTTTCATTACTACTGGAGCCAGTTTGACAAGTTTCACATTTTTATTAAACAGCAACCACAAACTACAAAAGCTGCAGCCCTTCCTGTGCACTCGTTGTTCGAGTTCGCTCACTCGTTTTCATTCACTCCTTCAAGTTGACTGTATTAGTGGATAGGGAATAGTGAATGAAAGTAAAGGGGCGATTTCAAACACACTCATTGAGTAAAAGTATAGCACACAACATGATGCCCCTGTCCCAAATGGCACACTTATTATGCACTTTCGGTCTTTGGTGCCCCCTTTACGGACGATGTGCACCCTCAATACGCACTTTTGCTGTCTGCCCTGCGAAAGTGCAAACTCAGAGGAAGACCGCGAGTGTTTTAGGCACATTTGGGACAGGGCCATGTTCATCTACCAGGGGAATATACACACTTAAATTATGTCCTTATATGACAAGTAAGTTAAGATGTTCATGTCTGGATCTTAAGGATCTTAAATGTTATATTAGGTAAAACATAATAGTAGCCCACAACCCCATTTTTTTTTTTTTTTTCACATGAGCAGGAAGGGAATCACATAACAACCAGGAACGTGCCAGTGAAAAAAATTCCAAATAAAAGGCATGAAAACCAGCTGGTTTCGACACTAGTTGCTAGTAGCAGCAAAAGGTCACTAATCATCAGTCACTTACAGTTATGATATAGTTTAGACAGTTCACAACACCAGTGCCTCGTGTGGACGGTGTCAGATGTAGGTCAGCATTGCATGCTTCATTATAATCAGACACAAAGTTAAAGAACTCTTCCTGTCCCCTCTACTCCATGCTGCACGATTTTGTAAAGTGTACTTGACTCAAACATTTCAATTTCACGTTGCTCATCACCTCGGCCTTTCGAAGCATGTTTACAACGCTGAGGACAATTGTCCAATTATATCTATGCTGGACCAGAAATAAGTACACTAGAAATATCTGATTAAGCAGACAGACAGACAGACAGACAGACAGAGATGGATAGATGGATACTGTAGACTGAATGGGAAAAGCTCACAAAAGACAGTTGTCTTTGCGAGCATTGGCAAGTGACAGTAGCCTAAGTGTTTTTAAAAACACTAAAAGTGATGAACCAGCGTGAGACTCAACATGAAAGTCAGTTCTTAGGAGTCTGACCTTTTTCTATTTGGTTTAGAAGGGGAAACAGATTAAATCGTTTTGGAGGGAATTACGCATTTTGAGATTTTGAGCTAAAGTCAGTTTAAGAAAAACAGGTAAAACTGAATATAGGCAGTCACTGGATTTTCTGCAAATTTCAAATCACTTTTGAGTTTGGAATTGATTTGATATTAAAAAGGCTTTACTATATTAATTTTATTTTCACTTAAACAGGATGTTATGTGTATTTTAAAGAAAATGCTGTAAGCAATTAAGAAAGTGAATTATTTCACTTTATTAATCATTCATGACAAATTTTGACTTTAGGCTACTACATAAAATGTGACCTGTAATCTTCCAGATTTGTATTTGAGTATTATTTCAAATTCTATGCAGTTATTTCAGTGAAATGGTCTCAATCATCTACACAGGGGTCCAGTACCTAAGACACAGATGACAGTAATTATTAATGGATGTGAAAATGCCAAGCCAAATGCCATGGCTATACCAGGTGCAGCCTTTGTGCATGTTATTGACAGTAGTTTGTTTAGCCAGACAAGACACGCTAAAATGAAGGTTAAGACATGCAGGTTCATACTGCTTAAAAAGATAAATCAGTTCTTTCATTTTAACTGAAATAAAACTTGATAATCCCTTCTCTGATCACTAGAGGGAACCAAGTACCATCAAATCACTTAAAGGAGTTCCTGCCTGATAAATTCAGAAATGCACAAAAAGTTGCATACGGAAAAATATAGCTATATATAAAATGTGCAAGTGACATATGCATGAATAAAAAGTGCATCTCACTTTTTATTAGTCTTTATATGGATGTTTTATAAAAAAATAAATTAAAAAAATTAAATTGAAATAAATAAATATTGCTTTTACTCAGCATTTACTTATTTGAATATTTAATTCGATTATTTAAACAGTGGAGATTATTATCAGTTAAATTGTTTTACCAATAACATTTTAGGAGATGGCATAATTCTGATGGTTTACAGGCTTTATGAGCTGCATGGTGAAAGTCCAAATTGTCGGTTTAGGTTCAATGTGGACATTAAAAAATTTTACACAAAGAAATGAATAGAACTTTTTACATTCACACATCTCATTTTTATTCTGCTTAGAGCAGGTTGTCTCAGTCTTGAGTATCACGACAAGACGTGAAATAATCACGTTGGTCCACTTTGGAAAACGTGTAGATGTCACGGGTTAACCCCCTCAAACGTAAAACTTACACGTTTGCGTCTTTGTTTGCGTTAACACGCTCCAGTGGAGAGATCCGGATGTTGACCTATTCTACAATCGCCTCTGCCATAACGACCTATTGGTTTTCATTAAACTGAGAAAAATTGAATTTTGTTTTATTGACGATCACTGAGAAATGTTCTATTAATGCAAAAAACATTTATTCTTTTCAAGGTGAAAAGGATTCATTTGCCTTGATCCACGCCGAGAAAAAAAAAAAAAAAAAACGTCTAAATGTCACGTTTTTAATGAAGTAGCCTAATGAGTAAAACGTCTATTTTTCCGGCGTCCCCAGCTCCTCGTTTAAGCAAAAGGGACGCTAAAACAACATATTACATTGCGTGTAGAATGTTAACATACTGGTATCTCTCCACTGGAACGTGTTAATGCAAACGTGTAAGTTTCACGTTTGAGGTTGTTAAACCGTGACATCTACACGTTTTCCAAAGTGGACCAACGTGATTATTTCACGTCTTGTCGTGATACTGGGTTGGAGATCACATGACCAGCCGAATACAACTCGCTTTACCTTGGTAAACCCTCTGTTATTGGACATTTTCCCAGTGCAGTTCTAATGTATCTTAACTTCTAACGTAATGATGTCCACCTATAGTCTGATGTGACCCATTTAGAGTCTCGGCCCACCCGGGGTAATTATGATATATCTCTATCTCTCTCTAATGCAACTGTTCTTTTGATCTTCGACTGTGAATTCATCCAGGCTGAATGATAATGATATGCTGAAATATCACTTTTTAGAGGCTCTCTGGGTGTGTGTGAAGAAGAAAAGAACGACTCTGGCGGGCTTTGAAGCTGCCCTGCCCCTTTCAGAGCCGTCATCTCTCCCGCCAGCCCTTTGTTGGTGGCGATGCTGGTTCTTTGTCAGCGGTCTCATGTGGCTTGTGTCCATTCCCATCATCACCAATTACACGTGGCTTTCTCGGACGCACATCTCTGGTGGTGTCACTTATTTACACTCGTGTGAAGACGCCCTGCGTACCTTTAGCCGCTTGTCAAATTTGGCACTCCCGTTTTGCTGCCTCCCTCTTATGGGAACCGACACTCAGAGTTCATTTCAGAAAAGAAAACAAAAATGTGTAGGGAGTGTGGGACACGCAAGCACACAAAGGTAAAAGTGCCCTGCGAAGGCCTGATGTTTGCTTGTTTGAGTGGGGATAAGGCTGCGGGCCCTGCGTCGCTGTGTTTCAGACTGACAGTGTCTGTCAGGCCTGGCTCTGGGCTGTGTGCAGAGTAAAGGCAGGTCTGCGCTTCTCAATTGCACTCAGCAGGGGACAAGTGCTCGGCTCTCAGGGACGCCACAGCCAGCTGGCTTCACATAGATGAGCCGTGCCCCGACTGTCTGCCCTGCAGTGTGTGTGTGTGTGAGTTAGAGAGAGAGAGAGAAACACTTGAGAGGGAGACAGAGAGAAATTTTCCCTATTTATGTGAAATGTGTTTGATTCTTCCACTGTGTAGTATATAAAGGAGTTTCCTACATTTTTTATAGGAACTACAAATCTATCAAGAGGATTTTTTTTTTAGAGAGAGAGAGAGAGAGAGAGAGAGAGAGAGAGAGAGAGAGAGAGAGAGAGAGTAGCCCACTGTTAAAAATGTTACAGACAATATGTTACAGACTTAAGTTAAAATTTACAGTAATAAACCGTATTTCATTATCTGATATAATATTAATTTACCAACCCATTGGAGTATTGATATCTGTTTTGTATCTATGTAATAGACTGACAATCAAGGATCAACACAGCAGAGATGAGTCACATGTCAAACAAAGCTCATCACAAGCAGACCTATTATAAGAAGGTTAATACTTAGATATAAAAGCTGCACAGTGAGAGTAAACACCATTGTGATAACACAAATGAAATTAATAAAATGCAATAAACATTAACATTAAATTCAACATAAAACCCTATACAAAAACAAAACAAGAAAATTATGAGGAACCATAGTTATTTCAACAAAAAGTCATAAAATGTGAAGCGTCACTCAGGGAATTGTCGGAATGTCAATTTAAGTGTTTTCACTGTAAATACAATGAGTTTGTATAATTTTACAGTACCATGCGATCTATCACAGTTATTTACCGTATATAGTATGGAAACTTTTTGTTAACCAATTAACAGTTTTGCGCTGTAGCATTTTTACCGTTAAAATTATGATTATTTTTTCTACCTTGTACAATTATGGTTTACCTAATATAAAGTTAAATTAAGATCATACAGCATCTTAATTTACTTGTCATATAGTGACATAATTTATTTAAGAAAATGTGTATGCTCCTCTGGGAGATGAAGACGAGTCCCTTTGATTCCTGTGCATTTAACCTTTTAATAACCATCATATTATTATTATTTTTTTTGCATTTGCATTTGCAGCTATTTAAAAAAAATATATATATATATATATATATAAAGATCAAACTATATTTGTACAACAGACAATATTTTGTATTATTTTTTTTTTCAAAATATTTGTGTTGGTTTGTTTGGTCAAAACACTTTGAACAGGTTGCAGATTCAAACATCTGCATTCTATTGATTGTTCAAATTGCAAACTGATTAATGTTGAATTTAGCAGTGAGGTCAGGTCACTCTCATTTAATTTAATTCTTGAACTTGCTGTATATGAGGTATGATTTCATTTAAAAAACTGCCTTGTGTTTGGCATCCTAAATTGTAAAGTTAGAAAAATCTACTAATGAAAAACGGCTATAATTTGTGTGCATGTATGTACAATATTTGGTGCTAGAGCTTTCATTTTAATCAATTAATTTTCACCTTTACATTCACACGTACTTTCAATATTGTTGTAAATATTTATCTTAGCCTTTTAGGACATTGTTTTTATACTGTTTTATGTCAGTGGATTACTAATTTCTCATTCTTTTTTCATTTCCTTTGCATTTGTTCAAGAAATATCAAATCTATGTTCATTTTTAAGTTATAATACCAACAACTTCTTCCTATTTAAAAGCAAAGCACTGTGATACTATCCTCACTATAGGATAGGATCCAATTCGAGTTCCATGAAATTAATATAAAAATAAAAATATGGGGAATCAATATTGATATAATTCTGTGTTTGAAGATGTTGTCATTGTACTCGGTCTATATGGGATAGCCTGTTTTCAGGTCATCTGAGGCAAAGCCCATATTTTGGATGTCATTTTGGCTGTTTTCATATTGTTTTATTCACAGAGAGTGGACTAATTATTCCAGTGGGGCTGCACTTCGGCTAACAGAGTGACAGTTGGCGTTATCGGAGTGATCAGTCTGCTTCTAAGCCTCTGCTTTAGCCATTTGACATATATTAACAGTAATTGGTGCCACCGCCACAATGATGTTTTGTAAACCTTATGCCATTTTCCAGGAGGATGCCCATGAGGAATGCAGGGTGGAGGCTGGTCCGTAAAGACGTCTTCAAATCTACAGAAATGCACTTTTTTTCCCCCTGAACCTCTATGAATGTAGTCTTCTGTTCTGTGCTTGTCTGCTCACACTTGTCCTCTGTCCTAAAGGTTGGTCACAAACAAACACAAATCTAAAGGTGGATTGTTTATTTTATATCTGTGACCTGTCTATTTTTAATCACAACAGCCATTTTTGATTTTCTTTTCCTGCAAAAAGAGGTATTTAATTTTATAATCCTGGATTTACCTACTCATCTGGTGGGCTCAGGTCTATTCTGACAGTCACAGTCAACAATGCTAAATGCTAATTATAAAATGCAACCATATGGCTGTGCATAGTTAGCAAAATAAATATGCTTATCAACTTTTAAAAATGGATGAGACAACACTTTTTCATGTCTAAATTGACAGGTTCTGTGACAAGGACTCATTTTCTATGAACAAACTACACAATTATGGTAAAAGAGAATACCATCCACACTAAATTGAGCACAGGTTGATTTTTCATAAGCTCAAGTGGGGCTAAATTCTTAAAATAGGCTAAATAAATAAGAGGCCATTGAATATTTTAATAGGGGGCAGAGTAATATACATACACGCTATCGGAAGAGCAGAGTAATATACACACTGTAATGCCATCATCATCCACGGACCTTGTTACAGGGCAGGTTGGGGCAACATTACACTGTACAGAAGTGACTGGCCTCTTAAGGCTTGCGTGCAAATGCTCTTCCGTTTTGTTAGTGTGTTTATTTTCTGTGAAACGAACGTAATGTACTTGGAGGTTATCTAATAATGAAGAGAGGAGTTTCACGAACTCCAGCAGGTTTTGCAGCTGCCAGATTGTACAAGCGTACGCAGTGGAGAGATATGTGGTGACAGCACGCCGCTCATTAAACCACATCAGCATCAGGGGGTGACAACTGGACGACTCGAGCCTTGCCCGGTCACTCGGCCACTCTTTGTGCTCTCCTTGCTGGTATCAGGTCAACAGCGGGCATAGGTTATACTCTCCGGGCTGTGCTGGTGATATCTATTTCAGTCCGCTTTACCACATGACACGCGGAATTCCACGTGTTCCAGGGTGCTTTCAACACGGTTGTGTTGCGGCATCTCCCGCGTCTAGATCGCTTAGCTTCCGACGGGCTCGCTCTGAGCCATAGCGAGTCTCATTTCTGAAGGTTCAGACACTGAAGTAACAGATGTGTGTCCATCTATTCATAGGGTGCTATATCATTTTGTCTGTGTAGGACTTGTGTTTACGGTGTGTCGTCATATCACACGGAGTAAGATTGAACTTTTATTTAACATATAAGTGAATTCATAAGGTGAAGACACATGCCTTTGGTGTGAGAGATCCGGGTTCAAATCCACTGCGAGACACTAATGTGTCCCTGAGCAAGACACTTAATCCCTAGTTGCTCCAAACGCGTACTTGCGACCTCTGACATATATAGCGTCAGCTAAATAAATAAATGTAAATGTGTTTCCATGACATATTTGCTCTATTTTACGAGCACAGAACTGATATAGCTTCATTAAAGTGGGCATTAAACGCAAAAATGTGCTAGTTTTTTCTTAAGCCCAGTGAAAATGTTCCTGAAATCTCAATTTGTCCAAAATTCTCTCCACAGACACAGACCTTTATAGGTTGTCCCAATGCCATTTTGTGGTCGTATTTGCACTTGAACTCCGCCCACAAATTTTTCGGTCGGGAAGTTCGGTCTGGACTCGATCCATTGAGGAGTAATTATGATCAGACAAGAAACGTTTGGGCCAATCAAATTGCCATGGCGGGCTTTATACGATGATGGACAGATGATCTGCAAGGATGTAATCATCACGTTATCAAAGAGCGCTTAACTGGTTTCCCTCTAAGATGACTGCAGCTGGAGAATTTATATGTATAGATTCCGCTGTCGCGTCTGTTGTGAAATAAATCGACAGCGCATTAATTTTAATAGACAAACAGAGAACTGCAATCAAGGCATTTGTCGTTCGGAAAGATATTCTTGCCGTCTTTTCTACATGATTCGGCAAAAGCGTAACTTATCAGCTGGCTCTGACGGTCGCTAAGAAGATGGGACGTAATGAAAAGCCTGTGGTCGTTGTGGTTTCTCCTTTGGTCGCACTCATGGAGGAGTAAGTAAAAGAAGCAACACTCATTATTTAATTTCTAAAATAAGTTCTATAGTTGAAAACTGCGCTATGCAAAGTATTTGACTTACTGCGTTGCTCTGATTAGTTGTAGGTCTACCGACTATCCAATTGAGTGCAGAGTTTGTTTTTTTTCCCCTGGTTCGATTAAGACACGCCTCATAATCAAAGCCCAATGAAGAAGTTTCAGACTCATATTCCGACAAGAATATGTGTATGACGAAGTCAGGCTAACTTGAATACTTATCTCTATGACATATTTCCTGTATTTTTGAAGACTGCAAGTATGTACTTAAGTAAAGGTTTTTTACAGAGCTTTATTTATTTGATTCTCAGTAGGCTACTTCGCACTTTTAAAGTTTTGTAGACCCTGTTTAACAGATGACACAATTTATTAACTGATGCGTCTAATCAAATGTTTTACAAAATACACATAACCAACCCTACACCAATAAAATGTAGAACACATTAGAGCACACAATTTTTCGCTTTCAGTACTGACTGATTGATAGACTGATAGTCACTGAAAACATATTGCATTGGTTTGGACATGCTAAGGTTCGTGATAAAGCAAAAAAGCTATAACATTTTCTTAAGAAAAATAGCAACAACTTCACTGTCTTTCCTCTTGACTAAAGCTCTTTCATGTAACATCTTCTGAGGTTTAACCACATGGTTTTGGGTTATATAAACAGACCACTTTTTATATGCTGACATTGGAATGAGACTAAACCAGTACCTTATGTTAAAATAAACATAGCATTTTTTTTTTTTTTCGTAAAATTGTGCAATCTATTATAAGTGGATTTTTATTGTTAGTTCCCATTCCTGTTTTTGGTTGTGTGGAGTAGTGTAAATACTCCCCAAATTAGTCTCTGCAGTATGCTGTTTGTATACTGTGTGGTGTGCAGAATGCAAATTTTGTGTATGCAGGAGAAATGTATACATTCGCCAAAATGTGCAATACACAGAAATACTGTATCCCACAATGCAGTGCACAACTTGACCTTACAATTTCACTGTGACAAATGAACTTCAAATATAATACAATCCAAAATATACTCTTGACTTCTGCATCTTAAAACTGTTACAAGTATTTAGTGAAGTTAGCAGGATGCTACTGTTCCATCTTGAACCTCTCTTTGTCAGTGCACTCAAGTGCTCACCTTCATGCAATGTGTGGACACTCAGTGCATTGATTGGAATGAGAGAAAATGGGAAGAGAATAAATGGTGCCAGATTAAACCCCATCTGCTAAGCTGCTAACATTTTCTGAAGGGCATATAGTAAGTGTTGGTGTACATTTTTAACGCCTTGTCAAACTTCTGCCTTCTGAACAGCCCTCAGTGGTGAAAAATGGAAAACAAATGTTCTACTGACAGCTTTCCTATGCCCAGGGTGGGAGGATATATTTATATCAAAAAGGTGCGAACATAAAGAGTTTTACAGTCCTGCTAGTCAGTGCTAAGGGTGTGTAGAGGGACTCGTGCAAATTTGGTACCTTAAGCACTTTAAAGTGTTAATTATGTTATTTTATTCGCTGATGGATGGACACAATGAAAACGCGTCAGGATAGTGTGAATTGGTCATTGTTTGGCTTGAGGAAAAGGAAAAGCCATCGTAACATAAAACCGCTGAATGTTTTTTCCTCTAGATGGGGCAATAACAAAATGTCCCTCATTTATTTAACACTACTTTTATTTAAATCGTATTATAGCATTATGTTTACTTTTGTGAAGCACTAAAACTGTTATGAATACCTTTATTCATGAAATAAACTGCACATCTGGACACAACCTTTCTTCCCTTGATATGTGGGAATACATGCCTGTGCTTTCCAACTTTTCTTTCGTACAGAACAGAACTGCCATGGTAGTCCTCAATCGGGTCATGGGGTCTATACGACCCCAATTGACTTTTACTTCATAAAAAAAAAGGTTCCCTTCATCTCAGTGGAATTTATTACTTTTCATACATTATCTATCTATACACACTAAAACTGGGCTTGATTCGGTTGTTCTGAAGGTATGTAAAAAAAAAAATGTTCACACTTCTGGTCTTCGGGGTCAATATGAACTCACATTGAAATGAATGGGAAATATGAAACAAACTAAATATATTTTCTTCATGTGTCAAAAAAAAAAAAAAAAAAAAAACGGCATAAATCTGAAAATTTTTACACAGAAATGAAGGCCTAGTACTAGAGCATCAATGCAATGTATCATAAAAAATAATATTTCATATTCAAACTAATGGTGCAGGAATTTTATTAATTTTGTGGTATATACAAGTACTTTATATCTCCAAAAACACAGCATTAATGAATAGATGAGAAGTAATAAAAAAATGATATATTATTTGTATGATTAAAAATGTATATTTTTTGTATAAATCAATTGTTGGGGTCGTATAGACCCTGAAGCCCAGAAGTGTAAACAGGAAATGAAGACCATTTGAAGGTTAATGTAACATTAACAGGCCAACAAGCAACAGATTTAGGATTGAAAGATTGAAATCACTATAGGGGGTGTCTATATATATATTTTCACACAGTTGACAGATTAAACTCATGGTAGATTGCAAGAGAAACACCTTTTTATGAGAACTTTTTTGGTGGTAGTCCAGTCATCCTCAGTACTGGGGCAACAGTTAGCTTACTGTGATGTTAATCTCTATGTAGCCTACATTTATTGAAAAAATATATGCATCTTATAGAGGTATTACCAAAATGTTTCCTTTGATGACCTTATATTTATTGTCATTATTGATAAAAAGGTTAAAAAAGTTTTAAAAACTCATTTTAAAACTCCAACAATGCATTAAATGTATTTATAATATAAATTGTATCTTAATTTTTTCGCCACTGTTTGACACTACATGCAGTTTTCTACATTAGACAGTTTCAGCTAAACAATTATCGGCATTCTTGAGCTGAAGATATATTGTGTCAATTCAAAGAATACATATGGAGCAGAATAAGCCCTCATTGGCACCTACAATAATTAGACCTAATTTGTCACATGACCTGCTTTTATCTGTCCAGTGAGTGGAATATAACCTGTTTTCACCTTTCCCCTCATCACCGGCGTGCACTTGAGGGCCAATGAATTCATGTTACCCATGGCTTGGCAGTGGTGCATGTTTCCTCGCCCCAATAATATATTAATAATCAGATACTGCCACCGCATGTCTTGCTGTCGCTGTTTGCTTGTTTTTATAGTTCACGGGTCAGTGGAGTGGCATTTGGTGCATGTCCCCTGTGCAAGTCATGTCTGTACTAACTAGCTAGTTGTGACCACTGTGAGGCCGTGTCGGTGACGAGCCGCTTTCATAATCTTGACTATGTAGGCTAAGTGACAGGCATGATAGGGAAATGCTTATGCAAAACTGCGTATGAATAATGGATGAACTCATATCAATTCACAGATCACATGACCATGGCATAAGCAAACATATTGTCCTTGTCTGTTTGATGAGAGTGGAAGGTCACCAGAGGAGGGGGAAAGGGAAAAAAAAGCAGAAAAGAGAGACGGCACATGAGAAAAGTGAGTTTATCTAAAGAGGAGGTCATGAGAACTAAATAGTAGCACAACAATCAATGCTATCTAAGCATATGCAAAACAATAAATGATGCCATCAAATGCATGAGCATTTAAAATGCGACACATGCTCATTCACTTCAAACGCGGCAGGTGCAGAACTGTCCGTTTTTCTCATTGGCTCTTTTATTTTCTTTCTGTTTGAAATGGGCCTGAACCTGTTCATTAATTTAGTTAAATGAGGTGAGAAAGTTGTTTTCGAGATGGGTGGGGGGGTTGGGCGATCATGAAAGCATTTCCTGTGATTTTGTTGATGTGCAGATCAGGTCCACCAACCCTGACTGCAAGCAGCTACTGGGTCAATGACCACAATCCCGCTCAGAGTCTTTCCTGTACTCCATTTACTTTGGGCCTCAAGGGGCTAATGTTTAGTGACATTGCCAGTTATGCTCAAATCACTGAAGTTCGAACTGTATGCCTGGATAGATTTAGTGTTAAAGCTGATATTTTGTTATGCATAAACCTAAAATGAAGAATCGCCTGATTTTAAGCTGCCCATTATGCACTAAAAGAGCAGATGGGACCAGCATCTCCAGACCAGCACATATCAATATCGCCATCTTTGTGCTAGAAAATCTCGCAAGATACCTTCACAGGCAGTTGTCTGTTAAAAGCACATATCTGAATTGTTGCTTAACCCAACCAGTGACCCTGCCACTTGCAATCTCCCCCCCCTCTGCCCAGATTCACCAGTGCACGATCCCCCTCGGAGGCAGGCGATACAGGGTGTGTCAAAAAGGGCCACCAGAACCAAACAAGAAACCAGTGATTCACAAATCCGAAGGCTCGCTCCGTGGCTGCTTACTCATCTGTTAAAAACAGAGTGATCTGGAAAGTTTGTATGGGAGGCCTTTTGACAGAGCCCTGCTGCTCTGTCAGTGCAGCACATGCTCTAGGCACTGGCATCCCCTATTGCCTTCCAGGTCATTGGGTAGCCGCAGAGGGGGGTCTGCCCCAAGCCCCATGACAAGCCTCTGATTCGCAGCTGGATCCGTAACAAGGTATCATAGTAAATGAGTCGGTAAAACATCACTGAACTGAGGAGCGTGACAAATTGCCATGATATCATTTGTAATACTTAATGTGAATTGCGGAAGAAGGCGGTACAGTTCGAAGGGACTCTCTACCTCATCCAAAACTGAGATTATTCCTAATGCGAGAAGGCAACGCATAAATAGTCTCGGCATCGTGATTTTACAGGTTGTAGGTGTTATGACCGTGACATGGGTTGTTTGTGACATGTTGCCCTGGTTTAAATTTGGGTTGGGCTCTTCATTATAAATGAACAGTGATAATGTCACAAATTGCTGCTGTCTTGAGTTAGGTCTTTACCGCTGCATAGCACAGCACCGTTTTGGCAGGTTTCAGAACCTCCTTACCCTACAAACCCCAGAAACATAACTTTGAAAGTCTCATTTGCTGTTGCTTGCCAGTTTAAAAAAAAAATCATTTTTTTTACCTTTCCTCAAATTTGTAAAATATTCAATTTTGTTTTTATCTGTTAAGTTATATCAAGAAAATACCTTTCTTTTGTTTATTTTGTGCTTCTGACAGATTGTTTAATCATTGTTGTGTTAAAACCATTGTATTTTAATTTACTGAATTTTGTTTTGATATCATTATTAATCATAAAATAAATCACACACACACACACACACACACACACACACACGCACACACACACACACACACACACACACACACATATATATATATATATACTGTATATATATATATATATATATATATATATATATATATATATGTATACATATACATATTCTCATACAGGTATTATTTTAACATTAACTTGCATGTGTGTCTGAAAAAGTTATAATTAAAATAAATGTTCCTGGAAATCACAATGGATATCTTAGATCTAAATGTCATGGTTTCATACCAAATCCAGTGACATTTCTGTGATGGGATGTACCCCTGGGTGAACATCGCCAACTCTGGCAGAGCATTGATGGCACTGAAGCTTTGTGATTTGCATTTGTTAGGCTCCATAAAATACATACTTAAATTCATTTTTATCATGTATTAAATTAATTTTTTATGTCTGTTGTATCACTTACTCATTCGTGTTTCTTTAATAACATCAAAGACGAATAGCCAACTAACTTTTATGAACTAAACAGAATTGCAAGCACAATAAATAAATCAAAACCGATATACTAGAATTCAAAGTATGAAATGGCAGAGTTAGATTGTGATTTTCCATCCATCCATAATCTCCAGCTTGAGACTTGGCACTATTTCAAGATTTCCAATCAACAGACATCCAAGACACCAAACCCTGCTGATTCATTGTCCATTTGTACCAGTGTAGACCAAAAAGAACAAAGGCGGACAAGAGTTAATATGTATTCGATATATTCTTACATCAAATCATAACATTCAGCCATTATCCACTTTTCATGATTTACATTGGCATCAAATAATGCTGGTGCTGCTGTTTTAGATTTGGAATAGAAAGTGAAATAAATGGTCTGATTTATGATTTTGCCCTGTGCATATCTGAGCGACTTTCATCAGACGGCACAGACCCCCTTTTTGGGACAACCGAACTCTGGCTTCTTTCGGGGGCTCTGTGGTTCCTAGGGGAGACCAGAATAGAAGTCGTGGATCTTGCTGTGATCCAAAGAAAGTGTGCCAAATGCTATCAAAACTGGATTAACAGACGACCATTGAGTTTGATGAGAGGCACTGGGCAAGAAAAAGGGAGTTTCCAAGGAACCCATCAATGGAATTTCAACCTATATGCAATATGTTGATTATGATTTCCCATTCTACACCTGTTATGATGTGATATTGTAGACTATTTAGTTGGTATGATCGTTACATTACTGTTCTGTCCTTCTATGCAATTTATTTCATTGTGTTAGCATCAAATTAATTAATAAGTGTAGTAGTATAGATTCTATATGTGAGGTATAGGCCTATCTTCCCTGACATTAAAAATAGACAATTTTAAGTTGTCCAAATATAGTTTAATATTTGAAAATCCTGACATGGTTTGCTCACTTATTTTAGATTCGTATGAAGGACTGTGCCACAGTTGTTGTTGTTTTCTTTTGGTATTTTTTTGGCACTTACAGCGTTCCTCTCCTGCAAGCAATGCTGTTCACAACCATCACATATACTGTACTGTATATAGTCAGAGAAAGGTTTTTTGAAACCTGACATTTCCTCAGAGTCCCCTGCTGACTTAATCATGGCAAATATTGCGTGTCATTTGTTTGCCACGCATGGACCTGGCTGATGGTAGTAGTAGTAATTCACCACCGCTGTGCGCTGGTTCCTGGAGTGCTCTCCAGTCATGGTGTCGTGCACGTCAGCGCATAGACATGACAACCAGGATCATCACCAAACTGAGACTATGCTTGGACGGAATAACAGCTTAACTCGGTATACACGACATGCTAAAAAAAAGTTTTAACAGTAGTGTGCTAAATTGTTGTCATGTAATATGTATTAAATTTAGTGAGTGACATTCTATTATAAAAATTTTAATAAAAAAAATATATATTTTGAATTGAAATCCAGTTCTGGGTTAAAAAAAAATGCAACTCAGTGAGTTTAGGTAATGAGTCAAGTTAAAATTCAAGTTTGATTTTACTTTATGCACCACATTGTATATGGAAGCCCAGTTTAATGAATTGCATTGTGGTATAATCCCACACATTGTGTTCTGGATTAATCCTGTGCATTAGTTGCATAATGTAGTAAGTCATGTATATATTTTATTTACCATAATGTGCACAGTGTATACTGTAGATTGCAGCAATAATATCAGCAGTATTTCCTGAACATTGTCTCCAAACATACATTAACTTCTAGTCTAGACATGATAATATAGATCACATTAAAAGGTGGACAAAATTAATATAAAAGGCTGAGTAAATATTCAACAAGAAAAAGAAAAAAAGGAACATTATAGGGATATTTATGAATGCATTTGCCTGCCACTTTAAATCAGAAAAGGGCGGTTCTTATGTAGGCACCCATTTTTCTCTGGCCAATCAAAATCCTTACTTTAACACATGACGACGCAGGCAGCCAATAGGAGTACCTCATGTGAGGAAGCCGAAGACATGGCGCTGCGCTTAGGACGTGCTGCTCACAGAAGAGGATCTGTGCTGTAAGTTTGAACTAGCAGGAGATTTCTCTCCTCTTTACATTATACGTTGTGTGTTAATGACACTGTTCGGTTTTGCATTAATAATTCATGACAAGCGGAGAAAATTAAAGGAGAACATGACAAAACTGCTATTTTATGAGTATGACATTGACACCTTTTTGGATGCTTTCTTTTACAAGAAAAACAGTTTGTCTGTTTCTTTCTGATGAATTGTTTCTGCCATAAAACGCCTAACGTCTAAGTTAATAATCCTCCATGTGTCTCGTTTGCTCATGTCTTACCAGATATGTGAATTGGTTGGTGAAAGCAGAGGTTTATTATTGTTCAAAACTATTGGTCAATTAGACGGACTGTTTCCTAATCAGACATGCAGAATGGAAACTCTATCCCTATTTCGAATAGTGCGTTATCAAAAGGTAAACGTGATTTCACCAAGTACCATGTTCCTGGATCAACATCTTTCCAATCAACCAATCCGATTTAAGGGATAATTTTACAGTTTATGTCAAGTTTAGGCTTAGAAGGGTGAAGTAATGTTACTTAAGCATCAGCGCTGCTATTCACCTTTCATTACCCTCTGATTTTAGGGAAAAGTTATGAGGGATTGGGTAAGGACTACATTTTTGGACAGGAATCCAGGATTAACAAAATATGTTGATCCAGGACCATGTCTTACTTTGCAAAATCCAAAGCAAATATTGTTTTGAGTTGAAATTATTCTATAGCTATGTAAGAAGAAATAGACAGTAAGGTGTCGAGTAGCGCTTAGTTTGCTAATACACCTGTCATCTGTTCATGATCTGCCTGTAACTTATCCTGTTTAATACACAACTATTTAAAATAATAGATAAATACATGGGCATGCCATACTGATTCTAGATTACCTGACTATGCCTTTATTGCAATTTACATTCAAACTGTTTTAAGTCTCTCAAATCACTGTAATAAAAAAGCAATTATAAGAAAATGAGAATGCATGAAATTGATTAAGATAGTGTTACAAAAGTTTTCTATTTGAAAATGCTGTTCTTTTGAAATTTCTATTCATCAAAGTAGAATTAAAAAAAAATGTATCATGGTTTCCACAAAAATATTAAGCAGCACACTTGTTTTCAACGATAATAATGAGACATTTTTCTTGAGCAGCAAATCAGCATATTAGAATATTTTCTGAAGGATCATTTGACACTGACCAGTGGCTGCTGAAGCTTTGCATCACAATAGTAAATTACATAAATAATAAATTACAGGAATAAATTACAAAAATATATTACAACATTATTGTTCATCACTGTTTTTACTGCATTCCTGATCAAATAAATGTAGCATTGGTAAGCATATGAGACTTCTTTCATGCACATTAAAAAAAAAATCTTACAGACAGACCCCAAACCTTTGAACAATAAGCTATTTGCATAAAAAAATAAAAATGTATTACACAGCTCTCTCTTTAATATACTGTACTTAAAATAATGAATTATTCTAGAACTTTTTTTTAACCATTTATATATCTTTATCGGAGTTACCTGTGGTTAATTCAATAGAATGTGCAGCATTATCATTGAATGCATTTATTTATTTGGTTGTAAGACACTTTTCAACATGTAAATACAGTCTTAGTTTAAAATCTCTGAAAATGAAAAAAAAAAACATGCTTAAATGTTATTTTGATAGAGTGTGTTCGCCATTCTTCAGACGCGATGAGTTAAATTACATTACATTTTCTATGCTTAAGAATAAAAATAAAAGGTACGACAAGCTTGTCTTTGTTATTTTAAACAACCAGTCAAAATCACTAAAGCAAATTAGTACTGTATTTCTACATGGTACATCTGTGTCTAATTCCTCTTGAGAGACTTTAATGAGGGACTTCAAACAGTTTAAATGTCAATTACAAAGAAGGCATGGTTTTAAGGTCCCAGTAATCTGTCCATATTGGGCATTGGTCATCAGGACATGGTGCCAGGTGGCTGTAATTCATAGCAGATGAATTTCCAGAGGCGCTCCACTGATGGGCCAGCTAATGTACAGTGTGAACTGTGACTGTCACGCCAGGGTTTGTCATATTTGCAGTTATTATGTGAATATGTGGTGCGTCCAATGATAGTTTCGGTGCCTGAGGTCATCCAGGAGGATGTGTTTAACTCTGTTAATTAAACCAGCAGTTCATGTTTGTTATCCCTTGAAGACAAATCCATTTGTTCAGCTTCTCTAAAGGAATGCATTTCTCACACGTTCGCTGTTAAATTAATTTGCCTGAGCACACATATATAGGATCTGGATTATCATCAACTTCCCATTTGTTTAATAACTGTGGGAGTTGATGTGAGTGTTTTTTTTTTTTTTTTTCTCCTTCCACAAAAGCCACAAAGCAAACTGAGTTGGCTTGGAAGGAAATTTGAACACATGGCTAACTGCACAGGCTGGACCCAATTCCAAGGGCCGTGAGCGTGTGTGTGTGTTTTATGGAGAGCCGAGAGCCACTGGCTTGGAAGCAGACTGGTATATGTCACAAACACCCTCATGTCAAAGATGCAACAGCATCGCAGTGGAAACATGGATTGACACTATGAACTCGACAAGTGATGAAAGTAGCCTAGAGCTTGTCAATTACACTTCCCTAGCCTGGACCCTATAAGTTAATGGGCAGCTTCCCCTTTTGAGGCCTGCCAAGGCTTTATAGTACTGGTTATAAAACCATGAAGTGTAATGTGCTACTATAACTTTTTCAATTAGGAGCAACTGTGCAAATGCCCTCGGATACCTGGAAGCGCTGGAAAGTGATTTTAGAGGGTTTTGTTAGCATAAATCAAAGGTGCCGTTCTAGATGCCTTCATTTAGGAAACATTTTTAATGAACTTCTCTTCGGGAATCCAAGCTTGATGGGTTTTTGCTTATATAATAAGATTTTCACTATTATTAAACGCTAAATGCCATTCCTTAAAATATCCCACTGTGCCCATCGCCATCAAGTTAATTGTTCATATTATTTGCTTTTAAACTACTGGATCAAATATACGTCTTTGTCCCGAGTTAGAATTTTATATCAACTGCGTTGGCAGCGCATGAAAGGGATAAATTAGGTTGTTGTTGTTTCCTGTTCTAATATTCCTTGTGTGTGTGTGTGTGTGTGTGTGTGTGGAAGGACTGTGACATTTCCGAACAAAGTCAACAGGACAGGACAGATCATTTTAAATGTTCAAAGACGTCGGTCCCCCCTCATCTGGTGCCTTTTAGTGTAGGTGCAGCCTTTGGCATCCCATAGAAAAATAAATGAGTGCTGAGTAAATAGTGATGTGTTGACAACTCATTTCCACATTGATTGGTGCCGGTAACAGGAGCAGAGGTGTGTGGCCTTAATCCAATTACGAAGGAAAACCAGAGCCACACTGTAACGAAATTCTGACTATACAGAGAACCGAGTAACCGAAATGTGGGTTAACCGGCTGACCCAGTGTGATCAAAGCAAGCCTGAGGTTGTTTTACTGTGGAATAAGTATAAGCTGTATTTATTTATGCCGCTCCCTCATAAAGTGTGTGAGGTTGGGAGACGTGTTTATTTGTCTCTGCACTTCACGTATAACCAGAAAAAAAAGAAAAAAAACAGATATCGGTTTTGCGTCCGTCTTGCTCTCGCATTTCAGATCAGTGCGTCAATATATCGGTCTATTACCTGTTGTTGACCCCCCTAAATTGGGCCTTTGAAATTTGTTACAGAGCATTAACTTAACACATGTTCTGGGGGAAAACAAAGGGGAGGTAACAGGATTGGGAGCCAGCTGAGTAAACTGAATGTTAGAGGGATGGCAGTTCGGAGCAGCGTTCTTGTCCCGGAGGTAACTGAGAAGGTCCATACGGCCAACAGATGGAGATTTGTGCTCTGAGTCCCCACCGACCCAAACAAGTGCCTCTGCTCTTGCATTAAATGCTTTGATCAACGGAGGGTCTCGGCCAGAGAGCGGCTCCTCAGATAGGCCGTGGACTCGCATCTGTATAAACATGGCCTTTCAGGAATGTGTGAACAATGCAACAATAGAATCTTGTTCTTGAGCCAGACCCCTGGACTCATGCGGTTCACCGATCGAGCTTGTGCTCGGATTGAATTAACAGTTTTGGGAATATTCACTGTTTTCAGACATAACAGCGATGGGATGTTGAAACTTTGCCTTTGATTCACACGAGTTTAAACGTGTGTGAGTGACACGAAAATGATGAGAACCATAGAGCCAGTTTGCTACAATTTAAATTCGTTTGACTTGGATGCATAATTAACGTGTTTTCTCCCAAAAAATAGAAAAAAATGCAGTATTTTTTCAACAAAAAAAAAAACAGCTCTTAAAATTTGGTGTTCCACAACTTTGTTGTGTGCGTGACTAAACCGAACAGAACAATTATTTGCAAACGTTTACGTAGAGACCACTGAGTCACTGCTTGCATCAGGTGAACTGACTGCAGTGTGAGGTGTGTGCGTTGGCTTGCATGATCTCCTGCCACAGCGTCTGCCACGCTTAGTTCATCATACTCCAGGCAGAGGTCTGGAGAGACACCTGGACTGGGAGAGCCAAGCTGTGCCAAGATCAACCGTAATCAACATGCATTTTCTGTCTTATACATCAGTTTTTGGATGGCAGCTGAAGGAATTTTTGTAGTGGTTTAGATGCTCAGGTTTGTGGAAGCAGTTCTCTCCAAGTCCCCACGGTGTCAGTGTTTGCAACGTTTGATTATTGCCCTTTGGTCACGCACCAGGTAGGCAGTGCAGGGCCTGAAAGTCAATGAAAAGTTTCAGGTTCCTATTTTATTGACACAAATACACTTATATTCTTTACTTGTATTTGTTTTTTCAGTATATGTGTATTTTTTTGTTTATTTAAAAATAAATTGTTGTTATATCATTTATTATTAGAAATTATATAGCAATAAAATACCCATTTATAGCAATAGCCGAATAATAAAAACATATTAGGTTAATATTTGGAAATAGCATTAACCTCATGATTAATAAAAAAAATATACAATTTATAATAGTAATATTCATTTAAACAATGCATTACATTAAAATGCTACAATATATACTATCCAGAAAACACGATTATAAAATGTCTAAGTAATAATAGTTATACTTATCAAGAAAAATACCCTACATGATATATCCTGCATGATATCAGTGATTTATTTAATATTGTTGATTTATTATTTTAAGGGTAATAAGCTGTATAGTCTTGTCCTATAAATATATTGTTCTAGTCTAAAGTACAACCATACAACTACTAAACATCATATATTTGAATAAGTGTATGGCTGACATATGCCAAACCTAAATCTACTATCTCTCCACCTAAATCACCAGAGGCAGTTTATTTTATGTAGAAACACGGATCTTAAGTTCTAATTTAAAGGCCAGAGCAAACAGCACTTACAGTGAAATTAGTCTCCGGCGATGAAGCGTGCAATGAAATCATATCCATCCCTTTTTTTAATGACTGAATGAAATATTAAAAGAACATAAGCAATAAGAGGAGAAATAATAATAGGAGCAGATTTCCCATGGTGCAGCACATGGAAATGGGGAGATAGGAGCCCTGAGGTTGGGCCGGGCTCCTTCTCTCTGTGTCTGCGAGGCCCCACCAAGCCAGCCAACGTTCTACCGTTTCTCATTAGCTTTGGAAATGTGCACGTCGTGGCTCAGGCTGCGCAGCAGGAGGTTCGAGCCCTGCATTCGACAGTGTTTGGAGGATAGGTGGCGCTGGCGATCCTAAATATATCACCTTGCTTGACCGGTCTTATAGCTTCGATATTTGAATAGTGTTTGTAGCTTATTTACAACCCGGGCAAGCTGTATACTCTCACTGCGTTTCAAAGTGCTTTGGACTTTTAAACGCCAGTTGTAGTTTCTATAAATGTTTTTGTAATTTTCATGTTGGTTTAAGGCTCTTTTCCCACTGTGTTGGATGAATTATTGTAATCCCAAAATGAACGTTTGGCTTATGTTGCTAGGAAGTTTGTTTATGGCTTTGAATGAGTGATTAAATGTTAATTTTATAGTAACTATTAAATGTCAAAATTAGGTTATTGGACTTGTTTTTTTCATAACAGGCTTTTAATGCTCGGGATTTGTGTTTTGTGGAGAACAAAGCTCCCGAGTCCTGATTTTTTTTTCTTTCTTTTTTTTTTTTCTCTCTCAGGGATTTTGTCTGTTTTACACAGTTTTTTATCATAAGAAAGTAAGACAGCTGTTCTCACAGAAATACTGGTCTGCCAAAATGTTAATATAAACATGCATAATGTTCCTTAAACGGAAAAAAAAAAAAAAATATTCTGAATTTTTTGCCAAACGTGTTTGTAGGTAAAAAAAAAAAGACATTATTTTTCTAATCCAATATGCTTAATATGCTAACCCTAAAAGCAAATTCAAGCACTTTTATTAAAGTATCCATGCCTGTTTAAATTAGCAGGTTAGTATTTTCTATGAATGCAATAAATGCATTACCATCACTCCAATTTGATTTTCAAGGTTTGGCTGAAACTGATTTTTTTTTTTTTCCAGGTATTCACACGTCTGTAGGATTTGGAGAGAGTTAATCAGTTTTCTCTGCTTTCAGCAGATATGTGTTAGGAAAATGACAAACCTGAAAAAAACCTACTAATTATGAATATCACTCCCGCAATTATTACACCTTACTTCCTCTTCCCTATTGCTACTTGTGTGTCATTTAGCTTCACCTTCTGGCTAGAAAGTAGTTTGTCCCAATGTCAGAAGCTATGTACTTTAGATGCTTATATTCAGCACAGTGAATTTGTACCAGCTAGGAATGTACAAAATTATGTATTTTTAAAAATGTTTAAACCACTAGGTTATCATTAGACAGAAGCCCTGTATAATTAGGCCGGCCAGTTTCACCTTATGTTAATCGAATGCAGTTTTTATATGCAAGACATGGAACAGAAAGTGTCTTGTTTTAAAAAGTTGGACTGTTTTTCAAATTGAAACCGCATCTTTAAAAAAAAGTACAAGATATAGCGGGGAAATCAATTCAGGTTGGTTGGGATGTTTCATGTTATATGCACACACACACACACACTGGGGATATAATACAATCAACCACTCATGTAACAATTAGGGTTGTCACAATTTAAGTAGTCTGTAAATACCAGTAACATTTCATGGTTCTTCCAATTTCAGTACAATAAAGCTATTGTTACCGTTTTATTTTAATAGTTTTTTTGACTATTTGAATACTATTAAATAAATGAAATCAGATGATTATTAATGCTATTAATAATAATGAGTAAATAACACATCACAACATTAGGATGTATCCTTCAAATAGTGTTACTTTAAGTAACAAGTAGCATTGCATTAAAAAGATCAAAGAAAAAGTTAGAAATAAAATGAAAAACAAAGAAATACAGGTCTATTGGTATAAGGTAAGACTTGGTTAATACTAATGAAAGGTTACTCCCTTTATAATCAATGAAGCTGATGTCACTTCAGTTCAGCCACAGCCTCTTTTATACACTTTATACTTTTTTGGTTATAACTAAATGATTTACGAGCGTGCCGACTTTAACTAAATCGAACAATACACACTGCAGGTACAAACTGTGCTGAATTGAGCAGATTCTGAATACCAAATGCCTCTGATTGGCTATTGCATTTACACACTCAACAGAAATGGCTGTGATTGGCTACAGTGCTCAAGGCTGCAAAAGCGTATTGTAAATAGAAAATTGTGACTCTTAACAGCACGCTCACACAAATACAGACAGAGATTTGAAAACTGCCGCGTATCAGCAGGTACCGTATGGTCGCGGTACTCAGTAGAGAAACTGTAGGCTAGTACTGCAGAAAGCCGGATATCATTGTTTTTATTTTATTTTAGTATCGACCGAAGTATCAGTACTTTTAACAACCGACCTAGCAAAATAAGTTGGGTTCGCCAGTAATATATTAATACAATTTAAACATGACTTATTCATATTTTCAGATTTTGGGATTGGCAACCACATATAGGAGTGAGTCTCGAAATGTTCCATTCGCAAAGCAACTTACACGTCACTAACGTCTTGAATAATGTCTGTATGAATATGCAATGGAAGTCATGCCCTTATACTCTTACCAGCAACTATAGTGACAGTGACCAAAGCAATATCAAAGACGGCAACATCCATAAAACTTAAAAATCACTCTAGTCAAATCAAGCCTCGAGTTAATTTTTCAAATCTTTATTAAACGACAGCAGCTTTTATATCTAGGTGGAAAGCGGGGCATTTGAGTTGCACTTAGAACAAGAATAATGACGGTAGACATGGGTTTGTGCAGCACAGAAGCAGCTCTCTCGCACTGAATGATGTGACACAACTAGTTGTCTAGTCCGGTTCCAAACGTACAGTGCGAGTTTTTCAAGAATTTGGTATTGAGTCCTGAAAATGTATGGTTTTTTGTAAATGAGTGGTTCTAGAATGCGGTTGTCACTCCCGTAACTAAACTGTGTTTGAACGTATTAAGGACTCAGATACAAGACTGACATCCATATTGCTGTGTGAACGTTGCCTTATAGTAACTAATTGGCTAGTAGAATGTTGGACGACAAGCCAAGCATAATAACCCATCCCTAGGGCCCCAAAGGATTCTTGTACTCTGAAAACTTTTAGCTTTTTTGAATAGATATCATAACTACTGCTTACTCCACTCTGTCCCCTTCTGCCCTTCCGAAAGCTCTCTAGGCAGAACGCCTGCTCCTGAAATTCTTGTTCCATGTATCCTGTCCTTTTCCCAGGGGGGTGAACTGGTACGGCCTTTGGAGGTGGGAGCACGCAGGCAAGCGAGACCGTTTACTTGCGCCCCTTAATGGGGAGCGTGATGGGAGCCTGTTCACATCGCTGGGCCAACACTGCCCTGCTAGTGCTGCAGCTCATTAGAACAAGGCCAAGATCCTGCCACAAACAGGAACTCGACCGAGCCAAAGAATACCCTCTTCAACGCCTCCCCTCATCACACTCAAGAGAAAAATCTGTCCTGGTAGGACGCGTCTGTACGCATCACTGACCCCCTTAAGATGCTAGTTTCCAGGCTGAGCTGCCTTTTGTTCCGTTACAGTTAGTGCCTCCTGAGTACATGCAATATTTGTTTGGTTAGTTTTTGTTTGTTTATTGTTTCCAGATGGCAGACCTCAACTTTGCCTGCGTGGCTTTCAAGTTCCCAGCGAGCGTTTTATAGTCTTGGCTGGAGTGCTTATCCTGTTTCCTAGACCCTGCTTTATGATGGCACTTTTTTTTTCCTACCTCGAAACTGGTAACAACTGTCAAAAGCTGTCTGTATTTTTCTACCGTGAAATGGTGCAGTGTAGCTTGGTTCTGACGCCACAAGGTTTACCCTAAGTTTAAGGGTCAGTTGTGAAGGTAGTGTGCCATTCTCCGTAATTTAGTTCCTTATTGGGAACCGGCCAAATTCCTTTGTTCGTGGAGGTGCAGTGAAATGTGGTCCTTTTGTTATGGGAAGGACTGATGAGGCTGGAAACCTTTTCCCATGGCTGGATCTGGGCACCGTTAAAGCCACGTCACTTATTTACAGGAATACAGGAGGTCAGTCTCGGCTGTAAACTGGGGGTAGATGACTTGCTCTTCGGATGCGGTTAAATGCAGGGGGCAGCTCAAACTCAGGGTTCAATACAAGTTGAGCTCAATCAATATGATTGATACAATATGATTGTAAAGTGCCTTGGGTGTACAGTGGTACGTAAAGCACTATTTAAATGCCTCATTCAACATAATTGTGTAGCATAATGTTGATTAACATGAAAAACTAGTTGCAACTTTACAGCACTTGCAATGGAAGAGATTGGGGGAATTTAAAAGGCATAAATGTTAAGCTGTTTGTGTTAATGGCAACTGTACTGTCATAGTGACAAAGTTGTAGAAAAAAATTATATATATATATATATATGTATAGTGGCCATAGTATTGTAATAGTGATTTTAACTTAAAGCACGACCGATAAAGGTCGCTTTATTGCTATTGCTATAACTGTCACGCGCTATTAAAGAAATACTTTAGTCGCATTGTAACAAATAACGTAATTATTACTAGCTAATTCCGCTTCACTCTCGGCTTCTTTAACAGCAGCAAAACTGGACATGATGGTCACAAATTTTGTCATGCTTATTTGAGTTAAGATAACTGGTGGGGATGTTCTTTTAATTCTTATTCAAGCAATGTATGTCTTGTGACAAACTCACCATGAACACACCTCACCGATGATCTCACTTGTGGATAACTGGTTCTCTCTGCCCGTTCAAGTGTGTTTCGTCCGTTTTTATTTTATTTTTGAAATATTCGTTTATCGGCCATTATAACTGCCGATACCGATAGTTTGTAAAATGCCTAATATCGGCCGATAAATCGGTCTGGCTCTAAAACAAATGTTAAACGCCATTCATATCAATTGTAAGTGCCTCACTGAAGCCCAAATTTGAGCTTTTTTAAAAATAAATAAATAAAATAATATACAAGGGAGAAGTGAAAATACATGTTTGTGGTAACAAACATTATGCCACAAATACTGTTGATTTAGCTTAATCCAGAGGATTCTTGATTACTCTGAATGCCATTCTGGTTTAACCACAGTCTCCAATGACTACAGTCTCTTTTGTCGCGACTGTATGTTTGCGTTGCTAAAACGACTGGAGACCTGTTTCCCTTTGCACGCAGCTTGTGTCCGCATCGAGGCGTCATGGTAACGGTGTGATGACTGTGTCAGACAGGGCTTAGCTCATGTCATTCTTAATCACGGGATCATCATGTTGTTAATGTGCTGAGAAAGCTGTGATACTGTATCGTGTGTTGCTCTGCAACACGGTCTGGCCTGAGGCTGACCCCTGGGATGAGTGTGACCGTGACGTATAAGCTTTATTTTTTTCTCCGGACCTTGTTGTCTGTTTAATCTTTTCCCTGACCGCTCGGCAGCTTGGGTTGGGAGGAGCACAACAACTCTTGGCTGCACTTTTTCTGAACTGAGTTATCATGTCATACTTTTCTTTAAATAGCAGGGAAGTCTCATGCATTTAAGGTGATTAAGAAGGGACGCCAAAGGACAATAATGTAATAGTGTTGTGCTCTAATAGTTTTTTTAAGTAGTACTCACAGTACACTGTGGTTAATGCATGTTAAGTCTTTGATTAGATTGTTTTTGATTAAATGCTGTTCATTACACTAACCTATTTCTGGCACTTCAGGGTGTGATACAGGAAGTCCTTGACGACTGGCCTTTTTTCAATTTTGCAGTGGTTGAGCACTAAATATGAGTGGTTACGTCACACTAGGGCCAAACAACATGTTTTTTAAGGGTAGTGCAAGGCTAAATTTTGCAAACTCTTTACCAAAATATTGTTCTACTGTTTTTGCACTCTGCAATTACATGACATCCACAGTTGAGAAAGGAATTTATGTAGGTTTTCTGAAAAAAAATCTAATAGAAAGTGTTTTTTTGTGTGTGCTGCGTATTGTGGAGACAAAGATATCTGTCATATACCTGTAGGGGATTGTGGATGCCACATAATATACCCATCAATCAACACCAGTTTGTGATTGGTGACAACCCTTGTGTGATCCATATGTGTCATACTCCAATGTTTCACTTTGTCGTTAGGAGAGGAGTCTACACAGGATCTAAAAAAATCCAATATCAAATGCTTTTTGTAGTACATACATATTGTTTAAAATCCCTCAATTTTTTCACCTCTTGAACTGATGGGCTTTAGGTCAGAAATATTTAACTCTTTTGGTGACTTGAGAGATGTGTCTAAGTGAAGGTTTAATTGTTACACAAAACATAGAGGTTCATTTGGGAACGAGTACGTAGATAAAGCAGTCATTTTCAAACGCTTCGCTTCTGAACTAGGCTAATTATCACTTAATAGCTGATGTGCCAACAAACAACTAGGCTAATTATTCTCTGATTCTGCTTCCGTGAGAGCACAAAGTGAATTATTTTAACACCTTTGTAAATGTCCCCAGAAGAGCGTTCTTCATCAGAATCTGCCCCAGCTGCAAAATGATCTAACAGGTGAGAGTGTCTCGGCTCATTTTTTGGCTTTTTTGCTGCGACTGAAATAGGCCTACTTGTTTTACCAGAGGAAGAAAAGAAAACGTTTGTGATTGGCATTGTTTGGTTTATCCGTAGCTAAAAACATATGACGCTCTTTGTTTGTGGTTACTTCCGAACAAAGAAAAGCAGCCTCGTGAGTTTGCCCACGGCATTTTTTTTTTCTGTGCTCATGTCTGAAAGGGTTGAGGGGGAATGGTTTGTTTAGCTGAAAAGGTCCTCTAAACGGTTTAACCTTCCCGAGCGGCCCAACAAACAGATAGGCTGAAATTGGTGGTGGCATGGCCGGCCTTTTAAAAAAAGCAAAGCCCTTTTATTTGTCTGATCCGCATGGATTTGTATTCAGTCGACACGGAGGGCCATGATTATGAAGACGTGTGAATTACAGACCAGGTCATTTGAAAGTGACGACCTGGGAATGGCACCAAAGCCTTTAGAGGAACAGCCTTTTGAGGCCTTTTCCCTTTAATGCCGTTGCTGGCTATAGTCCCCACAACCCCCCCTTAGTCCAGTTGGCACAGCTTTGATCTGTCCGTTTGACAATGAGCCCATCACAAAATTGCAAATTAAGGCAACTGGACGCTAAATATGAAATGGAACAAAATAACATTTGGGGGTCTTTCTTGTGTTTGGAACGGACTGTTTGTGTTCACAATTACTGGAAAAACCTGTTGTGGGCTCACTTTTTGATTGTCGAATTTCTGGTCATCCTTTTGGGTTTTTTTGTAACCGTTTTCCAGGGAACAGGATATCTCTCACTGCTGGTAGTAGAGGTTTGCGGCCTCGATATCCGCAGGACCCGACGCAACAGAGTGCGGCGCGGGACAAGTTTTAAATTACTGAGTGCATATGAGGGAAGGAAGATATTGAAATGTATGTGGGAAGCGGGAGAATTAAATGACCCATGGGCTTCCGCAAAATATAATTATCTAATAATAACAGCACGCAAAGGCTGTTCTGGACATCTGAAGCATTGTGTGTGTGTGAAACCGAGACAGAATCTAACTGAAAAAAATCAGCGTAGACCACTTTTGCGGGTGGGAATGGGACAAAACGTATGTTTATAGCACGAGCGGGATAAAATCTGATTTTTTTTTGGTGCGGAAGCGGAATAATCCATCCCGTGCAAACCTCTACCTTGTAGTCAGACCACAGTAACCGTCTCTCAGACACATCGCCATGCCTTTCAGGCCCGGCCGCAGCCATGCGCTACTTCCTACAGGCCTTTGTTTACCCTCTTGGGCCCCAGCTGTTTGGATAGGTGATAGCCGTGCTCCTCACCCCGAGGCCGCCCAAAAACCTGAGTCTGTGCACTGTTGCACCCCAAAACCTAAATGGACGAATTAGACACAGCACATTAAGGGGCTGCTGGTGTGGAGGTGGGTGCGTGTCCCAGAGGCCCTCGTCTCTCTCCTCCTTCACACCTCACCCCCTTTGCTCTGTCTGGACAGATCAGGGGCCATGACACTGCGAAAGCTCTAAGCAGGCCTTTGTACTTTGTCCCCCCCATTCTCCCACCTCCATTCACACAGTAGCTTCCTGATTTAGATATATCTCCACCAGTGAGAACGGGTGCCCATTGTCCGCTTCTTTTTCTTGCTACGCTGTTTGATCTGCCATTATGTTAACCGAGAGTTGTCATAATGCTGTTTTTGTGTTCCTGTTGACTTTACTTTCCTTGCTATGCTCCCGTCCCACTGCTTTTGGTGCCAAATGCACAAACACAACATTATGCTGTAAAAATACCCACAATGGCAGTAAGGTCAAATGTATCACAATTGAATGCCAAATGAACTGGGGTCCATCTAAACTTGATATATATATATATATGATATATGCTGTATTAAGGAGAAAGAATGATGTGCACCAATGACCCAGACGAAGGAAACTTTCACAGTTAGTTAGATATAGACCAGACAAGCTTTTATGGAGATGATAAAGAGTAAAGGGCAGAGGAAAACTAATATAGAGATAACAAACTGCCTAGTTTATCCTCACAGACATTTTTTTTCTCTGTAATGAAGTGTATTTCCTTGTGGCTCACGTTGAGCACTCTGATTTTGTGCAGATTCTGATTGGTGTCATAGCTGAGAGAGCGCGAAAGATTGGATCAATAAAGTGGGCCCAGGATCAGAAAATGAGGAAACCTGTTCCCAAAATAATGAAAGCAATGATGGTGTCTTTCCACTCGTAATGAACTTTACTATGAGCGTACTTGAGCATGACTTTGTCTCAGAGCAATGCAAATGGAATTGCCCCCTGATGGTTTGGAATGCACCCAGCTGGCCTTTAAAAGGTGATAATTGGAAAATACAGGATACAGCCGTGGTCAGAAAAGGGACTTCTTGTTCGACTGCTTTAACCACTGTGTGTTTGATATAGGCTACGGAAAGCTTGCTTTGAGCAAGGTTTTTACATTTTGCTTTTTTCCTTTTTTTATTGGAAGGTCTCTTCTAGGTTTGTTAATTTTACTAAAGCATGCAACTTGTTTTGCTTTTAATTATTTTGTATTATTATTTAGTGTAATTTTGGTGGAATGTAGGTGGATTGAACTTTAAAACTGAAAAATTGTTGACATATTACCATAATTAACCGCTTATTATTGGGGGGAATTCAAAAAAAGTTAGATTCTTTAATTTTTTTGGTTTAACTCTCTGGTTCGATTTGGCCCAGTCTTACACTCTAAAAAAATACCGACTTGTTGTAACCCAATTTTGGGTAAAATATGGACAAACCCAGCCATTGGGTTAAAAATGTAACCTAATGGCTGGGTTTTCCACATTTTACCCAAAATTGGGTTAAAACAACCCAGCATTTTTAGAGTAAATGTAGTTCTCATATATGAAGGTAAAGAGTTGCGTAGAAAGCGTAAAAAAACATGCCCTTGACTTGCCTCTCCTCTAGCTTTATTGTAGTCCTACAGCAGTGCATAAAGCCAGACAGCATTCCTCTACATCCACGGAAGGAAGTCATGAGGCCTGGGATTTTGGAAAGCTTCTGTCCCTTACAAGTCTAAATTGAAACCAGTTCGCTACTCCTCCTTTAACTCAGGTTAAGGAGGCGCAGACGGACTTCATTAGAGTCACTGCAGTGGTAAGGCCTCAGTTATAATCGGACTCTGACTTGAGCGGTGAATACTGTTTAAGTTTGATTTGTGTATGTCATGTACAGGGTGATGCAGTCATGTCTATTTTTGGAGTCCAGTCAAAGCACAAACAAGAAGATAAATGTTATCAATTGACGCCACATTTATGCAAGCGGTTTCGAAAATGCCAGCATTATCCAAGCAAAATAGCGTGTGTTCGGTGCCATCCTGCCTGACCTGGGTGTCAATCTGCTGAAGTTTCCATCATTAGCACACCGATGTGCCGCCTGGACAGGAAAGCTTCTGAAATATCACATGGAACCTTTTCAAATAATTTCCTCTGAGTCATCAGCCATGCTGTCGACGGTTATGTCAGCTGGAGGTGAAAAAGTTGGACCGTTTAAGTAAAAGACACTCCAGGTTTCACAAAATCACCCCAGCCAATGATAATAATGATAAAGTTCGTTTACACTTCACATCCCAAGATGCTGTGCTTTCTCAGCTCGTGTACCTGCTGTAAACGTGTGACATGACGTGTGTTTTCCATGTTGATGTGTATCAGGTGGTGAAAATGTTGTCCAGGTGGAGTGGGGAAGGAAGGGTGGTGGTTGGATGCGGTCCACGGCCAAGCTCAATAGCTTGCATTCCTCCCTTTCCACAACCCTCCCTCCCTCCATCGTACTGATTATCCAGACTTTATTCAGCGAGATGTGAGAATTCATTTTGCTGAGCTTATCAGCGAATTAACTGACTGCCAGGGATGAGGGGTAACGAAACTCATTCAACTAAAATAGCAACTACTAATTTATATCATTTTTTTCCCCCTAGCTCCCTATCTCAGCTTAAAACTAGTCATCAAGCTTATTTAAAGACCCGGTCGAGAAAAGACAAATGCTTTTTTCACAATAAGCATTTTAGAGTGACCCCCAATGGTGAGTCCTGGAGTATGATGTATGAGAGCAGCACCAGTTTTGCAGAACCGCTTTGCACAAGTCATGATACAACAACATTAAGAAAAGCTACAGAGAGCAATATGTTTTTCTCGTATCTAAGGTTTGTTCGGTATATCAGCTTCTGAGGGAATAACATTATAATCTCCTTTGCAGTAGAGAAAGCTGCCTACATATACACAGGGGAAAAGAGTAACCGCAAAGACTTTGAGTTAAACGTAAATGCAGCTTTTGCGTCTCAGCTTTCCCTCATATAATTGCCCTGATAATCATAATACAGCCTGCAAACTAGTTTTTGTAAATGCTGTCTCTCTTTAGGCCCGTTTCTTTCTCAATTTGTTTCACTCGGCTGTACGTCACCATGAGAAAGAAAAGATCTGTTGCTTCATCCATTTCATCACAAATTAAAGTCCCTGTATTGTATAGCCTCGTTTTTGATGCAGTTGAGTTAAATCAAGGTTTTTAATGTGTGTTAATGTTTTATTACAACAAATTTGATGCTTTATGATCTTTAATGTGCTTCTTTTTGTTAGTAGTTTATAGTGTCACTGACTACAGTATGTTTATAGGCTAGCTTGGTTGTTAGCGTACTGTAGATAAGCTTTATGAAGTATCATTGCAATATTTAGCTTGGGTTTTTCTGTATGAATACAGTTGCTGTCTTTAAATGAGAAGATGGACCGTCATTTAGTGAAAAACTCAAGCCGTTGGACTCTACTTAGCTGTTTGGTGCTAGTGCTAATCTGTTTACGGTCTATTTAAAAGAGTTGTTTGACTGTATGCCTTTCTCCTTAGGATGAAGGGTTGTTTATCCCCCTGCCCCCTCTGCTTACACACTGATGTAGGCCTTCTGGATTTACTGTGGCGTTTCTACAGATGCTGTGAAGTTTGCCGTCTGCAGAGTCGAGGCGCCTGCTCTGCCATTTGCATCCACCTGGCAGTTTTGTAAATTCATTAGCCAGAGGCAAGAAAACAAACACGCTGCCCTTTCCACCCTCCCACCTCCACTCTGCCTTTCCACGTTCGCTTTTTTTTTATTCCCTGCTGCCCCTCTGCTCAGCATTTGTATTCCAGATTCCATTAGATTCTCTATGTTAATACTGTATTCAGTGGTTTGAAATGTTGGATTATAGCCGTAGCCTTCAGTCATGTTTCCAGTGTCACGCTAATTAAACGAAACCTGGTATTTACTTCCGAGAAACACACAGCAGCATGTCTGTTTAGCATTTCGAGCTGGAATTTCATATCGTAAATGCATTTAAACAAGCCCTCAGTTAAAAAGAAAAAAACGATCAATAAATGTTAATAAATAATAAATGTTTCCGGAGCCGTCTGATGTAATGTTTAGCTTACCATGCAGCCCGCAAGTCTGTGTGGATCATAGCAGTTCTGAGTTGGAGCGATTCCACACAGGGCACTGCTGGATTTATGACCCCACGATGGGCCAAATACCGTGGCACTGGAACGTACATGCTCCACATCTCCTCATACGCTGTGCTGGGTGAAAATTTGGCTGTGTTGATTCTCTGGATTTGCTTCTCCACATGCTGGTGGTTAACCTGTGTGAAAATGTTTAGGTTTTCTGCTGTGCGTTATCACCATAGACCACAATTCAGGCCCAATAATCTGATGTGGTTTGTTGTTTGATTGTTCGGTAATACTTGTTAACCGATCATTTTTAGGAGCCTGAGGCCAGAACTTCGTTATTTTGCCTGCTTGATATTGACCGTAAAGACCGATGGCTACTATTTGAGTGACTAGAATATGGGTAATTTTAATTATTGTCTTCACAAGGTCTTGTGTCTGAGTGGAGGTGGGCGGCCTCGGTGGATTTGGTCACTGTGTTGTGGAGCAGAAGTAGGCTGGGCTTCAGGAAACTCCCTGTAGTGTCAGAAGCAATCGGGTCTAAGCCAGTATTAATTAAAGGATCTGGACTGGGCCAAAGGGAGGGTGCGGGTAGGGGGGTGTTCAATCACATAGGCTTCTGGGTCACACACACATAGACCACAAAAGCTGCAAAAAAAGATTATTACTTGTGTACTAAAAGATTTTTCTATTAATGCCCTAAGAGCAGCATTTTATTATGAACTATAAATTAATATCAAATGTTATTTCATCATTTTATTCATTCATTTTACGGTCCATGTTACTGGTAACGCTTACCCATCGCCCTGGTATCTTGCTTGATACAGAGCTCTAGCTAAACATTAGTCATGCGTGCGGCATTTAAATGGCCGTTCTGTTGATATTAGCTGTTTAGATGCTATTAGTGCAGGTCTAGTGGAAACATTCATGCCTGAGAGAGGCTGAATCCTGCTTAAATGTCTAATAGTGCTGTAAATGCACACGGTTCATGACAGGTTTCACTGACCCAGCGTCAACGCGAGTGTCACAGTCTCTTTGTTAAGTAATGGCAGTGCCCGTTTCTGTGTCTTTTCTGAGTTTCGGGTGTTTTAAAGGAGAGGGGGACACCTATGAAAGAGGCACCTCTCATTTGTTCAGTGTCCAACCACCAACCTAAGCATGCGTGAGTTTATCTGGGCAATTTGTGATTTGTGCAATTTGAACCAGGAAATGTGATTCAAAACAGTTGAACTGTTCCTATTTATAAATGGATGTATAATTGTGTTTGTTTTTAATTTGTAAGTCACTCTTGGGAGACCAGCCCGATCAAAATCAGACAGGTTTTCAAAAGCACCCTCAGGTGAGGCAACAGAAACATGCAGTACCAGATCCTACCACTTGAGGGCGAGGTAAACTAATCAGGCCTGTGTTCGGCAGCTTTAGATGGAGTGTTTGTGCAAAAAAAAAACCCGTCTAATTCCATATTTTAGATCGAGTACTTCTTAAATACGCCAATATTAAAAACCAATACTGATACCTGATTGTTTGTTTTAAAAAAATATATTGTGGTTTGGTTTCTGTGGAAAAAGTAAGTAGGGGAGAGCATGGCATTACCAAGTAAACAGTCCTATAAGAGAAATGGACAGTAGCCTATCAACGCATTCTTTGACTTTCTCAGTTTGTGTAAATTCACGTGGGGTTCCGGGAATTTATGTTTACCCACTTTCATTTTGCATGTCTAGCACAATTTTGTGGTTTTGTTTTATTAGTGTGTACTTTTTTTCTTGATCCTGAAAGAATGGAAGTGAAATGTGACATGCCTCAGGCTAGTGTCTTCTGTTGGTTAGATCAGCATTAAATAACTATCTAAACTGTTAAATAACATATATTTGACTGAAATAATATCAGATTTGTCTAATTTTAAATGAACACAAAAAACCGAGATGAAAATTTTACTTCACTAAGAAATGTACTTTTGCTGTAATTAAATAAATGTTCAGTGATCTCTTCTAATGATTATGAAACAAGGAACTTTTCTCACTTGGAAGCATGATTTTTCTTGGGAAAGAAGCATGTGTCTAAATTTTAATCTTAACCGTTCTGTTTTATCAGAAACGATCTTAAAACACGGCTTTAAGTGTAAAATACCCAACTTGTCCTTTATTTAGTTATATGCTAAATATAGAGCAGAATATATTTCCAGATCTGCTCTACAACATTAACATGCAACTCGGAGCAGAAATTAACCAAATTCAGCCTTAGTCCAGTGCCATTTGCTTGGTCTAGTGGAGACAGTGCCCCAATGTCCATCACATACATAAGCTCCAGGCTGGGTGGTATGGAAAGATCTTACCTGTGTCTGTCTGTGTCAATGCGTTCTTACTATTTGTTCTGTGTTCAGTTTTTCTGTTCAAAGAGCCACATGGGCTGCCTTCATCCACAAAGCTGGAGACAGAGTCTCTCTGACCCGTATCCTCCCTGCACTGGGCCTCAGCCACCTGTGGTGCAGCTAGGCCATCCGTCTTTCCCCTACACACACACATCCACACTGCTATGGGCTGTACCCCACAGTCATCGCGTAAGCATCCTCCTGATGTCTTCATATAACACTTAAAGGAATAGTCACTCAAAAATAAAAATTATGTCATCATATCATGGTGTTCCAACCTTGTATGTCTTTCTGTTTTGGAAATAATATAGAAAATACTGAAAAATATTCACGCTGCTCTTGTCCTTTCAGTGAACTCACTCAGGGGTAGTCAAAAAGGACAAGATAGCACCATTGAAGTAGTCCATAAAACTCGTGCGCTATATTACAATAAGCATACAGTAAGTTTTGTGTGAGGAATAGAGTAACATTTACGTCACTATTTTTGTAAAAAAAAAAAAAAATAAATAATAATAATAAAATCATGGCTCTCAAATCACTTTTTGTGCATATTGAAGTTCTAAACTTGTCACATCAAGGTTTAAAGTCAGTGACCAAACAGCATTGATTATCACATGGCTTGCAACCATTATGGCAAGTTTATATATGCATAAACTATCAAAACCGGCAACATTAGGAAAACCTATTCAACTGCTCATTAACACAAATATCTAATCAGCCAATCACATGGCCGCAACTCAATGCTTTTAGGCTTGTACACATGGTCAAGACTATCTGCTGAAGTTCAAACTGAAAATCAAAATGGGGAAGAAAGGTGATTAAAAGCCTTGTTCAGACTTTCAGTCCAAATCCGTTTTTTTGTGCATATACGATTGAAATCCAAGTGAGAACAGCAAAAAAAAAAAAAAAAAATCACATGAAATGCTCATATTCACATTCATATCACATTTCTGTAAAACCGTTTCAGTCTGACTGCTCTAATCAGATTTTGTTTGGTTTATATGACTTTCTTACACCACCTAGAATGTAAACATCAGACATTTTTATAGGAAACATGCTGAAAATCGGTGAAGAAACAAGGTTGTGTTGTTGCATAGTCCCAGACGAGTAGAACATGAAATTATAACTGTTTTGAAACAGGAAGCATGGAATAAAGCATGCATACCAGCCTCCAATGTTTCTGCTGTTGCCTCATACGCAGTAGTCCAATGCAGGGCGTCACACGGTCGTGATGTAACAATCATCTATATTGCCAACAACTCCATGTTGAAGTTGTTGTTGTTAGTGTATACTTACCAATGCAATTTCATTGCCATAAAAATCAATGCAGATATTTTGGAAAAGCAGCATCTGAACAGTTGTGATTATTCAATGTGGACAGTCAGTCGTTTTAGATAATATTCCAATCGGATACACAAATAATTGGATTTGGACTAATAGTGTGAATATATCCTAAGTGACTTTGAGCATAGCATAGTTGTTTGTGCCAGATGGGCTGGTCTGAGTTTTCTACGCTATCTCACGGCCAATTCATACGAATTCGTACGAGTGATTCAAAAGTGGCTAATTCATACGACCTCACTCGTACGAATGTGTACGATTTGTCTAAACCCACGTGACGGTTATGTTTAGGGGCGGGGTCAGGGGTAGGTCATTCGTACGAATTCATATGAGTTCATTTAGCAAAATTCATACGAAATTCATACGAATTCATTTAGCAAAATCGTACTAATTCGTACGAGTGAAGTCGTACGAATTGTTACGAATTAGCCACCTCTTAAAATTCGTACGAATTCCCGTGAGATCGGGTTGGAGTTTTTCAGAATTTGCTGATCTACTGGGATTTTTACACACAATCATCTCTAGGGTTTACAGAGAATTGTCCGAAAACGAGAAAATATCCAGTGAGTGGCAGTGAAAATATTTTGTTGATGCCAGAGGTTAGAAGAGATGGCCAGACTGTATCGAGCTGATAGAAAGGCAACAATAACTCAAATAATCACTTGTTATAACCAAGGTATGAGCATCTCTGAATGGACCACGTGTCAAACCTTGAAGCAGACGGACTTCAGTTGCAGAAGACCTCACTGTGTGCCACTCCTATAAACTAAGAATGGAACTGAGACTAAAATTCACACAGGCTCACCAAAATCGGACAATAGAAGATTGGACAAATGTTGCATGGTCTGAGTCTCCATTTTTTCCTACGAAATTTAGATGGAAGGGTTTGAATTTGGCGTAAACAACATGAAAGCATACTGTATCAACGGTTCAGGCTCCTGCTGGTGGTGTAATGATATAGGGAGTATTTTATTGGCACACTTTGGGGCCCTTAGTACCAACTGAGCATCATTTAAACACCACTATTGTTACTGACCATGCCCATCCCTTTATGACCACAGCGTACCCATCTTCTGATAGCTACTTCCAGCTGTATAATGCAGCATGTCACAGTTCAGATCATCTCAAACTCACCAGATCTCAATCCAATAGAGCACGTTTGGGTTGTGCTGGAACAGGAGATTCGCATCATGGATGTGCAGCCAACAAATCGGCAAGAGAAGAGCATCTTGTTAAATCTATGTCACAAAGAAATAAGGTAGGCAAAGGGGTGTTTGGATATGTTTGTTATGCTGGCATGCGTGGAAAGTAAACCAGGCAAAGTGGTGTTTGGAAGATTGTGCGTGAGATTCAGGGGTTACATTTGCAGTACTGGGGTCTCTATATGATTTGGTTCTATGAAAAAATAGCAGCTTGCACGTTCTTCAGAATATATTGTGTATTCCACTGCTGAAAGAAAATATGTATTTATTTATTGAAAGTTTTTGTCATAATTTGGGTTTTTCATAGCACATACTACATGTAGTTCAAAATGGATTACATTTGAACTCTCGAAAAAGATGGTTTGAAAAATGTGTGTGTGTAGGGTGCAGATTGTTACGGCAGTCAGATGGCAAGTGTTACGCCGTGTTTAAGAGCCAATCTCTGGCGCCAGCGTGCTCATCCCTGCAGGTCGCAGTCCGCTGGGCTTTAGTCAGGTAGGCCCTCCATAGAGAGATGACTACAAAGGGCTCAGATCTGTCCATATGGCGGAGGGACAGAGCGAGGCGTGCTTTTGAGGTGCTTTGGAGTGTAGCCAGAAGACTTGAGCATGGCATGGAGACGGCAGGGCCTGTCGAGAGTAGAGGTATGACAAAGCAACGCCTCTCTGGGGCTGAGTGAGTGTGTGTGTGTGTATGCTTCCTGTGGCATGGCATATAGGTTAGATTTGTTTACACACTTGCATGGGTGTGTGCAAGAGTGTGTGGGTGCATGGTTGCATGCTTGAATGTGCACACCTGCATATTCTTAACACAGGAGTAGTGAATGGATTAGTGAATGCATAATTTAAGTATGAAACTTTATAATAATGTAACTCGTCTTGCAACATTCTGTGCTACAGACAATTTTTGCCTGTATAATAAAATGGACACAAATTGATGCACCAGAATATAAATATATTTTTTTAGCTAAGTGAAGGTAATTGTTTTATTAAATTTGGGTAATTGAACTCTTTCTTATGTCCAGAGTGTCTTGTTCTCAAGTGATAAACTCTTTCAGTCAAGTAAAGTTCTCGCAATATTTCAGCTGAACAAATTTGACGTATTGCTATACTCCAGCAAAATGTTTAGTCATGGTGAAGTGTCTGACATATTTACCTGATGTTGCTCTTTCACATTGTGTTCACAAAATAGACACTGACGATTTTTCTATTTTGGCTGAATATTTTTTGTTGCCAGAATTTTGGTGCCTCATTTGCAATTACAATCCCATTGACTTCCATTGAAGGAGGTGTCCGAGTTATATCTGTAGCCCGGAATATCATAGAGACTGATAAGGTGGGATTATTTATTTGGTCCAGGTAATTATCTAGCAAACTTTATCACCTTAGCACTCTAGTAACCCCACTCTAGCGATGCCCTTGCATCATTGCATTGAGCCTTGCACTCACATTTTCTAAAGAAAGTATAAAAATGTCCCTTTTCATTGTAATTTGTCATCTAAGTCATTTATGACATCTAATGTCTTTTGTAGTGCATTTGAGTGCGTGGGTGTGAGAGAGTGTCAGGGACGCAGAGCTATTGGAGGCAACTCGTCAATCTTAGCACTGCTGTTTAAAACAAACGCTAATCAGTCAGCCGTCCCAACCTGTGACAGTCTCTCTATCCCTCCATGTGCTTAAAGAGACAGTCACACTGATCTCTTGTTCCTCCTCTCTCTTTCTCTGTCCTCACTTACTGCTGCATCTAGAACAATCCCAACCACACCGCTCAAATCACACTGTTTGACGAACAATTACTGGCAGACTTTCAGTAAAATATAGAATTACTTGTATTCTGCTCAGCCCGTTCATTTTTTTTTTTGCATTCATCATGATTTATATTTTATTTCTGATACTAATCATTTGGTTTTTATCCTTTTTTTAAAATATGTTCTATATTAGGGTTGAATGAATGAATTGATCAAAAATTAATTAATAAATCAAAGCTGTACTACTAAAAAAACGGCTAAAAACCAGACCAATATCATTATGCTGGCTAAATGTCACAAGATTTTCAAGAACCTCCGGCAGAGAAATGCTGTTATCTCACCAGTCTTTTTTAAATGCAGAATCCCCCCACTCCCCCCAAAAAATAAAAATAAAAAAATAAATAAAAAAATAAAACAAAAGAAAAACGGGGTGTTGTCACCTCCCGTCTACATGATTATTTTTAAAATATTTTTTTGCAGTTTTTGTTACACTCTCTCCGCCTCCATATTCCTATTTTGAGTTTGATTAATTTGCCCAAATAAAATAGAAAACACAAATGATGAATTTGACTGATCTCATAATGTCTATAGATATCACATTAATCCAATAATAATGTTGTGAAAATCTGATATCGCGACAGCCCTGCCTCCACCTATCGCAACAATCTTTGCCCACAGCACCTCAGCAAGCAGTCAGAAACGCTCAGTGCCTCAAACAGGCCGACACCTCACAGCCCACGCTGTCAGGTTAGTGAAAGGCCCGGATCTATTTGCATGAAATAAATAAAACCAATTGCTCGTCAAGCGTGTTGCAGTGGCAAAAGGTTTCTATTCCCAGATGCAGTCTCCATCTGTGCCTCAGCCACCCCGTTCTGTCGCATTAGCTCTTAAATATTTTCACCGGAGCAGTACTTTTATTAACAGTTTCTCTCTCTCTTTGTCCCTAGATGATCTCTCCCTCCTCGTTCTTTTCCTCTCCACTTCAGTTGTGTCCCACTGTGAGGACATTTTACCTTAACGTTGGGTGCCCCTAATCATATCGGTTTGGAACTATAGGAGAGTGGAAATGAAAAGGACAAAGTTTATTAACGCTTTGAGAAGAAGAGACTGGGCCACTCAACTTCTCTCTCTCTCTCCCTGTTTTTACTCCCTGAAAACGCCCCGTCTGCCCTCTCAGATGAGAGTTGAACTGAAGGGATGGTACACACACGAGAACCCAGCGCCTCCACTGTGATTTAGAGTGCCTCAGATAATGAAGCCATATAAGCCTGTTATTTGCTGTTTTACAGCTTGTTTTATGAAGGTGAGCTGACAAGCACCGTCCATAATGGTTCCTGTCAGTTAAACTGACAGCATTACCAAGAGAAAAGAGCCCAAAGAAATTCAGCGCTCCAGAGAATAGCCGGCCTCTTTATGTGGGCTGCGCTCCTTTGATGGCCATCAGGCTGCAGGCTATCATTTTACATTTTATGTCGGCTGCTATTGTGGGGAGACCATTATTGCTGCTGAACTCTGGTTAAATTCACACCTTGCCACTAATCAATTACAGCGTTGATCTATTAATCAGCTAAAGTGAAAAGGAAAGACCGAGTCGTGGGTTAAATGTGGGCTCCTCTTGATTGCATGGGGCAGTGCATGCCTTAATCGCCAGGACCTTTTGCCTGGGAATGTGCAAGCTGGGATGCTGTCTGTCAGCATCAGCAGGAGGAAACGCTAGATCTTATTTTGGTTTTCCCACTCTGTGATCTTTCCTGTAAACATATATGACGGTGTGCAATTCATTTTCAAGTTACTAATGCTTGCTACGGCAATGCTTACTTTTAGGGTGGTAGTTAAAATAAGAATTTGAACAAACCTCTAATCACAAGTTTTAAATGTCCTAATCATGCAGCTTATTGTGCATTCTACTTTTCTAGGTGACCGGATGAAAAAAAAAATATAGGCAGCTTAACATTCCTTAAATCTTTTCAGGTTTAATAATAAACTATAGGCTTCTATTTTATACTATACAGTACTTTGATACTACATAGTAGGCTATCAGAGAATATATATATATATATATATATATATGAAGAGTTCAGATGCAAAAGCCTCTAAGTGCCATTTGAAATTTTCTTCTAGAATTTTTATCAAGTTTATCAAGTACTGAACTATACAAGTTTGATAAAAATCATCATTAAAAAAGACAATTTCAAATGGCATTTAGAGGCTTTTGCATCTGAACTTCTCATATATATATATATATATATATATATAAACAATAATTTAAACAACGATCAATCATGGGAATTTGTGAAAATTGACATCCCTACATACATCCCTATTAGTCTTTTAATAATAAAAATTATCTCAGATTATTGACTTTATAGTTTGAAACTATTATCATCTAGCTTAAAGGGATAGTTCACCCAAAAAAAATTAAATTCTGTCATCATTTACTGACTTAAAATATTTAAAAGATTTAGCTCTTTTTGTCCATACAATGAAAGTCAATGGGGTCCAAAATAAACTTTGAGCCATCTGATTTCTACATAAGAAAGAAAGTCAAAGGTTTAGAATGACATGAGGATGAACAAACTATGCCACAATTAATTTTTTTTTAGGTGAACTATCCCCTTTAAGTTTCTAATAGTGTGGTTTTATTTGCATATCATAAGTTCTAAGGACAGGCACGTGCAGAGCAGTACAAATCACGTTATGCATATCTCAAAATTTGTTCTTTCTGTATGCATATCAGCATTAATCTTTCAGACTGGGGCTGTGCTTCGGAGCATGCAAATGACCTGGTACATTGGGGAGGCGGCCATCGTTTGGAGAGGTTTTATAAAAACATGTCAAACAAATCACTCCCCCCTCTCCTCTTTGCCGGCTTGTGTTCAGATGCGCTCAGTCTTGGAGGTGACATGATTTAACTGTAAATGAAGCCCTGCCACCCATTAAAATGGACAACGCATGCTGGTTCTGGTAAAATAATCTTTTCTGTTCCAACAAAGTGTCGGGAATAGGGGATGTGTTAGTGGAGGGCATAATAATTATAGATGGGACTTATTTATTAATGTCTGTAGTCACAAGGGCCTTTTTATCAGGATGAGATGAAGGCGATCACCTCTTTAAGTGTCATCCACATGTTGAATGGGCAAGTTGGTGGGAATAAATATTTCTCCGGGGGTTAAAAGCTAATTGTGTCGATGCACAAAGAGGCACTTCAAAAGTCCTGGAAAAGAACAGAGCAGAGCGTCAGGAATAAGAGATGCTGTGGCAGAGCTCTCACTGTGGGAATGCATCAGAGAGTAAGCTTCAACTTTTAAAGTGCCTAAATAGACAGGGGCGACTTCCTCCCTCTTATTGGGTCTCTTTCTTCCTGGATATTCCCGTCTTCCCCTAAACAAAACAAGCTCCACTTGTTTATTTTATTTTTGCATCGTCCCTTGTCAGATTCTCTGACTTCCCTTCTTTGGCTAGACTTTGCTGTCAGTCTGCCGTTGATTCTCTCATTCGTCCTCTTCCCCTCTGGGACACACTGGCCCCTCGGCCATCCAGCAGTTTGTGGGTTTTTTGTGAAGTGGGGAGAGAAGCACTTCTTGTGTAGATTTTTCGGTTCTTCTGTGTGTCACTTGGCCGTGAGTGCCATTGTCCAAGGCTCCTTTTCTCCAAGCCCCTCTGCCGCAACGAGTTGTGTCTTTCCCTCATGATCAGCACTTTTGTTGCCTTTGTCTCTGGCTGTACCTCAGAAGTCCATCTCCCCTTTTATGTCCCTCCCATTCAAGCCGAAGGGAACAGTTGTGCTCTGTTGTGGAGATGTTCCACTGGATTTTCACCAGTGGGGTTTCCTTTCAAACCCTTCAAAGTGCTACAATGGAGCTCCAAAGGCCTGAATGGCTATTGCCGAGTGCACACTCTTAGTAGGATCCTTATTTTGTTTTCCCGGAGTCAATAAAAATGCTAAGTTAAAAGCTAACCCCGTTGCCCTCCCCACACCCATCGCTTGCTCCCTCCTTTTGATGGACCCTTCTCAATTATTTCTAAAGAAAAATTAATGGGAACATTTTCAGTGTCGATCCTGCTGCGGAAGGGAATCGAATGGAGCAGTCGGTTTCTCGCATTGGTGTGGGTTGAAACTTTGTTTTATGTCAATTATTTTCGCACACATCTGTAGAAGTTGGCTAACTTTCAAAAATAGGTCGCCGTTATTATTTTTCTTTGGTTTGACGAGTTGGCTATAGACGTTCCTTGTGCTGAAGGCATGTAGTCATGAGTCTTTGGTCCAGAAAAAAAAACTCTGATGCTTGACAGCTGAGCCATCTGTAGTCTTTGTGTGAAGAAGAATTAGAGCTTAGAGTTTGCGGTTTTTCAGCCATTGTGTGTGTGCAGCTTTGCGAAAGAGAGAGAGAGAGTGAGCAACCCTTTTCCACATGGATTACAGGTAGACCGGTGCACGTAACTGCTATGACTTCACCCTCAATGTGCAGATTAGGGTGTAAAATCCACTCTAATGAGGCAGCGGCAAGGGAAACGACGGAGGAGCGTAGAACATGCAACTTCTGGGATACTGTTGCCAGGGTCACCAGCCACCAGCTGATCCTGTTACGAGCGGATCAGATGTGTCTGTCACTCCCATTCCACCCAGAGAGGAATGGGAGGGGAGTGAGGGAGGGAGGCAACAGAAAGAAGTTTCACTTTTCCTACCTTACTCCCAGCAAACACAGAACGTTCCCCTAACGTTCCCAAATGGAGGTTATTTTTTTTGGGAACCAAACAAGAATGTTACAAGGGAACGTTCCATGTAGGTTATTTTTAGGTTCCATTTTTATAACGTAAGGAGAATGTTCCGGGAACGTTCCCTTAACCTTTAAGGGAAAGTTCTAGGAACGTTCTGGGTACCAAAAACTAACGTTCCCAGAACCTAAATTTGTTTGCTGGGCTATCATCAGTACCCCACAGTTAATTTGCCCACATATTTTAGCACTGGCACTTTGTGTCTTTTAACTGGAAAACAACTCTGATTCCCATGCTGAGAAACAGCTTTTATTGGGATTGTTTTAGCCTGGTGCCAGGTGGAGGCGGGAGGGCAAGACAAGGCCTGGAAATGGGATAAATATTGATGACTCCTTGACCGTTTATTTCTCCACGGTCTTCCGACATTTATTTCATGTTTATGCATCAAGGCATTGATTTGTTTTTGTTATTTCTTTTTATCCTTCTGTTTCATCCAGCCCCTACCCCCATTCTTAAATTTAATTTAAAAGCCCAAACATGACAGATCCTGGAAATAGTTTGCATATTAAAAAGATGCTGATTATCGCAGAGTAGAAACACAAATCTTTAATTTTGTGCATTTTAGACACAGCTACTGCTGTTGCGGCCAGATGCTGGAAATAATTGTGAAATCTGCATATTGAAAGATCTGCTGTTAACAGTGCTTATATGAGATGCGGTGGGGTGGGGTGGTAAATTGGACAACATATTTATCCATGGCACCGTGTCAGGGCTGTTTATGAATATATGAAACGCAGGAGTTCAAAAGCTGAAATGCATTGCTGTACCAGACAGACAAACAGATAAGAACATCTCTATTTTTAATTAAATCTAATGTTTATTTTCTCCAGACAATGTTTTTACGTTGTTGTCTAAAAGGCTATTTTATTTTTTTTGCAACTTTTTGATTTCACAGCTGCTTTAAAGTGGGGTTTTGAAGAAGAATTGGCCTATTTGACTGTTTTGTCAGTGCAAGTTGAGATAAAATGCCGGCCTTTTTGTTTTATCATAAAATGTGGATGCAAGTTGCATCATAGGACCGGTGTACTTATTTAAAATGTCACCAACATGTTTTTAGCCAGAGTCAATGCAGTGGGTGGTTAAACGAGTGCATTCTTAGTTTGTTTGGCTAGCTTACAGTATCATTAGAAGAAATATAATAGCTACTTATGTCGACGTTAAAGTTGTGCTGTAAATCTTCACATCATGTCTCCTGGTAAGTTGGCATTTTGAAAGTGACGGTATATGACCTCATACATTCTCAGACCTCCTACTTGGGGTCCGATCTCAAGGTTAGAGGAGGAAAAAGAACATCTGAGATTAAATGAGAACATCTGAGAAATGTTAATGTTCAGACATTTCTTTTACTGACACAACAGTGCAGTTTGGTAGGACAGTAATTGAGCTACAGCTGAGCGGAATGAATGTCCAACGAAGCCACCGGAGGTTTCTGTATGCTCTCTCGGTCCTCTTATTTAGGGAAGCCAGACTTGCATTTAATGAGGACCAGGCCTGTCTAGAAGCATATAAAAGCAGCAGAAAACCTCAGAACTCTCACCAGTAAATCCACTAACTGCTAAGCAAACCACCCTGTTATCATAGCCTTTCAAGTCCAGAAAAGTGAGGACTGCAGAAAAGTTGTCTACATCAGGGATTGTTGGACTTATAAAACATATATCATAGTTTAATGACAGGGAAAAATGCTGGACAGATGTAACAATAAAACGGTCCAGGTTGCATATCTCGGAAGCACTGTATGGATATGGTCGGAAAGGCCAGCTCTCTCCAAATGGTTCCAGAGCTGCCGTAGTGCCGTAATAACATTTATTGCTTCTTGTTTTTTTATTGCCCATGGTCTGTGTTGCTTTTTATGTGAATTATTGTACACTTAATATTGGCCACTTGAGTTACTATTACGTATATTAATTTTAGGGTTTTCTTAGCTAAGCGTGGATCTAAACGAGAAGTGGGCAAATCATGTAATCAAATAAATCACTGGGAGATAAGCTCATTTTCCTGAAGTGAATTTCTTGACTGAATTACTATGCTGGTATAAAAATCTCATTAGCCATTGTTAAACAAGATTCCGGTTGGTTTATAATGTGAGAGTGGTATGCCACAAAGTTTTATGACGTTCATGGCTAAGTAAGCCAACATTGCAAGCTACTGCATAAGCTAATACTAATTACCTTTGCAGTGTTTCAGCATTCCTATTGTATAGCATCAACACGCCATATTATAAACCTTTGTTCAAAAATGTAGTTTTTAAAAAGGGGACTAGATGAAATCTCTTTGCGTGACATGATTCGGAGTGTCCGTGCGAATAAAAACCTCATTCAGTAAATGCAGGCCTTTTTTTTCCCTTTGGTTTGTCTCTGTCAATCAGATCCTCCACCTGAGAATTAAATTCCCAAGTCAGAATGAATTATAATACTTTGTTCTGAATGAAGAACCCTTCAAATGAAATGGATTTGACGAGTGCTAAGTGGACTTCAGTCCACTGACCTAACTAATTTAAATAGGGGTTTCTATTTCTAGTACCCAATTTGTATTGAACCCATTACATTCCATTTTATTGTAATTATGTATTTGAAGAAATTAATATGGGAATCGTCTCCAAGACCAAGAACTTAAAATTGTTACTTTGATCTTCATTTTTGCCACCCTACATATTTCTGAAATGCATTACAGAGCATTCTATAGAAATTAATTCTGTATATTCAAAACAAAAATCATTCAAATGATAGTTCACCCTAAAATGTACATTTTTGTCATCATTTACTCAGTCATTCCAAACATGCATGACTTTCTTTAATACAATTTGGATTGGTTGCCATTTAATTTCATTTTAAGGACAAAAAATACCAAATCCTTTGTGTTAAAGGATAAGTAAGTAAGTAAGTCATATATTTTTTGAAGTGAACTATCTCTTTAACACACGTATGTTTATACTGTAAGAAGAATGAAAATGTGAAATACACAATTCCACCATGATCATCCATGTGTATTCTCATGCAACTTGTTTGAAGTCTTCTATTAGAAGCCTGATGATTTTGCATGTATTAATATGACTATGACGCGTACGTGTGCGTGTGTACAGCACACAAACACAGCCAGCATCGTCTCCTGCTGCTCACACATCATCACGCTCTCTCTCGTGAGAGGCCAGCCGATTGGCTTTCAAAACGCCACCCTCGGAGAACACCAAAAAACCTTTCCTGAATTTACAGACTTGTCTTTGCCTCCTCTATCTCCTTCAAACATAAAAGAGAGAGTAACAACTAAACAAAGCAAACTCCTCTCTTTCCCCCGTGGCAGCTAGGTTGCAGCAAAGTGAAACCCCTACTGTGTTTAAAAAGGCATAGAGGGAGAGTTGCACTGAATGGCGTTTCTCTATTAGACCCCTTGTACCTCCGTCAAGCGATCTGCTCACGCTCTCTCTCTCTCTCTCTCTCTGATAAAGATCCATCAAGGATACCCCTCTCTCCCCCCATGGAGCTTTTTTTTCTGCACCTTTATGAAATCTATTCTTTAATTACGAGTGCCATCATTTTGTAAGCCTCCTACTTACAAGATAATTTATTTCTTTTTCAAGTGCCCACTTAAAATGTCTTTTTAACATTTTCACCCTGCAGCAGTACGCATTGAATGTAGGAGATTTAATTTGGATCCTCCCTCCCCCTTTTGCTGTACCCATTTCTTCGCCAACCCCCTACACACGTACATGCGTAATGCCCTCTACCACCATCCAATTTCTCTGTTTGTATTCTCTATTGCCAATCCGGGCACTTGTAAGGTTTGGGAGTCTTGAGTAATAGTAAGTTTCTCCTCTCTCTCTCTCTCTGTCTGCATTGAGTGGTTTTGCATATCTCCTCCTCCTCCCTCCCCTTGTTGAGGTACTGCCACTGACCAAATCCGAACACTATAGAGTTGAGAATCCCTACCGAGGCTCTGTGTACTTAGGCCTGCAAAGTGCTCGCAGCCATAACTACCTGAATTGCTTTTAATTGCCTGGCATAGCTGCATCATCTCAGTTGAGAATATGCTGGCTTGGTTCTTGAGGGCAATTGTAAGCGTGAAGGATTGGATTAAGTGGCTATTGAAGTGACTTTAGCTTCTTTTGACAACAAAGACCAAAAAAGAATACTTCACCCCTTCAGTCCCCCCTTAAAGCACTTCGCTACCCCCTTCTTTTTGTCAAGGCGGAAAGGAATACAGTCAACTAATACGATCCCTTCATTTGCAATCGCAAGGAACCGCCAGGCGAAGACTGTTCCCTGCTGTAATTAGTTGTATGCGATACCAATTATTTGGCGCATTTATTAACGCTAATTGTTTGAACACCCTGACATACTGAAAAAAAAAAAAACAATTAAAACGTGTCTGAGGCATAACAGTGGATATTAGTGTGTGATAAAATGTGATAGGAGGAAATTAAGCCATAAACGCACACCTCTATTAGCCCCGACGCAGGGAAATCTGACAGCTTTAAGAAGTAATTTACCAGACAGATTTGTGGTCTTGTCTCAACTTTCTTGTGTTGGGGTATGTAATCTCTCCCAAGTCTCTTTCACATCTCTCTGACTTGGCTCTAAATAGATTTATTCAGCTGTGCTTGCTAAGCCATTGTGAATTAGCATTAGAGAAGGAGCGTTTGCTCTGATGTTGTCGGAGATAACGGCCTCAGGTCAGCAGTGCTTATCCATTAGAGGACTGAAAGGAAAACAAACCGTGTTCCTTCAGTTTGTAAAGATTTGGGAGGGAAATTGAAGTTCAGGCTAAGTACTTGAGATTAGCCAGAGGTTTATTACATGGGTGCAGGCATAAAGAGAGATCAGCAAATAAATGAAAGGCTACAATTCTCTAAAATAGAACACTTTACACAAGTCATTATATTTTTATCTACCTTAAAAACACGTTCTCCGAAATGTTACTGTTAGTGCCTCTAGAAATGTCATTCAATGTAACATAATTTATTTATTATTTAAGTATTTATGATATCATTTCCTGTTTTTTTTTTTGTTTTTTTTCTTAAATGTTGGTTGAGCCACAGACAGTTATTAAATACTAAGCAGTCAAGTTATGTTATGTAAGAATATACCAAACTTGCTAAAGGTTTTCTTTTCAAGAATTTCGTTCCTAAATGGTACTTTTAATCAGGACAGCTACATCAGTATCTCTTTATTTTAAGCCCCCACCCCCCAAAAATGAAAAACACGTTCATCATCATAGACCAGGTGTATTTAAATCATTTGTATGAATTGCATTTTAATGTAAATTGGTAGATGAGACCGAAAGTGAGTGCCATGTCATTGACCCATACTGAAATGTCCATTCTAAAATGCTTGTGTTTTCTCAGGGGGATAAGTCGTCTACTTGTGTCTGCGGTTCCCTGGTGTCAGTCTGGCCAGCGTTCCCACCACACTCCTGGCACCTCTCTGAAGTACATACCACGGCGCGCCGTGCTGTACGTTCCCGGCAACGACGAGAGAAAACTGCAGAAACTGACTTCACTGGACGTGGACTGCGCTGTTCTCGACTGTGAAGATGGAGTCGCCCTTAACAAGAAGGTACCAACCACCCTAACCTCTCATTCTTCCTCCAGCACCTGACTCTGTAGGACATAATCACAAAATCCTCATCATTTAAAGCTCTCTTTTAGCCAGGTGCTGATCCTTAATCACTCCAAAGAAAGCTACCTAAGCGCAATGCTTAAAACAAGCACATTTCCGTCCCATTATGTGTCAATAAAGGCAAAAATGCCCCCCTATCACATTCACTTGAAACAAGGTGCCCACTTCACACTGAGCAAACAGCAGGACTTCAGCAGATGCTGCAGGTTAAAAGCATTCTCGACCCGCCCACACAGCCAGCCAATTGGCCCTGTTTACCTCTCCATGAAATCGTGATTGGAGCAGGAGCTAAAAGGAGAACCGGTGGAAAAGAGTCAGCTAACAAAGGGTTTTAAGTCATGTTAATAAAGATGATTGATATGGCCAGAGGCTATTCCTGCTTGAGTGGGAAAAAGTTTGACAGACAGCCTAAACGGTGACCCCTTAAAAAAAAAAGGTGATGGATCCCAATGTTTTCCACTAATTTCTTTTTTCGCAGCCAAGTGGGGAAAACATTGTTAAGACAGTATCCACTACAGCCAGACAAAATAAGACTAGCTTGATGCTTTCAAGACTATTGTATTGTTTCAGAGCCTTAGTTACAACCTGATACATCTTTGATGGCCTTTAGGTGTCAAAAACGTGCTCAAAGGATCTAGAACATTATGCCTTCATTAACATTTAAGCTGACATATCAATGTTAACGTTGTTTTAGAATGACTAGTATAAAAAGATAAGATTGCTTAGCCAGAATTCAGCTCTTCTGTGAGGTTCTGGCCAGATAATATTATTTCGTCGTGGAATATTAATGCTAGTTGATCTGAGAGGGAAGAAAATGGCATTAGAGAAGGGTCTCGGGTCCCCTCTCGGAGCCAAGCGGGTTTCTTTTTGCTAGCTCATGTTCCTGTCAGGGCTGATAGAATTAACGCTCTCTGTAGTCTCCCAGATAAAAATGCTAATAACTCACTCTGGAAAATAACAATGTACTTCGCGACGAGCCTGAAAAATAATCCCATTGCTTCTCTGCTTTTTGATGGTATAAATCTGTCAAGGCTACAAGCACTTACAATCCTTCGTACAAGACGCAGTCAATTTTAAAGACCATATGTTAGCTTTAAAGAGCTTGGCGTGGAACTAGGAAAGCTGTGATCCATTATTTATTTGCTAGCGCACAACTGCGTAATGTAAAAATGAGTTATTAACTCAATAATAAAACACACTTCGCTCCTCTGCACCCGCTCTTTCACTTCCCACACTCTCAGCTGTTTTCCTTATCCTGGCAATTGAAAATCCATGGGGGTTTGTTTATACCTATAGATGGATATTTTATTTTCCATGCCACTAAATGACACTCCTCCCACAGCTCAGTTACTCTTGTATAAGCCAGTGCCGATGACCGAAACGGAAAGAGTCGCACACATGCACGTGCAGTGCTCAAACACTCAGATTGTCATTATTAAAATAAATAAATAAATAAATAAATAAATGTTATATAGCTCAGCATTGATAGCATCTTTGCTGTACAATTCAAAATGTTAAGTATTTGGAGCTCTTCTTACATTTTATTCAAGAGATGGTTAAAAATAATGGGTGATAAGGGTAAAAAAAGGGTGACATCAGATTGAAAGTGTGTTATTACGGGATAAGCAACAACAACAACAAAAAAAAAAAAATCAATTGGACCACATTGACTGTTAATGTATGGACAGAAAAACCCACTGAGAAATCCTTCAAAATATTTCCAGTACACTTTAGATGAAAGAGTACAAGTATAGAAGAAAATACAGGTTTGGAATGATGAGAAAATGATTGCATCTTTTTTATTTTTTTGGTTAAAATGTCTCTTTAAATGGTGGACTAATTGTTTATTCTGATTATTTTTAAGTACATTGTTCATTTCATACCTAAATTAACAAATTATTTATTGAATACGCATGCTCTGTTCCAAAACCAACATAAAATAGTTTTTCATTTTACACTAAACGTACCCAAAATGTGTGTTGTATTTTTAATATGCTTTTTAGCATATTGTGCTGTTAGCTTAGCAACATGCTAACTGAAATCCATTGTCATTGTTGTCTTCCATGCAGAACACTTGCGTGACAAAAAGTTGCTGCCTATGTAGAGCATTCTAAACTAGTCCCTTATGGGGTTCCCTATAGGCCCCAAGGCCACTCACTATTTTGGAAAATTTAGGAATCATTTAGTCATTCATCATATTTTTGTTGCTGTCATTTTATATACTGTTGAGCTGTAGTAGAATCACATTTAGAGATAAACCATTTGATCGGCTGGTGACCGGAATTGGTCTATTGTCACATGATCGGGGACCGGCCGGTCAGTCTGACATATGCCGATTTTATGCCGGTCAAATGCACTCGGGCGCCACATGATTAACATCGCGCAACATCAGCATCACACGTGCACACGGCACGCACATGTAGAAAAACCTTGTGAATTACGGCCGTTTCACACCGCAAACGTGAGCAGCGAGTATTATTTCCGGCGTGCATGTTGACATAGCTGTCAACATTGAACATTGAAAATAAGGGAGTTTTCCCGGATTCCATCCCCAAAATAAGGGATTTTTTTTTTTTACACGATTCTTACCCACAAACTTTAAAAATAAAGCACTAATCCTTAAAAGTCTAAAGAGTTAATAACTAGCCTAGAAACTAGTGTCATTTAAAGAAAAAAAAATCTACATTTGGATTAGCGGTGTGTTGCTCTTGCCTTTACGACAACAATTTCAACTGTTATCACATCTTCCAAAACCCACAAAATAGGGAAGTGGGCTGTCTGTTTATTTCAATTACATTTACACATTTTGTGTAGTTTTAAAGAGCCTACACTCTAAAAAATGCTGGGTTGTTTTAACCCAATTTTGGGTCAAATATGGACAAACCCGAAATGTTGGGTTAAAAATGTAATGTAAAAATTTAACCCAACGGCTGGGTTAGTCCATATTTGACCCAAAGTTGGGTTAAAACAACCCAGCATTTTTTAGAGTGTATATTTAGCCTGGTGGTGGACCGTCACTCAGAAGACACTCTGTTGTTATTGTAGCCTATCCCATCTTTATATCCTCCTGAGGCCCAGAATGTTTTTTTTTCCAAAAGTTTTTTCTTCTTCTTCGTGTAATCACATTGTTAAGAGCTTAAGAAACAAATGAAAAAAAAAAGAAAAGATATTTTATTCATATGTTATATGACATTAAATTATATATAGGCAAAACTAATGGCAATATAAATCGATTATTATAATTATTATTTGTTTAAATTACATTGATATCTGAATTTATGTAAAAACCTTGACTTTCAAACAACAAAATGTAAAATGTAGGCTATTCGAGTACAAAATGACATATAAACGTCGTTTCCTATTTTTTATTTTTTATTTTTTTGCCTGGAAACGCTTTCAACACGCTTGCATGTCGCGTGAAAAAATAGGCGTCAGTTCTATTTCTAGCACGCACGAGTTTTCTGGAGACGCGCGTCACGCGGGCAGTGTGCAAGCTCTAATCTGTAACATGGGAGCCGAAATAAAAAACGGACACGCCATTGTGTCTCCGGCCAGCGCGCGCCGCCCCATCCGAGGATAAACGACTTCAAGACGAATCAGTCCGAGCTCGTACGTCTCACACAATCAGAGTAAAAATACGGGATATTTTACGGGAAAATACTAAAACGGGAATACAGCGGGAAAAGAGCAAAAATACGTGAGAAACCCGGAAAAAACGGGAGGGTTGACAGCTATGGCATGTTGATCAATCAGTGCATTCACACCGGGAGCAGGAGCAGCACGTGAACGTTGAGCAGGAGCGGTGGTAAAGCGGAGGTTTTGACGCAGAGTCTGTTTTTTGCTGCACTGCTCATGCTCAATTAAAGTGGAAGCACACTTTTGGTGGACAAAATAAATATGATTGTGCACAAATCCAAAATGAACAGAATTTGCATGTCTGGTGTGTTTTAACAAGAACTGGAGTAAATGTCAGTAAAGAAAATTAATTTTCTTTTTGAAATGAACACTTTTTTTTTTTTTTTTGTATATTGGATGTGAAAAGAAGAAAATGGTTCTTCCATAACACTTTAGATGTTTGTGAATTTCACACTCCAGGAGTAATTTATTTAGTCCTATTTTATAGCGATTACTGTTCAAAAGTGTTCTGTAAAATGCTTTTCTAAAGAAAAGAGAGAAAATAAATATTTGTGTGTGCTGTAATTAAAGTGGTTAGAAAAAATTAATTCGGAATCGGCTAAAATACGTATATGCAGGTCAAACTCTGAAAAATCGGAAATCAGAATTGGCCTAGAAATTTGTAATCGGTGCATCTCTAACCACAATAGATGAGGATGATTTCCTAGGCTGAAAGTGACAGAAATGTTTGTTTGTTTTAGTTTGTTGATGATGATTTGATTTTGTCTGTGTGCCAAAAGCATTACCACCCCATCTCTGGGTGTTTTCCTAACAATAAAGTATTTAAAAAAAAAAAATACATGCAATTACATTTTTTTTTTTTTTTTTACATTGTATGCAATCCATTATGACTTAATACACACATGCTTATAGTACATAAACCAATCATACAATTGTCATTTAGAAAAATATATTATTATTATAATATTATAGAACTCAAATGACTGGTTATTTTTCTGCAGTGGATTTGATTTTTTTTTAGCCATTTAAAAGCAAAACATTATTATTCTATTCACTTGACATTTCTGTCCCCTTCACTTCCGAAATGATGGCTGCACACAGCACACACTTAGTATGTATATATATATATATATATATATATATATATATATATATGATTAGGAGGGGTAGGAAGTTGTCCTTTTCTCCCTCTGGCAGGGGCTGATGGCTACACCTGTCTTTTTTCGCTCCGGGGGCGAGTTTGTTTATTTGTGTGTTTTGTGGCAGAGATGCCCTATAGACTGCCGCTCAGTTTGGGGCATTCCACTCAACGGCTCTTTTCCCCCCCTCTCCTTCCCTGCCCGCTCCCCTTTCTCTCTGCGGAAGCTTCGCTCCGCACTGCCCCCCTCCCAGCTCCAATCCCTGGAAGTTTGGAACTAATGAACTGACTGCTGAGCTGCCGCCACGGAGCTTGGTCCCAAACTATACTGTACTTCACACTCGATTTATTCTCCAGATGGCAAGACTACGCAGCCCTGCCGGGAGGGGCCACCTCTTCCACTGAAGTGTGAAAGTGGACGGATGTTGTTTTCGGATCCTCTGTGATCAGCGCCGAGCTCCCTCAAACCACCCGGCACCGTATGTAGAGAATAAATCCCCCTGCTTACGGGCACACTCGAGTTGTGATGGTGTGTGTGTGTGTGTCTGTCCTTGTTGCTTTTCTGTGGTGGTTCAGTGTCACTGGCAACGGCCCTTGTATTATCTGATGCTGTCACCTGTGGGTGGTGACGGCTGATGCTTGGAATCATGACAGTTATCCCTGCTCTTTTTCTTTTTTTACCTATCTGTCACTTCTCTACACTCTTTCTTTAGTCAGCAGAGCAAGTGCGAAACATCTTGCTAAGCAACAGGTTTGCTAGTTCGGCTCAGTCTGATGGAGATTTTGCTTACCGTATTTTCAATTCTGATTTTGATGTTTCTGAAAATCCAGATCAGTGTTGGAGAAGCTGTTTTAAATAATAAGTAGTTTGATTTCAGATATTTCAATGATTGTCAAGCTACTTTTGAAAAATAGCCAGCCATAACTAGCTGCTACCAAAAAGTAAGTTGCCAATCTGAAGCTATTTGATGCGGTAATAGAATTTTAAAATAACATTTTAATGTATACCAATTATATATTTGCAATCTGATTTGGGTATGTCTTTGACTCAAAAATGAATAATATGCTATTCAAACAAAGGTTTGGGGTCGCTGTAATGTGTACATTACAGTCAACCAATCACATGACAGTTGCTTCAATACATTTAGGGGTGTGGTCCTGGTCAAGACAATCTCCTGAACTCCAAACTGAATGTCAGAATGGGAAAGAAAGGTGATATAAGCAATTTTGAGCATGGCTGTTGGTGCCAGACGGGCCGGTCTGAGTATTTCACAATCTGCTCAGTAACTAGGATTTTCACGCACAACCATTTCTAGGGTTTACAAAGAATGGAGTGAAAAGGGGAAAAAAAAAATCCAGTATGCGGCAGTCCTGTAGTCAAAAATGCCTTGTTGATGCCAGAGGTCAGAGGAGAATGGGCCGACTGATTCAAGCTGATAGAAGAGCAACTTTGACTGAAATAACCACTCGTTACAACCGAGGTAAAAGCATTTGTGAAGCCACAACACGCACAACCTTGAGGCGGATGGGCTACAAAAGCAGAAGACCCCACCGGGTACCACTCATCTCCATTACAAATGCGAAAAAGAGGCTACAATTTGCAAGAGCAAAACCAAAATTGGACAGTTGAAGATTGGAAAAATGTTGCCTGGTCTGATGAGTCTCGATTTCTGTTGAGACATTCAGATGGAATGAGAACATGGATCTATCTTGTTACCACTGTGCAGGCTGGTGGTGTAATGGTGTGGGGGATGTTTTCTTGGCACACTTTAGGCCCCTTAGTACCAATTGGGCATCGTTTAAATGCCACGGCCTACCTGAGCATTGTTTCTGACCATGTCCATCCCTTTATAGTCACATGTACCCATCCTCTAATGGCTACTTCCAGCAGGATAATGCACCATGTCACAAAGCTCGAAACATTGGTTTCTTGAACAGACAATGAATTAACTGTACTAAAATGGCCCCCATAGTCACCAGATCTCAACCCAATAGAGCATTTTTGGGATGTGGTGGAACGGGAGCTTCGTGCCCTGGATGTGCATCCCACAAATCTCCATCAACTGCAAGATGCTATCCTATCAATATGAGCCTACATTTCTAAAGAATGCTTTCAACACCTTGTTGAATCGATGCCATGTAGAATTAAGGCAGTTCTGAAGGCGTAAGGGGGTCAAACACAGTATTAGTATGGTGTTCCTAATAATCCTTTAGGTGAGTGAGCAGATGACAGTGGTATTGGTAAACTACAAACAACTTGATGGAAACGCACCTAATTCGTTGGGTGATAAAAACAGGGTGATGGAAACATAGTGTTTCCTCAAAAAAAATATTTCAATGTTAATAATCAGAAAATGTTTCTTGAGCAGTAAATATTCATATTAGAATGATTCCTAAGGATCAGTTTACACTGAAGAGTAATAACACCTGAAAATTCAGCTTTGACATCACAAGAATAAATTACATTTTGAAATGTATTAAAATAGAAAACAATTATTTTAAATTGTAATAATACACCACAATATTACTATTTCCACTCTATTTTTGTTCAAATATATGCAACATTGGTGAGAAGAAGAGACTTTAAAAAAAATATGTACCGACCACAAACCTTTAACCAAACGTCAAGAACACAAAATTACTGCCTGCATGTCTGTGATAAGGGCTCAAATGTTTTGACGGTCACAGCAGACTGTACTATATCTGTTTATGTTGTGGTGTCTTTTCTTTGTCAACCCTGATGGTGGCAGTAGATGAAATTATTTGGTGAAAAGAAATGGCTAATGTTTTATTTGTAGTTCATATGTCAGCTATGACTAAAACGTTTTTCAGTATAGCTGCATAGAATGGCGCCCTTTGTGAGAACATTTCTGTTATCTTGCTCTCGTAGACATTCACAAGTACAGTATGCATATTCTGTTTGTCAGGACTGGCTCAATAATACTCTGTTGTAGTCTTGGATTTCAGTTTGAGCTTATTTCAAAGTGTAATACTTTGGCTTCCTGTCAACATTTCCAATTTACCATAATCTATGCAACCAACTGTTATTTGATATAGAAGCTTAAAATGCAATGCCGGTATTTTGAAGTCATCTCAGATTTCTTCTGCCACACTCTCTGTAGGTCAGTTCAAAGAGGGGTGCCACAATGCTTTGCAATAGTGTAGTGATGTGTAGATTTAGTAAGTGTTAGTGAAGTCCACATTACTTAAATAATAAGGTTTAGCCCTCTTCATTTGAGCTGGGAGGTTGTTGTAGAAAGCTGTCCTAGTGCTCATTGGTGGCTGTTGATGTCAGAGTTAGAAACACAGATTGTCTAAAAGAGAGAGTTCAATTATGTAATTTATTCTTCCTCATGTCGTACCAAACCTTTGACTTTATTCACTCAAAAAAGAACAAAAGCACCATAAAAGAATACAGGCAGCATATGTGAGGAAAAGACAGAAATGTAATTAATCAGTGTCATCAACTACAAAGGAATGTGCACACATGAGATTTGAAAGCCAGAGAAAGATTTATAACAAATTGTGACACACATTTTTATCTGTTATGATGCGTTTTTGTTTTTTTGTTTTTTTTTTGTTTTTTTTCCTTTCAAGTCAACAGGTCCAGTCACAGTCCCCATGCACTTCTATTGTATGAAAAAGAGTAGCTTGTACATTCAGCTAAACTTTTTGTGTTCCATAGAGGAAAGAACATCATGCAGGTTTAGAGTGATATGAGGGTGGGTAATTGATTACAGAATGCTAATTTTTTGGATGAACTGTTCCTTTAAGAAGAGAGGGTTCTCACCAAAGGGTGCAGCAGAGGAACACAGGGCATTCTGCTGCCAAGAGAAACAAACAGCGATCTGAGGCGTTTACCCAGAAAATGGATCCCCAGCATTAGTGAACTCTGATAGCCTGTGTGCTGCCAGAATCTGCCTGCCAGTCAACTGTGTGTGTGTGTGTCATTCCTTCGTCACAAGAGCTATGAGCACTGTATAGTAGGTTAAAGTTTATTGAGGGATCAGTGAAGTAGGGTGGTCCTGATTGTTTAGAATTGAATGAGAGAGATGATGATTGAGGAAGAGATTGAAAGATTTCTTCCAACATCACGATACTGACATCATGCTGCTTTTCTATGCAAATTCAATATTATGACATGATAGATTGGACATCTGTACAGTCATGTTTTTATATGATTTGGTGTGTGAAATCTGAGGTCTAATAGAGCCTTTTTTTTTTTTCTTGGTTACTTTAAGGTCACTTATCAAAAAAAAAAATATTTTGAGGGGGGATTTTCTCATCATTTGCTCACTCTCATGTTGTTTTAAACTTCTATTTGACTAACCTTGTTCTGTTGAACTGAAAAGGAGATTTTTTTTTTTTTTTGGTAATATTTGGCAGACAAACAGGAAAAATTGAAATTGACCAAGGGCAGGCGAAATCCAAAAAGTTAAAACAGGCACCATACAAATAATATACAAACCATACCCTAGAAGTGTGAGGAAAAGACTGTAATTTACTGCCAAAAGATAACTGAACCAATGCGTTTTGATAACATTGCCATATTTGAGATGCAATAAATGTATCTGAATAACAAAAAAAAATGAGAATTTATTTTTATTTCATGTTCATGATGTCAAGACAAATGACACACATCTGTTTGCTGTGAATCCTGCGGAAGCCATAATATCTCATTGAATCATATTATGCAGCTACAACATATGAAGATCTGTCCTCTCACTGTCACCAGGGAAGACAATGCTGCCAAACATAGCTTCTGCGTTATAAGCAACCAGACACGTATGTGCTGCCTGATGCGTGTAACTGAGATGGGTCATAATTTGTGACCAGTTTCTCTGTTGCCCAGTATGATGAATGTGAGGTGTTTAAGACCAGTTGATGTGCCTTATTTACGATGAATGGATAAATGTGCTCTTATCAGAGATTAGCTCCATGAGAAATTTGATTCAACAACATTATGGATGAAAAAGACTGCCAACTTGATTTATCTACAGTCTTTTCAAATTTGAAGTCTTTTATCTAGCATGTTATCTAATATGCGTTAACCCATTTTTTTTAATCTTGCAATGCAAATAACATTCATGCCAAATATGCAATTTAATTTTATTATTAATTTTTAGGGGCCAAATAGTGTATATTCTTCACCTCCTCCTCCTCAACCATTACTACTACTACCACTCTTGAAGTCTATGGCAGCCCATAGAAATGTTTGAGGGAAAATGATTATATTTGGTACACAGATGGAGGACAGTCTGAACATTCAGACTGATCTCATGAAATGGCGTATGTTTTTCCATTTTTGGCGCGCTATCAACACACATAATCGCTTTTCAGCGTGTTTATGAACGCCGTTGACTTAATGTTACATTACTGGATATATATAAATATATGACCTACCCCAACCCCGTCCCTAAACCTACCCGTCTCTGGGGTTAATACCATTTATGAGTCTTCCCCTACCATATGAAAAAAAAAAATATCGCTCCCCAGATGTAGATCTACATTTTGCTTCGATTCGCTTAGACATTTAACGGCGTGTACATACACGCGGAATCACTCAGATATTTAACGGTGTAGACGTATACACGCGGATAGCTAAAAATGCGAATAGATAACACGCCACTTGACTTTAAAGTGGCGTGTATGTTTACGCAAATGTCATGATGTCATGTAGCAGCATTAACCAGAGCAATGTTGTCTCTTATTCAATTCCTCTAGCTCCACCAACTGTCCAAAGTTGCATTTATGTTTCTGCTAATAACTTTTGAACTATAAGGAATAGAAACAATGATGGCATAAAGTTATTCAAAGCTTTTTAATGAACCGAACAGTTATTGAATAAAGCAGACAAATTCGACAATGATCACAGTAAAATGAATGTGAGGTTATATCTCCACAATGCTTTAGCATATTGAGAACAATCTTGGTAAATGCTTACAAGCATGACCTTAGGCTACTTGCAATGTTTCTGCACAGCGCCACTTACTGGTCAGGAGATGTATAAAATTGCTTTTTTTTATTGTTATTGTTATCTCCAATGGTTAGTTTATATTTTTATATCTTTGCTAATAACTCTTGATTCAGTGCAGTATCAAAAACTAGCCAATGGGCTATATGCAAGCATAAGTTCCGCATTTGACGCAAGGATGCTCGTCCATTTCCGGTTGTGGAGATTTAAGCGGAGGAGAACCGAGGAAAACGGGATTACGGCAGAGTCTTCAAAATTTACTGTCCTCCCGTCTTTGAAACGAAACGTACATACGTTTAGATGTAATTTTATATATAGTTATGTTTATTTAATATAATTTTAAAAAGAAGCATAAACACAACGAGGGGTGTCTGTTTTATCTGTTTTTGTGACTAACGTTTCTTTATTATAACCATGGAGTATAAAATTCAATTTTATATAATAGATTCTCGGTACTGCATTGGACTCTACGATCGGCCGAAGATATCGAGCATCCTTAATCCTTTACCGGAAATACCGCCGTGCATAGAGCCCATTGGCTCAAATCATATTCAGTCTATTCCTGGCAAAACTTTATTAAAAGGCATGATGCCAACTGATTCTGAGACTGTAACTCTGCAACACTTTGGCATATTGACACCGAAGTGCTTAAAAGTCTTTAATTATTTGTTGATTACATTGTTGCAGTTGCTCTGAAGCTCCTAGCCATGCTTGTATTACAAATTGTGCCTTTTTTGCGCTTTGCTCATTCATTGCTGCTTGCAGTTCTCCTTTGCTTTACATGGCACACTTGACACAGAAAGGTGACTTTGTTATAAAGCTCTGCAGGCAGCAGGTGTGAACTAGTCTAATGGCTAGAAAATTGAAAGTTAGTTAGTTACTGCCAGCCCTCCATGTGCCCTGGGTACTCCATGTAATGCCACTTTTTAAAAATACGACCTTTGCTTTTTTATAAGTGTCTAGCAAATAATCGGCAGGCAATTGCAAGAAGAAACTGGGTAAGGAACACCTTTGTATCTGGAGAATATAAAGAGCATGGCCAGGTAGAGATGGGTTAGTGTCATTTAAAAAAAAAAAAAAAAATCCAGATTATAAATTTTCCATAAAAATGTAAAATTGAGTTCTATTCTGTAAGAAATGTACATATTTACATTTAAAATAAATAAAATCATTCCAATTTCTTACTTTGTACATTCCATTGAAGTGTTGACTGCCTTTGTCAAGCTCAACCTTCCACCCACAGTGCCAAACACATATTTTATTAGATTTAAATTATATGCAAAACTTTGGTTACAGGATTGTGAAAATATACGGGTTGTAAAAAAAAGACAATTGTTGTTAAACAATTTGGGCCCTATATTTGTGTAAAATGCTTACATGACTACTTTTATGATTGCAACTATCAATATCAGCTTTGAAAAGTTCCAGAGATCTGTACTTTGCAATTCTGTATGGTGTTTTCTGTTTGTCTTTGAACAGTATTAGATAATTCTCTCAGAGTTGCTACCTATACAACTTTGATGCAGTACAAAACCCTGAAAAAAACTGAGCTCTGTCATTTCCCCAGAGACACAAATATCTTCTGTTCCCACTCTCATCACGATCTTAGATGTTTTTCCTTCAGCACTTCAGAAGCAGAAGAAATTCTCACATGCATCCTGCATCACAGGGCTACACTGTTGGCACATTAAGCATTATTTGTTTAGGTTGAAGTTTTCACTGGCACAGCCATCAAATGTGTCGATTGTGTTGCTTAAAATCAGATTATGATGACAGACATTTCAAGTACTTCTAGTAGAAGTAAAGTAACAGAAGTAAATAGCGCCCATGAACAGTAAGCCTCCAGTTAACTCTGAACAGCAGATGTTGAAATCCCATCTGAACGCTTCAGTCCCGCAACCTCTCCATCATCTTAATACTGGGAGTCCAGTGCAGCCCAGCGTATCACAAAACGCTGAGTTTTAAAGAAAAGTCCACATATTGTCCGTCTCTCATTATCAAATTACAGCCCTCTGTTTTGATTGGCAGAACCAGTCAGTAAAATGTGAGCTGCCGGAGCAGTGCTCTGAAGTAGTAACAGATCATTCTTCAGCCGCACAGTGTGAAGAGAAGTGGCGGTTTTCGAGCGGCTGAGAGAATCTAGCAGCGAGCCTAGAGGGACAGGCTTCCCTCTCATGCGTAACCGGACAAATGCGGAATCAGATGCTGGATCTGTTAGTCATTCATCTGGAATAGAGCTCCAGATGCCCGGTGCGTCACCTGTCAGACACTGTCCGTGAGACATTGTTTGCTTAGATTACACATGGTTTTTGAAATCGTAAGCGTCAGAAGCTGGGATGAAAAAATATTGGACTGGAGTGAGAAATATTAAATGGAAATATATCAAATTGAGTTTCTTTTTGTCCCTCCCTCTCTCATTTCATGCAAATCTATACAAAATCATTATACCTTTCAAATGTCATACAAACCACACGTTTTTCCTGCGCTTTGATTAGACACTAAATAATCCAATTGCAGATCCATTTCTTGACATATCTCACAGTTGGAGTCCAAATTCTCTACAAATGTAAAAGATCTGGCCTTTAAAAAAAAAAAAGAGAAGTCAGCCTCTACAAACTTTAAAGTCTTTTCTTTTGTTTTGAGTGTTTTGTGGACATGCTGTCATGATACTGTGTTGAGCTTTAATGATGGGCTTGATGGAAGGAATCAAAGATCCCTCAAACCTGCGATTCTCCTGGTCACTCTGTGGGATGCTGTGTGATTGGCGAAGGGTCTTTTGAAGCAACTAGTTGGACGGGCTTCCATTAATGTAAGACATTTCAGCTTTCAAAGTACTTTTATTCCGGCTCGGAATGGCTGGGTCCCCTCAGGAGCCCGAGATCTTCCTGAGAATGTTCTTTCTGTCAATTTACTGTGAGGGGAGATGAAATAGCGAGCCCTTCCTACTGATAGAAATTCAAATGTTTTTCTGTCGGGAATATGGGTTCAAAGCGAAATGTGGTGATAAAAAGCAGAGAATCGTGTGGCATGAAGGTTTGATATAGCATTACACAATTCAGTGGTTATTTCAGTCTGATTGGTCCGTCTCTAGCTACTCTCATATCTTTTGACTTGATATAGGTGCTTTTTGATGTTGATTTGTTACTCAAAGCCTCATGTTTTTGTCTATGAGTGAATGTGATACCAGGCATACAGTACAAAGGACAGTGGTCAAAGACACTGGATCAGTCTTGGATTATACTGGAGGACTCAAACTGGATCCACCATGGAACAGCTTTACGAACGCTGAGTTATGGCTTCATAAATCCGTCGGCCCTCCTAATATTACCACTGTGATCTTCAAATATATTACAGGCCATAGGCGTACATACGACTTCCTATTGAGGAATCTTTTGTGTTCATTTTGCAGTTCAACAACTCTCAACAAAAACTGTAAATTGAGGACCACAATGTTAGTTTAGACATGCGAGTGTCTAGACTGTGTTTTGGTTTTAATCTGTTTTGCTAGTATATCTGCAATGCTTCAGATGTCATGAAGACTTCACAGCTTGTATACTCTAATAAAAATGGTTGACAGCATTGTTATTTTAGCTCTAGTTTAAGGGAGTCTGAATCCAGACCGGTTGTGATTACCAGTTCAAAAGGCTGAGTTTTACGGTCTAAAAATGGGGTTACAGATTGATTATCTTTCCCCTTTTTTAATAACCAATATGTATAATGGTTATTTTTGTTTAAGTGTCTTGTAACTGATATGCAAAAGCAAATGTTTGTTATTTCTTCTTTTTGGCACCATAACACCTGGATGATGACTAAAACATTAAAAAAATATTATTATTATTATTTATTTAAATACAAATGTAATTATTATACTAAAATGTAATTATTTAGTATTATCATTTAATTAATTCATTTTATGAATTATCTCTAATCTTGATATAAATGCCATGTTTTTGGTCGTTATGGTCTATAGGCTAAAGTTCAACCGTTTTGGGGTAGAGGTGACCTTAGTTGTGTGGACGGTGTGAGGATGACCTAACCTAAGGAGTTTCTTATTCAAGTTAAATTAACCCCTGAGCTAACCCCCCTCCCCTCTTTCTCTTGACGTTTCTCATCCCTCCTCTGATCTAACCTGACAACTCCTGAGCTACTGTTTCCTCCTCCTGTTTAACTGAGACCACATTTCCCTTTGGACGGAGTGCTGTTTTCCGACCAATGGAAACTTCATCTTTTTGGACCTTTCCCTCCCACCTACATTCAGTCTCTTGAGCTGCATCTGGTTTAAATCTCCTGGCGTGTGCTGCTGTGTCACAGTTAGGCCCTGGAACTTGGCTTTAACTTTGATTCTTCCTCCCTCCACTTCCGTTGGGCATGTGTCTGTGGTGTTTGTGTGGAAGACATGTGTGCAGGGCTTTTCACTTTATGGCCTTTAGTGGATCAGCTGAGGTTGATCCCTCTCACTAGATCTTTTTTTCCGCACCGTAATCCCAGGCGCCAACCACCACTTCCCTGTAAATTCACATAACATCCGCTCGTCCAAACTGATGCATCTTTGTCTTTTTAAAAGCGCTTCAATGGCCATTTTTATTGCTTGTAGCTTTTCATACGTGACATTTCCTCCCGTTTATCAGGTCAACACAAATCATCGTCATCCGGTAGCACAAAAGCAAACAGGTCTCCCTAACCTATTTTCAATCTTTTTTTTTTTTTTTTTTGCAGGTTTGATACCCACAAGCCTGTGTTCTTTGTCAAATAGAGAGTCTGATTGGTTAACATAACCATCCAGTGTTTATTTGTAGTCATATTGTGTGTTAATTACATCACTGAGTTGTGACCCAGCTGAGCATAAATAGTTTATAGTAAATAGTCACCCTTAAATTTTGTTTTTGTGGTCCAGCCTGAATTGAGAAATATGCTCTATTATCTGCTGTGGTGAAGTAAGCACTTTTGGACACAAAGGCACAAGTGATTTCTTTTTTCCTTTTTTCACAGGAGGAAGCTCGAAAAACCATCCCAAAGATGCTGGCTGATCTGGATCTGGGGCGTACGGAGAAGTGTGTACGGTTGAACTCTGTGTCCAGCGGCCTGGCCGAAGCCGACATGGAGGTTATTCTACAGGCGGACGTGCTGCCCACAGCTCTCATGCTGCCAAAGGTGGAGAACACAGGAGAGGTGCAGTGGGTGAGTGAATCATGACTCTTTAAGCACTTCAAACTAATAGTTGACCTAAAAGAGCATTTTCTCAATATGTATACACTTTCTGTGGAACTATACAGTGCAGTGGCCAAAAAAATATATCTTAAAAGCATTGTAAAAGCTTAACCATGGCAGATTTGTGTGAGGAACAGAGCAACATTTTAGTCAATATTTTACTGAAAATCATACATGTTACAATATATTAAAATAGGTATTTTAAATTATAATAATATCTCATAATTTTACTGTTTTTACTGTATTTTTGATCAAATAGTGCAGCCTTGGTGAGCATAAGAGACTTATTTGAAAGCATTAAAAAAACTTTTTAAGTACATTTTTTCCCCACATTTTTTTTAATCGGTACATTTAGCATCATTGAATTGTACATTGAGGACTGACGTTTCCGTGTGATTATGGTTAGATTACAGTTAATGTGACATTCATGATCATTTTATCCCACAAATTGAAGACTATGACCTGCTTAAAGTGAAAAACGAGAAACTAAAAATACCTCTAATGTGCTCTTGCATTTTCCATCATTTGTATAGAACACAACACTCTCTGAACTCACAGCGTAAGAAGAAACCACAGGGCTTTTCAAAGCAATAATAACAATCTTTTCTATTAGGCTGTACAGAGGACTTGATCTCTGTAGTCAGGCCCAGGGAGAAATGGGGCTGTATATCTTGGCATCAGCTCAAGAAAGTCATGACATTTTAAATCTAGCTTCACAAGACAGATGTCACAAAATACGTCTTTCCCCTGGAAGCGTAGGGCCTCTTCAATAAACCTACCATGAGGCTGGCAATGTTGAGCTTTGATATATAATGCAAAAATATGCTAAAGCCAAAGCCATTAGCCACTTGTAGATCTCATTATTATAGAGATGGCCAGTCAGTGACACTAGCACATAGGTCTTAAAGCTAGCAGACATGGTCTAAAAGCCACAAAACACTCATTCCTCCTGATCATCTCCATGTGTGAGTTGCAGGAGGTGTTGAGGATTCTTCTAGACGTTTGTTCGTCCATCAAAGCAGGGCTTCCTCTGGTAGTCGGCCCCAGGAGGCCCCCAGCACAGCCAATACACTAGCCCCCAAATCCCTCCAGCTCATTTCCCCCAACCAGCCAACCCAGCCCAAATCTGCAGTATTCAGCTACTCTGCATGAGCACTGAAAAGACCTGAAAGAAGCCACAATGTCTTAACTAGGTAGATGAAGAGAAGGAGGGAGGCTGAGAGATGGAGGGGGCCCCTAGTCTGTTGCTCACAGTTAGTTTAGGCTTGAAGCAGGAAGTTTTTAACTAGTGGTTTTAATTAGTGCTCATATATTTCCCGGCCCGCTCTGTTTCTTCCCTTTTTAATTGCTGACAGGTGCTCATACTTCTCTGTCTCATTCTTGTTCACTGCCATTTTGTGTGTCTGTATATATTTGAAGAGTTCAGATGCAAAATCCTCTAAGTGCCATTTGAAATTTTCTTCTAAAATGATAATTTTTTATCAAGCTTGTATATTAAAGTTCAGTAATTTCAGTTAAATGGCAATGAAGATTACCTATTAATTGTCATTTAAGTGAAATTACTGAACTTAAATATACAAGCTTGATAAAAATGGTCATTTTAGAAGAAAATTTCAAATGGCATTTAGAGGCTTTTGCATCTGAACTCTTCATATATATATATATATATATATATATACACTGCATTAATATTGCAATTACATTATTATCTTATATTATTATGCAATTATATTTCTATTCACTATCCACTTAGCCACTCGAAAATCAATACAACCCCTACACATGTCACATTGAGCAATACAGTGTGTGTGAATGCATTATAAAAGTGCACACATATGTGGTGGGGGTTAGAACATGCTCTCCACATGCTTTGCACACGGTCGAGCTCATGGCCGCAGCAGGATATGGGAGATTGTGAGCGGAGAGGAAGTCATGTTGCACTGACCTGACATGGGCCCACTGCTTTGAAAGTGGCGTGAGACAAACATGAAAGGAGAGGATGTTTCTATCTTTCTCTTTCTCTCCCTCTCCCTTTTTAGTCTCACAGATCTGAACAATTTAGATGCATAATCATACATATTCCTTACTAAATTTGACCACAGTTGGTCACTGTAGTTTTTGAGAACTATCCTCAAAAAAAAAAAAAAAAAAAAAACCTTTAATTCCTTTCTTAAAAGGACAGTGGTTCTGTGCTGTTATTGGTCTATTTGTTTTTGCTGTCTGACTTAGCAACATTGATTCAACCAATGGCATGAATTAGGGGGCAGGACTACCTGTTTGACCAATCAATGGTAGACAAACATTTTTCATTACATTTTCAACAACTGATTATTTTTGTCATTTTTAAATGTTTAAATTATTGTTATTTTACATTATTTTAGGCATACGTTAGTAACAATAACTGCAGAATCTATGGTTGCTTATGTGAGTGAAATCAGGATGCACTGCAACTTTCTCAAGTTAAAGAAAATAACTATTTTAAACCGCAGCGTTTTGATGCCTTTTACAAAATTAACTGTTTTTTAGTTTGAGCAATCCAGTAATGTTGTAACATGTTTTACTCTGGATTGAAGAGAGAGAGCTTAATAATGGTACTTTTTACTGTTTATTTTTTATATATATATAAAATAATCGTCGCCTCTTAAATTAGCATTAAATATCTATTTTTCATGTGTGTGTTTGTGTCTCTTGATGAGCAGTCAGTGAGTATCTAATCCAACACACATCACAAAGTCGTACCACTACAAGCCTGATTATCTCTCTCTCCTCCTCCTCTTCTTCTCGTCCCGGCGGCCGACCGACCCTAAATCCCTCTGTTGTTTATTTTCTTCCCCTTTTTAACGTAGATGAGCAGAGGAACCTCCAGACTGATTTGTTGCTAAAAGATGGACTTACTTGTTTCCTTTTGTGTGAAAATCTTCTACTCTCCCTTTCTATCCTCTCTCTCTGTGCTTGTTTGACTGACAAGGCTTATTGGACTATAACAGGCGTAACTCTCCCCCCCTCCTCCTTTTGTCCACAGACAATTCTCCCACAGATTCGGAGCCGTGCGCATTCTTTGGCCTCCACACTACTGAGTCCTGAAAGGAACCAGCTCGAGTCCCGTCCCTCCCCGTCCGCTCCTAATTCTCCCCCTCCACCACCACCACCACCACACGGTGAAATGAGCACTTCAGCAGGCCGGAAACATTTAATCTGGCCTTCTTTTGAAGAGAATTAATTGAAACTTATCCACTTGCCGCCTTTTTCGCTCTAGCGGCTCCCTCGCCCCAAAATCCCTGCCTCGTTTCCATCGGGATCATGGTGGATGGGGCACTTGTTGTCGAGAAGTGTGGGTTTTCGCAAGCGACCCGAAAAGCTTGTCACCTGAGAGTGGCATTAGCGTTTGCACAAGTCCGGTTCAACGCCCAGACTGTGTAAATATTGAAGAGGCCGACCGTTTCCATTAATTCAGTGCAGTAAAAGCACACCTGTAATTTGTCGTCACTCATCGACTTCCTAATGGCGCCTCGTGACGGCACAGAGCTTTGCGTTTGATTGAGGGCTATAAACGCTTAATTTCTCTGCCAAGCGGCTATAATTTTGCGCAAAAATACGGAGCCGTCAGAGAGGGCAGTGTGTGCCGTCTGATAAAAGAGACCGTGAGGAAATGGAAGGGCCGCCAAGCAAGCCCTACCCTCTCCCTCCCTTTTCTCCGTTCGAGGGGAATATTATGCTAAGCCGTTGGCGTTTTTATGTTGCCATAGCAGCATTACTCCTGCAGGGTTGTGACCTCAGATGATTACAGTACAAAGCTTATTGGGTCTTGAAAACCCCTTTGAAGATGAAAAGTCTTTGATGGTTTATATTTATGCAAATCTCTCAGATATGATTTATCCTACTGAGATTAAATGGGGAGATGATTAAAATTCCCCCAATAGAAAAAAATCCCTCAATGAAGGTATATTCTTTGAGCTAATAAAACAAGTGTGTGTGGGATATTTTAGCCTTTATTTGGAAAACTAGCCTTGTCGTACCTGAGGTTATTTTAATCTGCTGTCCCCAATGTGTGAAAGAGAGACGGAACGGGGGGGACAGGGAATTACACTTTTCTGCTTTGAGTTTTTTTTTTTTTTCCTCTTCCCTTCCCTTCCCCCCTCCTTTTATTTTTGTACAGGCTTTAAAAGAAAATATCTGACAGAGGGAGCTTTTGTGTGTTTCCAGATGATAGATTTTGGAATTTGGGCAACCCCACTGGCAGTCCACGGCTAGCTGTGAACTGGTCTGTTGGAAAAAATCGGAATGCTTTGGTCTTCAAAGCACCAAACTTCATTTTAAAACCTTCTTAGGTAAGCTCAAATATTAGCGGGAAAATGAATAGCGCGGAGAAGTGTCGTATCACACATCGCAAGTCTCACGAGTCTGTCCGACGGGGGAAGCCGAGGCTCTGCATAAAACCGAAATGAAATGCACTCCCAGACCGCTCAAATCTCATCCCTTCCCTTTTCATATTCAGCAATCCTTTCTTTGTAAATTCAGACAGGAACCTGTAGTATATTTCGAGGACCCCTGTGAAACAGGAGTTGTCCAAAGACTGTGTGAATCCTGTCAAGCCATATCTCTTTATTCTTCTCCTTTCTCCAAAACCCTGAGTCAGAAGTTTTTCAATTTAATTAGGCTTGGCTTTTAAACAATTTCTTCTGTTTAAACTGTTTTTGACTGTGTGTGTGTTTGTTTTAGTTTGTTGACAGGTTTCAGCGGTACTTAAAAGGCAGACAGCTTGAGGAACCCATCCGCTTGGTCACCTTTGTGGAAACTGCTTTGGGTCTGCTGAATTTTAAGGTAAATAACACCTTATATTTTGAGTTATAGATATTAAAATTGCGCCTATCAGGAAAAAAAAATGGCCGAAGTCGTTTTTTTTTTTTTTTTTGTCTGCTTATAAAATATGCAGTTCCTTTTTTCTTTTGATTATTTTACTTCCCCCTCCCCCAAACCCTCTGTTGTGCTGGCTAGACGGAATCCCAGAGCCAAGACAGGGAAATATTGCAGAGTCACAGCAAGAAGTGAAATTAATTTGGAACCCAACAAAAGCATTCAAGAAATTCCATCTGCTCCGCGCCTGACACGGTCATATCACATTCCAGACTGTCTCTCACTAGTCCTGGTTCTGGGGTTAGTTGCAGCCTTGGACGGTCTTCACAGATTTCTAGATTCCTCCATCCACAGGGACAGAGACGGGCCATTAATTGTGTGTGTGTGTGTGTGTGTGTTTCTTTTTTTTTAATATCTGATAAAGTTCCATTTCCAAACACAAATATAAAGAACAGAGGCATGGACAGCGATAAAGGGAGTATTGGTGGAAAATTAAAATCGTTTGACTCTGTGACTTGATTGAGTGCCAAAGTACACACACACACATTTGCACTGCTCTTTATTTTCTCTTTCTCTTGAAGGCAGTGTGTGAAGCACTTCGAGATCTTGGGCCAAAGGCAGGTCTTCATCATGACGGAGTTGTCTTTGGGTCAGATGACTTTTGTGCCAGCATAGGTTTGCTATCTTTTCATCTCTCTCTTTATTTTTTTCTGTTATTTTTTTGGTTTGTTTTGTGACAGCACCAAAAATAATGATAAGTTAATGTAAAAAATTGTGTGATATGTCATTTATACCCCTTCAAACTGCACATATTTATTTGTTATATGATACTTGATTTTTAAAAAATCATGTTTTTGATCTAGGAGCCACACGGACTAAAGACGCTAGAGAACTCCTGTACGCTCGGCAGAAAGTGGTGGTTACCACCAAAGCGTTTGGTCTCCAGGCGATCGACCTTGTTTATATCGACTATCAGGATGTGGAAGGGCTGAGGCAGCAGGCCAGAGAGGGCGCACTCATGGGCTTCACTGGTACGCTGACAGCATTATTTTTCTTTTCTGTTCACTTACTGTATTGCATTTTTGCCTGGTCCTCCTTTATTGGGGTCTTGGTTCTCAAATGATTTAGGATTTCAATGAAAATTCATGCACTGACATAAGCATAATAGCATATCGAGAATACACTGGCAGAACTTGGTAAACATTTCTGTTGCACGAGCAGAACAAGTAAGAGAACTAGTGATTGGCTGAAGTGATTGACATTATAATATCCAGGTTTTAAAGGATGCGATGAATAGAGGACAACTTGTATTTCACTTGCAAAATTCCGTAATGAAAATAATAATTACATTTCATAAACTATATATTTTATCCTCTGGCGATTAGTGGGTATTTTTGTGTAGTTTGTTGTATTTCTCTTTCTACACCTTTGAGTTCCTCTACATCTTATATTATTGCATGTTGTTATATTTGAAATCTGCAACACTTTGTGGGATCTGTTTTATATTATTATAAGGTTGCCCATATTGCATTGGTGATCTTATTTGTTACCCAAGCATTTAAAATCCTAGATACGGTACTTGAAATTTTAAAAAGAAAGTTACTGGCATGTGTTTGTCAGTGTGCGCATGTGTGCATGTTATTTTTTTATGTCTGTGTGAATGTGTATCTGTTATTTGCGAGTGTGTTTGTGGGAGACCGACGTATGTTCACAGCTTAGCGATGTGTGGGTTTGTAGCCAGCCAGGCGTGTGTGTGTGTGTGTGTGTGTGTGTGTGTGCGTGTGCGCGCGGGTGTGTGTGTGGAGTCCTGGTGAGCGGGTAACTGGCCACGGGAGGCCAGACACAGGCCTCCTCTGAGCCTCCGCTAATGAATATGTAATTGCTGTTTGCAGAATACACACTGTTCTCCATGCACATCTCTGTATACACTAGCACTGCCATTCATCCAGAACACCACACTCCTCTCCTAAAGAACATTCACTTTGCCCCTGTCTTGTTTTTCTTTTGAAAACATCGAAATTCATCCAAAATTCCATCTAACACTGAATTGAATTTAAGCCACCATTTTTATCATCATTCAATATTATTATCAGTAATATTCATAGAATATCTAATAGAATATTATAATATTTTAGGAGAATTCATCAATTCATTGAAGAGCATTATAACCATTATAAAAAATTACCATGATAACCATAGTCTCTCCAAAATTACCATCATATTTTTATTACTGTAAAATAATAATGAATTAATATTGCTTGGATTGCCTAATATTTTTTCTTGATGATTGTCATGGATACTAGTGTAGTACATTTTTTTACTTGAGTCATTTTTGTATTTTCGCAGAAACTGGTTACAATACAACAATTTAAATAGCAAATATTCACGTGAGCCAACTGAATTGACTTTTTTTTATCATTATTTTATGGTTTGTGGTGTCCCAGGTTGTCCATCAGGGTGCCAGTGCGAGGTTGGTTGTTTGTATTTCCCCAGCAGCCAGCCTGCGGGTTGATCATGCCATGTTGCAGCCCATCAGCCGGGCGCTCTGTTCAGCAGCCTGTCATTAGACAGGTGGGGTCGGGTTTGATGACTCTCTTCTGCCTCTTGCGCGAGTCTGAATTGGAACGGCTCCTCGCGTAGCATGCGCTCAGCTCACCGCCGTTCTGTTTGCCACTGCTAGTCCCTGTGTGAGGAGGCCTACAGAAACACTGTTTACAGTTTACACCCTCAGTGTGAAGTGTGTGTCAGTGAGGGTGTTTTTATCCGTAGGCAATTAAGATTGCATGCAGATAAATGTAGTTTAGCCATTTTGTTTTCCTCTTATTTTGTATTAAATTAGCTCGAGCATATCTATTTCTACAATATTTAATGCAAATACAATAATTGGGGTCTCAGAATAGTTTTTATTAATAAAAATGGTTAGTTGAATCACTCTTTTTTTTTTCTATTTTCTAAAATGCACTTTAGTTATTTATTTTAAATCAGGAAATTTTAGCTTTGTGTTGTTGATTTTAATGTTTTAAAATTTTAGTCAGAAAATGTCCTTCGACGTGTTCTTGGAAATAAATTGGCAGATTTATCTAAAATATTTTTAAATAACTAATCGGCCATTTTATCTACCATGAGAAACACTTTTTTCTATATATTTGTTCTTAAGTAAATGTATTCCTTTGAAAATAATAATTGGGCTAAATACTACAATGATCACATCTTTAGCAACAGACAAGCAGTTAAATTTGATACAAAACAAAAAGGCCAAAAATGTACAAATTAAGATGAGTCTTACCATAAATTCTATCCTTTCCTCTTATATGTATTACTTCACACACATTGTCTAAACATTATTTCCCTGATCTCCCCACCTGTGAATTGACTTGGCCCCTATGTCTTTATATGGTGCCGTATAATGAATAAGAATGTTGTTGCTGGTCTCCTAAAATGAAACAGTATAAAAAGGTTATATATTGTTTAAGATCATTAAAAAAAAGATTTTCCTCATTTTTTATTCACGGTTATCCTTTTCTGTTGTTGTTTTTCTGCTTTTTCATAAATTCTGTCCTTCTAAGTGAGATTTTGAGAATTATCTAACAGTGGTACTCTGCTAAATGGTAGTAAGCCAACCAGACATACTCAAAACAGATGGCACCCTGTGATTGGCCAAATGCCATTGGGGAACATTAATGATGCACTGCAGCCGGCCAATAGCGGCGCGGCGTAAGGGCTCACCACGCCCCCCTTGCTCACTCTGTCACTGGCTGGCTCAGAACAGACAGCTCCTGAACAGGTGGCAGTCTGGGGAAGGGGCATATTTTGTTGATGTGAGGGAACGACCCCCTGCCAGTCTTTTCTGGGATGGGCGTCACAAACATGGACCTTGAGCCTCAGCTTTAGGGTGTTGATCCAACAGGCCGTCTCCTCCAGAGCAGCAGAGGGACAGTACACACACACACACACACTGGTGATTCTTCCTTCTGCAGCACTGTTGGCTCAAATAGAAAAACACAGTCACCAAGCTGGTTTGGTTTATTTACATTAAAGTGCATGCTTAGCTGTCATTGGCTAACCTGACGCCTCGTTCACTCTCAGCTGCATCATCAGATTGTCATACCTTGCAGTATTTGGCTTCGGCAATGTGGTTAAGATGCAGATTGTAACACCTGTGCTGTTGCAAGAACGTGTTAACATATGACTGACATAATGCTGCAATATGTAATATTGTGTGCTAAATGATGTGGGATCTCAATAGATAACACATGGCAGAAGCTGTTTCAGATGGGTTAACTGGGGAAAGACCCACAGATGGAGCTAATGGTTTTCTTATGTATTAAATTCTACGGCTGTGAGCTAGATACCTTTCTGTATTTGTTTTAAAGAGATGAGCTAATAGTTATTTTTTTTTTTTAAATGAAGTCTCATCACCTGGAGGTTTGATCTGGGAAAACGTCCCTGATTATTTTGGTGCAGTACTGGACAGATGTTATTTTTGAGAATAAGGTTTCAGCCTCCATGACCGTAATCCGTTTTAGCTTCTTACCCGATGCAGCAAAGTAGGGGGTAAAAGGAAATGTATATTTGAAAATGGTACCCAAATTGTCAATGAAGCAACCTTGGGTTTACAAAGGCCCTACATAAATAAAAATAATAATTATAATAATAATATTGGTTATTATTATATTATTGTATGTTGTTGTTATTTTTCATTTACATAAGGGTCTTTCTAAATCCATTATTATATTTATTATCATCAATATTATTATTAATACAATTATTCAATAGAACAAAAAAGACAGATTATTATATTATTGCTTATTTTACTTATATTACTTATTATGGCTTGTTGGTATATATCCATGTTATTTTTTTAACATGCTCCAGAAATAAATTGATTTATTGATTGATTGATTGATTGATTATGGACATTTTAAAAAAATAAAAAATTTAATTTTAAAACCAAAAAGAAAGAAATGATTTCAATTGATTAGATGCTCACAAAGCTTGTGTTTTTTAGAGGTAGGCTAGATTTAGTATGTTCATGGACATTATGGATCATTTCATGGTCATCTGTTGTAGTCGCCTCCAATTTTTCACCCCAGCGTTAATCATTAACACACGTAGCTGACGCTGCTGTCCTTTACATGTATGTCTATGTGTAGTGTGTATGCGTGAAGTGTGTTCAGGTGACTGTGTGTTGTTGTCGCTTTCACACAGGCCTGTAACAAAAACAGCAAGTGAAGTGTCTCTCAGAGGCTTCCTCAGATTGAAGTGTAACTAAGCGTGCAGTAAAGTTTCAGAGTTCAGTGGGGCACAAGGCAAAAATCGGGATGACACCCATAATTCATAGCATCCTCTCTCCCTGCTGTGTCCCTTAAATTCATTCTTGGTCAGGGAGCTGCACTGGAGGGAGAGGAGAAAATACCCACCAATGCCTTTGCTCCCACTAAGCCAAAGCCCTTTAAATGCGGAGAAATAATACTAGATGATGTTTCGTTTTTTTGTTTTTTTCCCTTCTATTTTTACAGAATAGTACCACTTCCTGTATGTGAGTGGGCTGTAAAAGTAAAGTTTAAAAAGTAAAAGTTTTAGACCTCTACATGTGGGCTGACATCTATAGTACTCTCTTATTATTGGACACTTTTGTTTGTGGAATGAATTGGTATGTACATTACTATAGGTGGTTAAAGAAATTAGAAAAAAAATAATTAATATTAATAATTTGTTATGTTATCAATTTTATTTTAAATCATTCATTCATTCATTCATTTTGAGACATTAAATATGTTATTCTCTATATGCTTTATGATATTTATTTACTGTTTATGTTGTTAGTGACTTACTTGTTTTCTTTTTTTTTTTTTTTTTTTTTTTTTTTGCACTTAGGAAAACAAGTGATTCACCCCAACCAGATCAAGGCCGTTCAAGAGGAATTTGCCCCCAGTCCAGAGAGAATCAAGTGGGCCACGGAGCTGATCGCTGCATTCGAGGAGCATCAGAATTTGGGAAAGGTGCGCATTTACTAGTCCTGTAGTTTCCACACAGAGATCTGTATTATTTTCCAGCCTGATATAGCATCAAGATATCCTCCACGGTGCATGCAGCATTGTAGCTTTTGTCTGAGAAAATCAAATGAGGTGTTGAATATTATAGTTCCTAATTTAGTGCATCATTGAGTCCTGCGTTTTCTGCTCGGTAGGGCTGCGCGTGTCTGAGATGTGCTAGTAATGTACAATCTGCCAGTAATTCTTACGCTAAGGATGGCCTGGGGGTGCATCAGCAGCACTCTCCCCATCCGGCTCTTTGCTCACAAACTGAGATTCCGGGACACAGTTGCTCTATTTATTTTGTGTTTTCCTGTATTTTTTTATTTTTTGTCTGTGCCCTATTCAATCTCCTTGCAGATTTGTTACAGAAAACGTTTGCAAAATACCCACCTGAGGTTTTACTGCCTCTCAACAAATGATTTTTAGACTCCATCAGCATAACATTACATTTAGGATGCAGCTTAACTGCAGATTTAGTTTCTTTGGATGCATATGTCATGTAATTACTGAAACTCTTTCTTCTTAAGAGGTTGTGAACGAGTAGACTGATTGAAATATCCTTCTCAGTCCAGTGGTGGAGTGAATAGGAGTATCTGGCATGCAAATAAAAGACTTCCAGCTCTAATTCCTGCAGCTGTCAAGAATATCTCCATTTTCATTCTAATGCTCTTAGTATTTTTAGTACTTTTAAATTCCCAACCATCTTGAATGAAACACTGGCTTGAAAGCGAACAGTAAGTTACTCATTCGCTACAATAAACACCGTTAACACAAGCATTTAAAAAATCTTTCCTTTGATATATATATATATATATATATACTCTCTAACCATCATATCCTTCTTTGCTGTGTTGCATATGCATTGCATTAAAGCTGCGTAGCAGGATATGTTCTTCAAGACAAGATCTACCTTTATTTTTATTCAACCAGTGTTCTTTTCTCCTCTCCTCAGGGGGCTTTCACCTTTCATGGCAGTATGATTGACATGCCATCTCTGAAGCAGGCTCAGAACATTGTCACAATGGCTTCAACTGTTCAGGGAAAATAATGCCAAATCTGGGTTCCTCAGACATCAAACTCTGCACCATGCTGGCAGTGCCGTGCACTTCGCGTCAACAGCTGAAATGATCTGTGCATTGTTTAACCAGTAACAGAGATGATGTGCTATGTGACACTTGATTAGTAATTGATTGATTATTTCGTCTTCTGCAATTCCTGTCGCATGACCAGTTTCGGCATTATTTAGCGTTTGTGTGTGTCATGTTCGCCCCTTGCACGTCTCGTGTCAGGGTAGACGATTGACCGGGGTAAAGGTTGTGCGTGCCCAGCGAAAGGGCAAACAAACAGAGCTGCCCTGTCGTTGAGCTTCCATTCAGCCTGAAGGCTCCTCCGGGCCCCCGGAACATCAAAGCGCTATTTGCCAAGAAGCCGCCATGAATATACTAAAACCAACATCGGGAGAATGAGATCCGCTCTAAATCGTAGGCCTTTGTTTCTCAGCAACTCAGCAAGTCATTTTGTTCTTCGAGACGAGGCTTGAATGTGTCTGCGGCCTGGCGTAAGCTCTACGCAGCGTGCCACACGCTCGCAAACACGTACACAAAGAGCTCTGCGAGGAATCCCTCTATGTAAATATCAGCAGTTTTCTATGGATTTGTTACCCGGTCAGTGGCTCCATCGGAGTCACCATGAACATGGCCACGATGTGCCGCCGTTGTCTGTTTCACCAGTGTTCCTCACTTTCACTTTGACAAGAATGCATCTTTTGAAATAAAACTTTCCCAATGAATGACCATCCTTTCCACCCTTGAGGGCGTTGTTATTGTTTATGTCGTGTTTGTCATGAATACGTCCTACAGTACGCTATGTTCCCGCTCCTTCCTGCTGGTCTCCCACGAGCTGATGAGATATTTGGCAGAAATGTCTAGGGCGGATTTGTCTGGAATGGGGGTGGGGGGAATGGTTGATGGTTCAGTTGGTCACTATGGTAATAAAGGCCTCTGCATAAAGCACAACTGAATATGGCGTGATCAATAGTGTCTGTAGCAAGCGACTCGGCCTGAGATCCGTGCCAGCCTGGGGACACAAACAAAAATATGGAAGCCGCTGCTGTGAGTGGCCCAAAGGGCTCGACAGTAAGCTGACGGCCTGGCACCCGTCCCACACCTCTCCAACCCCCCCCCCCCCCCCCCCCAACCTCCCCATGCTCTCTGCCTTTTGCACTCATTTATTTTCCATTTTCTTTGGAATTGTCTTTTTGGACTCGTGTCAGACAAGCCCTTTCGCTCTAAGCGCTCTTTAAACATGTCTGAAGACTCAGATCCTGAGACCATAGGATTGGTAGGCCAATGCGATGAGAGCCGTCCTGCGTTGAATTATCTAAATTATACAATTTTACAAAATATATATGCTGTCAAATTGATTAATCTGGATTAATCGCATCTAACGTAAGATATATTTGCAAACTTTTATGTTAGATGTGATTTGACAGCACTATTATATTTATTTATTTACAAACTTGTTAGTCTAATGTTAGATATGAATTAGTATTGATATTAGCATTACACCCAAAATGTATATCCTTTCATCAAATTTTGAAAAGGATCAAAATTTACTGTCTTTGCTGTCCATATAATGTTTTTAGACCACATTTACTTCAACGATATGAAAAAAGGCTGAAACGTTCTGAGAAAAAAAAATGTTTTTTCTTTTTCTTTTCTTTTTTTTTAGAATTATTGTTTTGCAGAAGAAATACATCTATACAGGGTTGGAGGTTGAGTAAATGACAGAATTAAAATCTTTGTGTGAACCATCCCTTTAATACCACCCAGCCAAAACACAAGAGCTCCTATGATGATCTCTGAAACGTATGTGTCTTGTGTGAAATATGACTGTTGATTGATATGAAATTAATTTGAAACTAGCTCTTTTTTTTTTTTTTTTTTTTTTCTGTTTTTTTGGCTGATGGGGTTTTGTGCCTTTTATTGTCATTTATGTTTGTAATAGAAGTATGTGATATTTGTTATAACGGGAAATTACATTTAGCAGTAGAATTAATCCTCTGATCAGTGCACCATTTATTTGATTAATTAGCTTGTAACTGCTCTGTGTAGACAATGATTCAGGGTTTAAAGGATTTGCGGACTCATAGTTCTGCGAAATACTACTTCCTCCCACTTCTTTGTCATTTTTCATGACATTTCTATTATGCCTGTAAGTTGACATAATCTTTTCAGCTCACAATGCGGAATTATTTAAATACATTTACTAGTATTCCCAAAGAGAGTACAATACAATTAACACGAATAGGACCTTACCTAATCTTGACAGCACTCAATTAGGCTTGAAACACAGTCCTGATGGTTATGTGCTGAGATTGCTCTCATAAATTATCTGATATCAACCCAGCAGAGAAAACGCATGTATGCAAAGTGCTTTCAGAGGAAAATTAAAAGGAAATGTTTTACATATTTTTCATTAATCTCAATGGGACCCGTGTGGCAGGGAGGATTTTGCTCGCCTAATTTCTCGCCAAGGGATCTCCCAATAATGACTTAATTCTTTTACTAGACAATATAACAAACTCATTTCCACAAAGATAATTCCCCTGCAATAAAACGAATCGTTTACAACAAGAGCAAAGCAGGAAGAATTTTGGAAATAATGTGTAATTGAAATGAAATTGAATTTATTGGCAGTGGGGGTATAATGAGTGAAATTGAACTGAATAGTAATGTTGTAAAATGTCTGGCGATTATTTTTATTTATTTATTTATTTATTGCAGGTAGGTTAATGTGACTTTTGAATTTGCTTGATAACATTGCCAGATAATAACTTCAAATATAGGCCACTGTGGCAAATAGATGCAGATGCGTCATTAATACCTAGCTTTTGGTGACATTTGAGAAACATTCAAAAACTTGCGCCTTTGCCTAATGGAAATTATTAACACAACACATTATTGTATTTGAGGGTAGGCCTATTCACTTACTGAATACTCCGCGTTATTACCTTAGGAGGCTGTGCGTGAATGAGGATGTTACACAGACGCTGACCTTTTTATTGTGTTTTTCCTCTGTTCATTTTATAGCCGACATTTAATACATTGTTTCTTTTTATACGTTTCAAATGTCTGTAAGATGCTTTTGAAAGAAAGCGTAATTTTTATTTATGTTGCGTATTTCCTAATGCTCCATATTTTATGCATATTTAATTATGGTCCTTTATAAGTATAACCTGTTAAAAAGTTAATTCACATGTGGTAAGCTTAACGTTTTGCCAGAGTAGCCTACTGAATGTGTGCTTGAGTGAAGGATAGTTCTCTCTGAATAAGCGCAGACTTTGAGCTGACTCTTTATTTGAAATGGAGACAGATCAAAGGACAAACCCCAGTAAACCTCCTCCGGTCTTTGTCTGCGGTTGCTATGGCTTCAAGTCGAGGGGCCACGTAAATCAGACTCGTTACAGTGCGACAAAAAGTCTCTAAAACTTTTTTTGTTTTTAGCTGACTTGACCCCATGTATCTTTATTCAAGCGAGTTTAAAGAAATAGCTACAATGTCAAAAAAGTGTTGATTTGTGCATTGTGTCTGTCATAGGCCTGCTATTTCAAAAAAATGCACAATATTGCTCACGTTATTTCACGGTCACGTATATAGCTCTCGTTTTGAATCGAAATGCGTGACATTTAAAAAAAGACTATTTAAAAGTGTTTTCCTGGAAGATGATTACTGTTTTCAACGGAATAATATTTTATACTTTAATAACATCTTCATCGCCGGGCCTGTACAGAGAACATGAGCAGATGTAATTTCCACCTCACTGTTAGCTATTTTAGGACCAGCCCATGGGTGGATTCCCCAATTACAAGCCCATGGCAGCCCCCCTTCAAATTGACTTTTCCTTCTGTTGTGACAAAATGGTGCAATTGTCGCGTAGCCTCCAGGATAATCAGAGTATCATGGTTTTATGTATATTATGGCGGCTGGCTCATTATCACACAAGCGCTCGTGAATTAGAGAGAAATTAAAACAATTCTGCTATATCTTTCATGGATGCGATAAAACGCTTTTGAGTGCTGGTGAGCTTGCTGTGTGACTTGACTGCTTGGCGCAGCTTGTACCATCTCACCCACTGGCTTTCTGATGAAAGAAGAACAGAACTTTAAGAAGTGTGCCGCCGGATGCTGTCAAAATTGGGGGCAGGAAGAGAATGGCTGTTCATAAAGGCGACATTTATTGCTTCTTGGCTGTTAGGACTTTTGCAGTTGAACCCCCCTAGAATGGTGCACATGCATCCAGAATGAGCCGTCGAGAGGAATAGATGATCTAGTTTGTTGTCCACTCAAATCTGTACTCGTAAGAAGTTGTAATGAGTAACAGGTGCACTGTAAATTAAACTCGATGCACATTTAGACAACTGAAATGCGAAGGTTGGCAGAGAAGAATATGACATAGGCCGATTGATAAAATATGGGGCTTATTTTATGGTGTCCATAAAGCCACTATTGTTTTCAATATCTCCGTGAAGCCCTATTATTTAATTTAAAGAGGTTTCTACGAGTTGGGTATCTTGAAGTGACCCTATAACCACCTACACAGGCTCGCATCTTTTCCAGTTCACTTAATTGTCAGGTATTGAGTCATGGGAGCACGAGCCGCTGGTTTATCACCTTCCCTTGACACGGTGATCTTTCCGTGTCTACATTCTTAAACAAGCCATTAATTGGAAACACACAAATCTTTACATTCTCTCTCTTAAATAATTTCTTGTTTTATACAAGTCCGGGATCTTTAAACATAACATTAACAAACATTAGGATGCGATATATAGGCTACCGAAAGAAATCTCTTTAAAAATTACGTTTCATCATGTTTTGGTGAAAAGTGATATAAAAAATGATGAAGAAATTGTTGATCTAAGTTTGATCTCATATCAGAACATTAACCACCTCAATTATGGATTATTTTAGAACGACTGTATTAGACATGTCCTGTGGGGTATATAAACATAATCTGTGTTTAGTGTCTCTATGATTTGTAGACTGAGTTACTCTTTCCAAAATTAATTTTGAATTAATCTTTTAAGTGTTATAATTATCTATTTTTTTATTTTTGGCACTGATCTGTTATTTTGTGCATGCTGGGACTTTTTGAAAATGAATGAATTGTCATAAAGTTTACCTCGTTCGTATAGTTATAAAAAATGATTTACAGTAATTTTCATATGCTTCTGCTCTTAACATGTTCAGCGCGTGCCTGTGTTTGCACAGTTAAGCTCTTAATTGTAGTTTATAACATCATCTCTGCTAATCCAATTAAACATGTTTGTCCTATAGACCCAGAACTTTGTGAAGAGTGAATACCGCTGTTTAAAGACAGGGCAGCCGACACAATTCTGCCTTTGAATTAAATGCATTTAATTGGTTGAACTTGCTTGGAATTGGACATTATTTAATGCTCTTTTGTATTAAGTAAACATGAATGAATGTATACATTAATTTATGACTTATTTTGTATATATATATAATAACTTTGCTTATACAACTGGAATTACACGGATCGAACTTCTTAATTACAGCCCCCCCAAAAAAGAAAACAGTTTTTCTATAATTTAAAAAAAAAAAAAAAAAAACAATTTAATAAACAGGAAGAAAAACTTCCAAACCCAGAAATGGTAATTTTAATAAAGGAAGCACCAGACAGAAGCAGCGAAATTTGAAAGTCATAATTCTGCATATAAAAAAACGGGTTTTCGAAATTTTGACATTTCTTGATTTGTTTCATGTTCATTCTTCAGTTCATGTCGTTTCTGAAATGTTTTGCTTGCCAGAAAACACAAATTGGAAATGCGACTGCAAGATTAAAACGGTGCTTTAGATGGTTAAGTTTTTCCAATTAATCTCAATCAATATTTCGTAAAGAATAGTTTCTATATTAACGAAAAAAAAGTTATCTTAACAACGTGGACATTTTCAATTAAAAAAAACGTATCTTTTTGCTATCTTCGAGAGAGAGAACATTTTAATTCGATTAGGAAAAAAAAAAAAAAACACTTCTACCCAAAATAAGTGTCATTTGATATACTGAATTGTTTCCTATCAAGACTCTAACAGACTAGTTTTACTCTATAATGAGTGTAAAACAATATTTTCACCGCAAAATTTGACATCAAAACACTTTTGATTAGGCTATTTGCTTGTTTCACACCGACATCTTTTCGCGTCTGATTTGAAGTTAACAAAATTATCTTTAATTTGTCATTAAGAACATTTAAATGAATAAATACATTTTATTTAAAAACAAGCCACTTTATTTATTTGCAATTAATTCTGGACTCCGGGCATCGTTAAAAACACTTGGCAGAGTAAAGTGGGATATGGGGCTCATGAATCATTTTATCATGCCCGTTTTACCTTTTTCTTTGCGCAGTAGGACAGCCTCATCACTTCATTTCTCACTTCAAGTTGAATTTCACATTATACATGATAATTGCGTTGCCTTCCTTTTATACACGCGTATTGCTTTGACATTAATATCTGTAGCCTTCAGAAACTTTTATGAAAATAATTATTTTATCACGCTAGTTATTAAATATGTTTACAAGTAGGTTACAAAATCAATTTCTGTCTCCATAACATAACATAACCTCAGTGTCCACAAAGCACCGTAGTTTAATATAAAATGTTGCCTCTGCAGAAGAGAAACCACATGGGGGTTTCTATAAAATCTCACACCTCAAAGCCCTTTAAACTGAAATGGCAGCTTTATTTGAATATACAGACAGCAAACACTCCAAATTATATCTAGGAGTGGATTTTAAACAAACAAAACCTGTCGTTAAAAAGTCAAGCTAAGTGCTGTCATATACAGCCTGGAAAAGGAAGACAGTGACATTTCACAGGGAACGAAACGAAATGTATTTTTATCATCATGTCCACGTTCAGCAGGCTGTGGTTGAGCGTGAGCTGTCAAATCAGGTTGGTGAAGGCGCGTGAGTAAGCAGTGATGCTCAGGTAAGCTCTGAACCACAGCACAGCTGACTGCTCCAGGAGCCAAAGTAATGAGGGTTCCGCTGGGGGCCGCCTGGTTGGAGAGGTGGCTTAACCCTGCCTGGACGAGGCAGGAGCCCGGGCTCTGCTTTTTCAATCGGAGCCCCTTGCAGAGCACGCGGCCCGCAACGAAAATTTTGACAATGCCGGTGATAAGCACGAGGTGATGAAAGGAAGCTGTCTGCGAGGGCGTTTCTGTTTGTTTGCACGGTAATTCTTTATAAAGAAGTGTGGGTTTCAAAACAAGACAAAAGCGCCCATATTGTAAAGCGACGGTAAATTTGCCTTAAACTGACACCAATACGCATAAAATGAGTGTTTTGAATTGGACGAAAATGCATTTGTATTTAATGCTTCCCAAATGAATTGTATTTTATTCATTATTATTTATGCAAATGACTATACTGTTTAAATAATTTGCTTGTGATTCATGCAAATCTCTCAGACAGGCCAGTCTAATAATCACGATCATCTTCATAATCAAATGTAATGTTTCCCTTGAGTGCATATCTTCATTTTCATGGGATTTCTCAAAACCAGACAATTAACACAACTGTAAAGAGAATTCCGCTTGTGTCATCAAGATGAATTTGCTCAGTTATTTTAGCAAGATATGCTGTCATTTACCATTGAAGATGTCAAGAAAGGGGCAAAGGTGACCATCCCCTAAGACACGTGCCTAATTATATAATTTGTCTTGTGAGTGGGACAGAGCACTGTAAGGTCTCCACTGGGATCACTTCTTCAGCAGCCCAAACCTATCATCAGTTTCATCAACCCTCGTCTATGTAAGGGCACAGTGAGCAAGTTCATTTATCTCTTTTTCCAACCTAACACAGGAACCGACATGGCATGAAGACATTCAGCAGCCTACAAGTTTCAGCTTTTAACATTAGACAGAGATATTTTCAGGCGAATATTTGAGCAGATATTTGCTATCACCGGAATCTGTTTTATTCCTAAATCCTAAAAATCTAAAACCAAATTTCTATATTCTAGTAAGTATGGAGTTTTTGGCCAGTTTAATTGCATCATTCGTTGCATTACGTTTATTCGTTTAGTAGGCACTTTTAAGATTTACAAATGAAAACGATAGCAGCCAAAGCAATTGATCCAAGGGAGACATATAGCATATGGTTTGTGATACCAAAAAATATGCATAATATAATGTATTCGCTGAACTGTGGCAATGGTGTTTAAAGCAAACATCATACAGTCACTGACCGTTCTGTGGTAATTCTGAGTTCGTGTGTCGACACTGTAGTGAGCCAAATTGCTTATCAAGGCCGGACATGCATGTGCCCGGGCCTATACTTATTCCAGGATGCGCAAACACAGCACTGAAAATCGCAGACTATGCAGCTCGCATTCGCACCTGCTGAGGGGGAAAGGAAGCATTGCATTCTGGAGATATGGCCTGTGAGCACGCCTAGCGCACCTTCACAAAATGTCACAGCAGTTATGAAAGCAAGTCATTATCAACTCAGGGGGACCCTTGACACTGGTCTATGAGAGATAGTTCCAGTAGTTCAAAGCCATGTCTAATGGCTATTCCAAGGTCAGCTTGAAACAGAGAAAGTGGCTTGTGATGTTTAAGAACATCTAGCCACCCTTGTGAAGCCAGCGTGGTGGCCGGTGGTTCTGGTGGCCGGTGACGCGCTAGGGGTAGTCCAGGGGATTCTATAAATATATGGGTTTATTAAACACAGATTAGGCCTTCACTGGAAAGAAAAGCTATATATTCAATAACCATCAGAGTTGTAAAGAATATAGCAATGCAAGTCAATTGCATAGAAGTGGACTGGCTGTTTTGAGGGCTTTGACTGTTCTTCTCTTCTTTGTCCTCATCTCTTCTCTTACACTTGAGGGGTGTATATTTGTACTCGCTCGCTCTTCTTTTCTCTTACTGAGATGATCCAGCACTGTGGTTGTCCAGCTGTGCATGATGATTTCCTCTCACTGAATGTTGACCTTTTCCTCTATGAAAGATGCTGTATTCAGAGGCACGACTCTGATGTGCTGCTCATGGTAGTTCGTCTGATGTGGAATGGATCAGCATCTACAGGATGTAAAATCAAAATGGGAAGCCAATGCTGTAAAGATGATGTCACATGAATGCACACTATTTGTGCACCAAATGTTCTCCCTATTTTTACTTTAGAGAATGTTTCACTGCCAAATATTGATATAGTTGTATACACATTTTTTTCAAATACGAATATATTTTATTGTACTTTCTGATCTGTGATATACCACCATTCCGATAAAGAACCATTTTTATATATTGATAGATAGATAGATAGATAGATAGATAGATAGATAGATAGATAGATAGATAGATAGATAGATAGATCAAACTGCTTTTATATAAAACATAAAAATCATTTCCTATGTCAAGGCACGGCCTGAGAAGCTTCTGAACATTTGCCATATGGATAAAGTGTTTTTTTTCTTTTTCTTTTTTTTTCTTTCTATTAGACGTCCAGACCTGCATTTAGGACCATTTAAACAGGACCTGTCAAATACAAGGCAAGCAGAGAAATGGTCGCATGGCTCTGAGGTTTGGTTTATGGGCTGCATGGGCTGAATGGACCAGGTGTAGAGCTCTGGCTCTTGGACATGTCCGTGGACGACCTTGCTCTCATCACCAAGAGCCTTGGAAAGCCTCCCAATCCTGGGGATCCATATTTGGACCAGCACCAAGTTTGGAGACCCACAGATGTTGTGGTGAGGCCAGATATTATGACAGTTGTCTCATGCAGACAGTCAAGCTGATTCATATGTGTTAACGATGAAAGGGTATGTGGTGCATATGTTGAGTTTTGAATTCCAACTTTATCTTATATTTTATCAAGATTTTTTTTTTTTAATCTTGTAGTGGCCACAATATGTATTACACTTAAATAATGGTTGTATACTGTCCTTCTCAACTCTCAAAGCTGTTCGGGGAAAAAAAGGCAATTGTAACATTATAACGGCAATCACTATTTAACCAGTAGGCTATTTTTTTTTTTTCTTTTTAAAAAGTTTACTTAAACATTTTGAAATAACATTTAATAAGAAATATACAAAGATATTGACATCAATTGTGCATTATAGATTTTTTTTTAAACAAATCGTTGCAGTCGGTTCTGATAGGCTATTCTGCTAATTGATCTTTATTTACAGTTTTATTATCATTTTTCTTTAGACTTTACGGACTCTCTATAGATATGTCCCCATAGTCATACCGGGCAGGTATTCCTCACTAATTCAAAAACTGTCAGTGTTACGAGAGAGAGCTTCATAAAATATAAATGGGTCGAGCTCGAAGAAAACTTTGAAAGTTTACAGTGAAAGTAAACGTCCTGCAATCAAATAGGACTGCGCTGCATAAATTAAAACAAAAACAAAAACAAGCTTACAAATAAAATTAAAAAAAAAACAATTGTGTTGGGAATGATGTGGTTGCAAAATCGGCAACACTTGATTCATGTATTTTAGTTGCATATAGGCTATATGTTTTACCATGTTTGTTAATGACTTGTTCATTAAAGTGTTAGCAAAGAATCTTTTGAGATATTCGTTCAAAACAAAAAAAAATTATGATGTGCTCGTGGAGTAATTGATTTAATGAAGTTCCTATGAAACTATTAAAAGCGAGTGGAGGTCATGCGAGCGGCACCCCTGAGCGCTCATTGTCAGATGTTTAACTCAAGCAATCTTTTGGGAAAGACATCGGGGCTAATAGGTGAACTCACAGCTGTCTGAGTCGGGCTCGAGCTTTCAGAGCAAATAGCAAACAACTACTCATCCGGCCTCTAACTTAACAGGACGGCAAACTTTCTCAACAGCCTCATCTTAAAACGCATGCACGAAGGACAAACACGACACTTAATCAATAAGTGCGCTAAACGGCTGTTAGTCACAACGATAAAAGCATGCAGCATTTTTCCCCCCTTCAAAGTTGAGCTCATAAAACATGTACTCACGTTTCACTGTATACACACCCCATGAGTTTTCGCCCATGCGTCAAAAGTTTTGGTGTCCGTTTTTAGAGTTCAGCCTCGGAGTGCAGGGAGGAAACATGCAGCCCTGCAGCTGCAACTGGATTGTGTTTTCTCAGTTATTCGGGAAACTTAAAGATAGTAGGCAGGTAGGGTGCTTGGAAGAGTTTGGCAGAGTGCCTGGAGAATGAATATGTGCCCAGTTTTCTTGGTCTTCAAAGCATACTGTGGTAAAACACTCAACGGATGTTTATAATAGCTCGCATACTTTAAGTTGTTTTTATTTTGAAATGGTTCAGATGAGAAGAGTTTAGTTAGGTTGTTTTAAAATGTTTTCTTCTTCCGTGGTTGTCTTTTAAAGATGCCGACTGAAAAGAGAAAGTAAAAAAGAAGGCTTTTTATGCAAGACTGCTATTTTAGCAATTCTTCAACGTGATTTAAAGTTGTGTTTAAATAATTATCGATTGATAAACAGTCACACAATTTTTACAAATAAAATGTTATGATATTTATTTGATTAAAATGTGCATTATTAACACTAACCTATACAATGTTGACCACTAATCGTTTTATTGATAAAAAATAAATGTATTCTTGATGCATTCTACGTGGTTGACAAGTTTTAATTATCTCAAAGTTGACCAAACCAAAAGAGAAATTCACCATGTACATTTTTTTTGAATTATTTGTGTTATTTAATAGCCTACTTAATGCACTTGTCTCCTTAGACCCTCAAAAACTATGGCAAATATTCCAATAGTGCCGTAATTTACCTCTGAGACTTTGCAAGCTCGCAGATGAAATCTGGCAGTGTTAGTTGAACATATGTGCGACTTTCATACAGATAAAGTGTGAAGTGCATTTTTCTAATGGGGGAATTGCGGCAAAATATAATGCTTTCATTTCATTCCAAGTGCTTCACATGCTCTCGGTGCATCGCTTAAAACAGGGTGCACAATGACTCGGGTACTTTGAACCCTCGTCAAACGCATAATGAGAAGCTGACGGTGTGAAATCTGACTAGACTGTAGTAAACAGCCTCCTCTGATGTGATCATTCTGTCCAATAAAGGCAAAACGGGAGAGAACTCGCTGCGTTTTCACACTGACTTCTGCTTTGTCTTTTGAAAAGTGGCGTCTGAGAGTCTGACTCTTGGAGTTACTGATTTGCAGGCTGCATGTTAAGGTAGACCATGTAAGTGATTTCCACGGGCATTGCACTAAAGGAGAACAAATCGCTGACAAAGGGGGTAGCTTTTCGATTCAATAGCGTCGTTAGGACGACCGAAAAGTATTCCTCAGATAATAAGTTCTACTTCAAAGCGTCTCCCATTCAGCTGTGACTGCTGCAGCTTTTATGAAGTCCCCCCCTCCCTTTTCACTCGGACCGGACTATCTCTTTGGTTATTTTCCACCGTGTTTATTTTGCACTATTCAAAGGGTACTTGTTTTAAATAAATAGAAGATCATTCTTTCCTTGAGCAAATAATAGTTCGTGGACAAAAGGTGGACAGAGCGCGCGCTTCTTTCCGAATGAAATGTTAATGCGCGCGAGGGATTTCAAAGATTTAGGAACAAAAAATATGAGCGATTCTGATTAAGAGCAAATTGACTGCTCTAACGTAGCATGAAACTAAAGGTCAGTGCGACTGTATCGTAATAGAGTGTTTCCAATTGAAGTGGCCTTTTTCCAGAGTCCGGTAAATACACGTACACGCTTTATGATGTGCCCTTGAACTTCACACTATTTATGGGGCGTTTCACTGACACAAAACGCTAGATTTACTATCTTAAACGACTCACCGACTTGTGTGCTTTATTCCACAGGGGTTGACGTGATGTCCAATTAGGACGAAATCAAACTTTCTCTGGAAGAACATTATAACTTCTTGATACACTTTTCTTCACGCGCATTTTCCACTCACTATATGAAATGTTCAAGATGACTGTCTGTTTCTGCTCTTCTAAATGAAAGAATATGCAGATTTTAAGGGACAAAACGGTTCGTGGGAGAGGTTTCTGCTTTGATGATTGACCATTTAGCGGCAGTTAGTAGTTTTTTTTTACCACAAATATTCAAATGGGACCTATAGAAATCCTAACGCACCGTGCAGTCTTCCGTTCTGATGTGGAACTCTTTGAAGTGGTGCAGGACTTGCGCTGGTCAATTCTGAGTCTATAGTCTGGGACAGGGGGCACTTTGAAAGCGTGATTGTGCGTTTTAATGAAGGGAATAAGACGGGGCACTTTGTTCATATTCTCCATACTACCTTATTCTTATTGTCAGGCAGCTTTTATGTCTTATATTCCCATAAATGATTAATGCATTGATGGCTTTGTGCTATTCTACTTTTCATTGTTAGTTAAGTGACGGTTCCCTTTTGAACGGACATTGGAAATATTGGGATAGGGAATATTTGTATATTGTATAGAAAGTAAGTGTTGTAGAAAATTTCTGTTTCGTTTGGTTAGTTTGACTGCCCCAAGTTTTACAGAAAATTGAATATTGTTACACATTGAATGTTTAGTTTTCGAATTTTAAAAGAGATGCGGACACCGATCAATGAATGAATCAAGGCCTTTTTTATTGAAAAGACCATATTTACACGTCCTGCCTTTTATTCAAGTTTTCCATATATCTATACACAAACATCACATTTCTTCACGACCTTCTTACGTTTTTTTTCCATCAACACCATCATGCACCTCAACAGAAAGAGTTACTACACGGTTCATGCGAAATATTCTTCACATTATACAGCCTATTCAAGTAAGACCTTTTTACAGAACACGATAAAAAGCATCACTTCTTTTCACCAGAATTATATTATTCTTTGGTGTCTCTGTACTTCCAGACCAACATTAATACCAGCAAATAAATTACAATGTACAAAACTCGTTAAGACGCTACGAAAACATTCACAAGCATCAATACCATATACTATTTACAAATCAGTCAGGGACAGGCCTGTCATTGATACATTATTTAGGGTCTCAATGGACATATTTAGTACTCTTTAATCAGAGTTACATTGATTTTGCATAAAATATAGGTTTAAATATTTTAAATATCACAAAAAACCGCCCTGACCACAGATCTTGTATAAACTTTAACAAAGACTCCACTCATTCATTTTTTGACACTGACAAAATACAAAAACTTGAAATTATTGTCACTGCAATTTTTGCCCCTCAGACATTTAATGTGTATGATTATGATTCTCTATAAAAGATGTATGTGCAGCAAAGGGTGTGGTATTACTAAAACAAAAATCTAATTTGTAAATCATTTTAGCTCATATTATTTTATCTCAAGTCAGGTAAAGTCAGGTATTTTTTTTTTTAAATCGATGTTTCCTTGTTGCAAATTACATATTCTTGTAAATGCAATTATCGAAACGTAAATTGTATCAATGCTCTGAGCTTGTTTTAAGGGTAAACTGAGAGGCAAAATCTTTCACCCAATGACATCCATAGGTGTTCCACTTCGAATGGCAACACTTGAATTTCGAGGAATTTCGTTTTATTATTTTTGTTAATGTGGACCATTCACAATGAATATATTCCTTGCTCTTCACATCAGAGCATTGCCCTTGGGTCTGTGTGTCTGAAAGAGTCCTCGTCGTCGGATTCCGACGTTGGCACATCGCTGGAGGGTGTGTGTAGATTGTTTGGTCCAGCACTCCCTTGGCACACGTACCATTCGTTTAGGTTGGTCACCTGAGGGGAAAGGTTCGACGAACGGTTCCTGTGGGGATCCAAGTTTGGTGAAAGGGCATCACCGATAGTCGTAGACGAGGGATGGTAAGTGGAGCCCGTGTTGGCGGAAGGGGGCGGAGGAGACTTGCAGTGAACCTTCATGTGTTTTCGTAGAGAGCTCGGGTGTGTGTACGACTTGTCACAGCCCCTCACTTTACAGAAGTAAGGCTTATCGCTTGTGTGGACGTGAGAGTGCTTCTTCCTATCACTACTGTTGGCGAATTTCCTGTCACAGCCATCAAACTCGCATTTGAACGGCTTCTCACCTGGCAAATGAGAAAAACAGAGCACTTAGATATGGAAATCACGCATATATTTTAAATGTTCTTAAAATAAGAGCTTATGAATGTTCCATATACTGTTACATAGCCTACTCTTTCAGTGAACAAAGTTTGAAAAATCACAACATTACCACTGTAACCCCACAGTAGGCTACTTATTTTCTTCTGTTACATATGGAATGTTCAGGCGCACCATGACTTATGCAACACTCTGTACATGCTTTTATTTTCTCCGACTTGGCAAATCTTCTCAAGAATTTTTTTTTTTTCATTGTTTTTACTGGATATGGCAACTGATAAAACATTTCGGCCCACCAAATGTTTCAGATAGTGCATGTGGAGTAAAATAACTGGCCCGGCTTTGCAAGACATCCACAGCAGAGCTATAATGTTGTCACAAATAAATGCACGTTCTATAGATTCACTGTATCATACCGTGTCATATAGTCCAAAACTACAACGGGTGACTTTTTACACATTCGTTGCTGATTCAAGAAACCACCATGTTACAACCATTTTAAATGTAGGTGGGTTTGACACGCTATAGCCTACATATTCAAGGCACAATGTACGTCAGCACGTGCTGAGAGCATAACATATACATTAGCCTATAGTTAAAGACCTTAAACAATACCTGCAACTTCTTAACTGGCAATAACAACTTGTCACTGTATAATGTTCACGTGAGACCATATTTGCACTGAGTAAAGAAAGAGCTTTATATTTTTTAAATATATTTTCTAGCCTATGTAGCAACAGATAGGCTATAGCACACACGTGTAGCATTTTTTTTTAGAATACAGGTATAAGAGGAAGACCAGAAGCAGAGGCCTTCCTCGCTCTGAAAAGATGCCAACATAGTTTGTTTAATCAAAATGTGTAAATGCTATGGGGCACATTCTCCATATTTACATTATATGGATCTATTCACACACTGTTTGTAATTCACTGTGGCTTTATAGACACAAATATGCCGAAAACTTCGTGTTACTATTTTCCCTTCAGCCTAATAAAACAATTTGTGTATTTGCTTATTATATTTACACACATAGCATTTAGTGCAACAACTGCAGCTAAATCTTCGCCTTGGGGTTTTGTACTCCTTAATAAAACCATTGCATGCATTAGAAAATAATACTACGCAATGCACTGGTCTGCTCATAAGAGCGTGTCTGTAGAGTACTTTTCCCCATATGTAGTCTAGTAGCAATATGTGCGTTGATCTCACAGCCTTTTCAAAGTGCATGACGCAAAACAACACCAAGGGATACTTTTTGCTTGGCGAATACGCACTGTAAACAAACAGCCCATTTAACCTCTCGGTTCTATGCGAAGGGTGATATTTCTGCATGAGGGGGAAGGACAAAATGTAACTTTGTCCCAACGTTGCTACATGCAAATAAAACAAGATTATCTGCCAAGTAGCGAAAACACGCTCAATACGCGACATCTATGAACACGACTAAAGTTGTTTTCAAGAAATGTGCTAACTTTTCACTAACCTGTGTGCGTCCTCTTGTGAATCTTGAGATTTTCTGAGCGCGCGAATACTTTGCCACAACCGGGAAAGGGGCACGGGAACGGCTTCTCGCCCGTGTGCACGCGAATGTGATTTATCAGTTTGTACTTGGCTTTAAACGCCTTTCCCTCGCGCGGACACTCTTCCCAGAAGCAGACGTGACTGCTCTGCTCCGGTCCCCCGACGTGCTCCACCGTGACATGGTTGACGAGCTCGTGCATGGTGCTGTAAGTTTTCGAGCAGGGTTTCTTGGACGTCTGTTCCTGGTCAATCCACTTGCAGATGAGCTCTTGCTTGATGGGCTGCCGCATGTACCGCAAAAACGCCCCCGTGGCTCCGTGAGGAGCCGTGGCGAGGTTCACATTTAAGTTCATGGAGTTGTAGCTGTGAAGTGAAGAAGATCCATAGTGCTCGGGCCTGTGGCCGAAGTGCTCTGGCCTGCCGTAGATGTCCCCCGGTAGACCCAGACGCATCTGCCCATTGAGGGCATGGTGGTGGTGATGGTGGTGGTGGGCACCTGGGGCCGCTTGCTCGTGCAGTCCAGAGAAAAGTGGATGGGCACCACCTTCCGCGTGCCCATAAGCACCTGTTGGGGAAATGAACATGCCATGGTGATGAGGGGAGGAGGCGGAACTATGCTGGTCGCCAAGTGCATGCATAGCAGAGGCTGAGAGCTCTCTCCTGAGGATGAAGTCCCTGTTGGTGGTGTAGCCTGTGTGGGGGTGAGCCACGGGGAAACCAACTGTGGTCTGAGAAGACGTGAAGGATGCCGCGGTCTGGGCTTCGGGATGGCTTTGAACAGGCTGAGAGGGACTAAGTTTGAGAGCATTGGTCTGTGCCATGTGCTCGGGTCCAAATGGAGTGAGAGCCACTCCGGGGTCGTTGCCCATCTCCCCAGGGTGGAGGTGGGCATGGTGGGAGTGCGGGTGATGCCCCCCTATCCCCGGGAAGCCTGTCATATTCTGATGAGGAAGGGCTTGAGTCGATGCCAAATCCGCTAATCTTATCGCCGAATTCCTCTTGCTTAAAGGGGGCTCCATCACTACGCTGTCATGTCCACGCTCACCGCTATTGTTTTCGCCAACTACGGGCCTTCTGAAACCATTAAAATATATGTATATGGCCGTCTATAGAACTTCTTTTGTCCTGCCTCTAACTCTGCTTGCTCCTTTTCCCACTCTGTCCTCAAGCGATTGGCAGAACATACAACAGTTGGAGGACACAGTGGGGAATAGAGTTTAGAAATGGCACTGCGGGTATTGGACAGATTTCGGTGACTGGCAGTTAAGAGAACGAAGCGATTGGCTGTCTTTCAGCGCAGAGGCTCAGCGGGGTTCCGCCCCCTCACTCTCTTCATCACTGTTCACTCCAGAAAGTTGTGCTCACAAACTTACAGGCAAATCTGTTTACCGAGACACACACGCGCACACGCACACGTGGAAGGATGTTGTTTTTCTTTTTGCACAAAACAGTGACAGTACACACGCTGGAGCATATTGTGCAAAAACTCCAACACACACTGTTTGAAGTATATTTATAAAATAAATAAATAAATAAATGAAAACATTTAAAACGATGTCGAATATATATATATATATATATATATATATATATATATATATATATATATATATAAAATTACGTTGTATTACGTTGACAGATGAACAGATTAAAGATCAACTGGGGAAAATGAAGAAAAAAAAACAGCAACAAAAAAACAACACATTTGGATACAATCACATATGCTGCACCAAACTCTTTTTTATTGTTTCAATGTATAGCCTAGGTAAAACTAAATTATTAGATATACTACATAAATTATTATCATTTTGTTTTTGTGAATCATAAAGCCTTTACGCCTTAACAAGAACGCAGTTGCAAGAATCTAAGTTTCTTAAAATTCTTAACCTATGTTGTCCAGATAAGTTTATAGTAATGCAATTTTATATAATCAGCATTAGCAATTTAGCAATAAAAAAAATGACATTAAAATGCAATCAATTAATAGGTTATCATGGTTAAAAAACATTGCATCTTCGGTCCACTGTGCGCTGTCAGACCAACCCGATCTCACGATGTAGAAAGTACAGAAGAAAAAAACGCCCCTTGACATACTATACCATATATATATATATATATATATATATATATATATATATAAGACATATGTCTCCAAAAATGCGTTCTGTGACATGATTCTACATTTTACTTTAAATTTAAAGTTATTTTCTCAGTGTTTTTCTTTTTAAATATTTTATTACTATTCATACAATTTCATCTCATGTTTGTTTGTGTGTGCTGTACGTGTGTGTCATGCACGTCCACACCCTTTTAAAGTCCATGTTGAACTCAGCAGGAAGTGTATCCATTGATTTAATATGACTTAATTCAAAGACATCCTTTAAATGCTTCAGGGCAGTTGTTACCATATTCCATTTTTTTTTTTTTTCAAAACTAATTGCCAAAGTACAGCAAACGGTTAAACTGGAATAATAGGCCCAATGTCTTAACAATAGAAAATAGCAATTCTACTTACCAATTGTTAGGTCACATGTCTTTCTAACAATACTAAAAAAATAATTTCAACATCCTGAAAAAAATATTAAATATATCAATATTGTAGTCAGGCACGTGTAAAACTGCTCACTCAAATTAATCAAACTTTGAAAAAAATAATATATATTTATGAGATTTTGTTATTTTAAAAACAAAATGTTCTGCATATCATGCCTGTCAGCTTTGTCAAGGGTCTTAATTTAGGGTGAATGGAACCACGATGTATGCTTTATAGCATACATACGTACATTACAATATCCATTCTAATTGAGATTTACGACATCACAACATTTACCTCTGAATTGTGTTGGACGAAGAGACCGTAATCAAGAGTCTTGAAAAATAATAAAATCGTATTAATTGCAGAGCACAGTTCAATACAGTTTTTTTTAAGCTTGTAGGTGAATCTGAATTTTCGTTGGATGTTGTTTATGAAACGACGTAACGGAGAGGGGCAGCACTTGTTACAACCTCTGAACAGAGAGGATTTCTTAATAAGTTCAAAGGGTAGCTTATGTGTTCTCCACGGGTCGAAGGTCAAACACCATTGAAATACCCAAGGTCACTAAAAGTAACCAACAACGCATCACCATATTGATAATGTCAAAGTAAAAAAAAAAAAAGCATGACACATTCATGTAAAGCAATATTTCATGTAAACAAAGTTATGATCATCAGGTAGCCTATGACAATTTAAAGGTTAGTTGGTAATTTTTGCTTTCATATAAGTGAGAAAAAAATAGGATAGGTAAAATGAGTCGTTGTCACAAGTATTGTTTCTCTCTCTCTCTCTCTCTCTCTCTCTCTCTCTCTCTCTCTCTCTCTCTCTCTCTCTCTCTCTCTCTCTCTCTCTCTCTCTCTGTGTGTGTGTGTGTGTGTGGTGTTAGCCTTTTCGAACTTTTTCCCTTCCTTGCTACATGAGAAAAGAAGAACAAAAACTGCGGCTATGTGTTCCAGGCCGACTGCACTCACTCTAATTTCTCTTTCTTCTTCTCCCTGCCCATTGAAAAGGGGAAAGGGTTTTGTGGTTTTCTGGAGAAATAAAGAACTTCTTAGAGAGGTCGGCAGACGTGACTTTGAACTTGGATCAGATCCTGTGTTTCCTGTGGAGAGGGTAGAAATAGTCTTGGAAGAATGGAACATAACGTTAAAACAGCATGGCTTTGAGGTGAGGCACATAGAATTCCCAAAGTTTTATACATCCTCCGCCCTATTATTTACAGCTTAAAGCGTTCGGAGGAGAGGAAAGACGAGACAAAGTGTTGTGCGTTGGAACGGACTTGGGACTTAGGTTCAGTGAAATTGTAAGTAAACCTCATTTAAATGAATGCTAGCATTTAAATAAACGCTGGGGTGTTAGATGTATGACTTTTTTTCTTAGATTAGAAATGGTCTATGGAGTGTCTTGTGTACACTGGCCTGGAATCCACATGTGCTTGGATAACTTCAGTTGGAAGGTTTCGTCATTGTCCGGGAGTGTAGGCCTAGGATACATTGGCTAGGAAAGAATGGCATATACGCATGTTCTGTGACCACAAAATACTGCTGAACTTGATTTTAAATCATGCAGATTCCTTGATTCATTCAATCGGAAAGACTAGTCTCTCGGTCCATGACGTCACTCTTTTTTTATTAAAGATAAATCACATTGTGCTTGTTTGACATGAGATTGTAATCATATTTCACTAAAATAGTACATTACCACTTGGATCTTGGATGCTAAAATTCTCAGAATAACCTACGTGTGCGCACATTAAGGTTTATAGGCTGTGCTTATGGTGGTAGGAAAAAAGATTGTAGCCAAATACCTAGCGTCTCAATCCTACTGTTCTTGTATTTGCTGTGTTTTTGAAACGTATCGTATAGAGTTCATGTTTCTGTTATAAGGGGGATACAATTTGAACAATGTTATTTAGAATGATAGCATAGTTTAGCTACGAATTAGTGCGTTTTTAACCCCATAAATTAATAATTATATGTAACGATGTTGATGGCAATGACGATAATGTAGCTTACTAATACCGACACGACTAGTTTTCCATGACATTTTTAGTTGGCCCACTCCATATCTAAATAGGCGAATGTTATATTTATTTATGAGTAGTGATGGTTTTGATATGGCAATCAACACTCGTGGAGACATGGTCACGTCCTGATAGAAACTGGATGCGAGCTAGTGTTTCATAGACAAAATGTATTGTCACACTCACGTGCAGATTGAGTCAAAGCACCTCGAGCGAGATTTGTGAGTTTGTATTTCATTCACGCTAACCTTAATGTCTGTTTGTTGGTTACAGTATGCGAAAGTAACTAACTGGATTTTACTAAACCTAAATGCCACGGACATTTTAAATCATTAAAGAAGTATTCAAACTATGTGATGTTTTAGAATGATTAACATGTCCACCAAAGAATTACGGGTTGCACTTAGCCTACTCTTATGAGCCTGCGTCGCAATTAATTTATAATTATTAAACGATCTTATTAAACGCGAGTATTTTTGCTTTCCCTCTACCTATTCCCCGAAAAGGCTCTCCGAAAAGTAGGCGGTAATTATCGGTGGAAGATGGCGATCAGCGATTAGTTGCCAAAGGAGTGCGTTGGATTGGAGGGGCAGCTAGGATTGATGAGGAGCGGCAACCAATGAGAGCGCGTCAAATCAATGACCGGGCTCCAGTTAAAGGGGGCGTAAGAGGAGGTAGTGCCAGTCCACTGAGAAAGAGGGACCCTCCGAGATAAACATAGACAAGCGAAAGAAATAAACATTCCAATTCGAGATGCTTCAAGAACAAGGAAGACTTAGTAAGACAATGCCTCGTATTTTCGTGTATTCTGAAAATAACGACATCGACTCAGTTTGAAAGGAAAAGCGCAAAGGAATCTTCTCGTTTCGTTGCATTGGGGATTTTGAGTAACAAGTTACCCACAAGAAAAATATAGCCTAACTTAATACGCAAAGCTTTTTTCCCAATGTGCGGATCGAACTTCATCGCCTCATGTCGTGTTATCAAATCTGGAAGTTAATATTTCCGTAGCGCATACGATTTTATTTTGTTATATGTTTTGCTGAAGTGTCGCGCAAAGACTGCTTGAAAGAGAATTGGTTTTGCTCAACGAAAGCATGTTGCTGGACGCTGGGCATCAGTTCCCTGGTTTGGGAGTGGGCACATTTGCCAGGCATCATCACTCCTCCAGTGAGATGCAGGACAGAGACTTGAGTTTAGCGCAGAACAGCTTCGTCGACTCGGCGCACATGGGCGCCTTTAAACTGAACCACGATCTCTCGCCCGGACAGAGTTCTGCATTCACGAGCCAAGCACCCGGTTACCCCGCTGCAGCTCTGGGCGCGCACGCGGCTCATGTCACATCATACGCGAGCTCGCCGTTTAACTCCACGCGGGACTTTCTCTTTCGCAGCCGTGGATTCGGGGAAACATCACCGGCGGGAGGCCAGCACGCACTCTTCGGCCCCACTGCCGGCTCGCTTCATCACTCTCACACAGACAGCCAAGGCCATATTCTGTTCCCTGGCATCCACGAGCAGCATGGATCTCACGGCTCCCCAAACGTACTCAACGGGCAGATGCGACTCGGACTACCGGGGGAGGTTTTCGGGCGATCAGACCAGTACCACCAGGTCTCCAGCCCGAGGACCGACCCTTACTCAGCCGCCCAGCTGCACAACCAGTACGGCTCAATGAATATGAACATGGGGATGAATATGGCAGCGCATCACCATCACCCCGGTGCCTTCTTTCGCTACATGAGGCAGCAGTGCATTAAGCAAGAGCTCATCTGTAAGTGGATCGATCCGGAGCAGCTCAGCAATCCTAAGAAGAGTTGCAATAAAACTTTCAGCACCATGCACGAGCTGGTCACCCACGTCTCGGTCGAGCACGTTGGAGGACCCGAACAGAGCAATCACATCTGCTTTTGGGAAGAGTGTCCCCGGGAAAGCAAGCCCTTTAAAGCCAAATATAAACTGGTCAATCACATTCGCGTGCATACGGGAGAAAAACCTTTCCCCTGCCCGTTCCCTGGATGTGGCAAAGTCTTCGCAAGATCAGAAAACCTGAAGATTCACAAGAGAACACACACAGGTAGCCAAATTATGATATTTATTTCTGCTTGTGCTTGTCACATTAACATCTAAATATGTTTTGGAGTCTATTTTATCAACCCTAAAAATAGTCTCGCAAATAGTGGTTCTTACAAAAATAAGCTGATTATGCCAGGACGGTGTATTTTTAGACTTTGAGACCGCGAGCAGATTTAGATCTTTAAAAGAAAACGGATGTTTGTAAGCAGACATCCAATTCGTTTAAATGAACGCGGGTGAAAGCGATAATACATGAACCCTACGGATATAGGCTAAATGCGATGTTTTGCAACAATGTGCTGAATTATGTAAGAGACTGTCGAGGGTTTGTAGTTCATAAACTTTAAACGGGTCAAAGGCGACTTGAGGGCTCGTCGCGTGCGCAGAGCAGCCGTAAATCTCTCCAACCGGTTTAATGTTTGCGTGGACCAATGCTCGAGCACTCGGGTGACTACGTCAGGATTTTGAAATTTACTCTAGTTTATTTAGTATGGTTTTGGCCCCATAACGGAGTAATACAATTATATTTAAATAATACACTATATTATTTAATAACACACTTTATATTTTTTTCAATAATAGCCTACACTTTATATTTCAAAACTGCGATTAAAGTGTATAGCGCAGAGCTACACATATTCATAAGCATGTACATATATACGAATTATAAAATGAATGCAGACCATTTTCAACACAAAAAGGACGACATAAAAATAAGAATAGGCTATATTTCCAATAGGAATGGGCGATATGTGGGCCTATTGTTATTCTTTCCAATGCATTGACAGTCTATGTGTTAGACAGGCCATTACCAGGGTTGCACATTTGAGCAATTTCCTCTTTAGAATCCACTAAGGTATTGAGCCTTCTATTTGTCAAGGTGTTAATTGCATTTTGATTATTTCTTAGCAAATGCCTAAGTTTTGTGTGGGGCTGACAAAAGCTTAACGTTGAAATTTCTGACTGACCCCCCCTTCATTTAATTTTGTTTTGTTTGGACAGATATCTAGAAAAAAGTAAATTCTTGCAAAGTAATTATCAGCAGAATTAGATTTTATATATCTATTTTTGTTGTTACCTTTACACTGCTCATATTTGAAAGGCTAGATGAGGCAGTGTCGCTGTAAGGCGTAGAACTAGCGCTGTATTACATCTACGTGCATGATAACCCCTTCGAGTGATTTCATTTCAATTCATTTAAAATGCTGCATAAAAATACATTTTAAAAACTACAATTTGATATTCTATTGATCTATACCTGAATTGCAGATTTATTATATGTTGTTACAGGGCTATTTTGTGGTGTTTAAAATTAAACTGAATTAAACCTGAATCGTGTGAATGTTTAAATCGTTTTTTTCTTCTCAGGGGAGAAACCATTTCAGTGTGAGTATGAGGGATGTGATCGGCGCTTCGCGAACAGCAGTGACCGAAAGAAGCACATGCACGTTCACACGTCAGACAAACCGTATCTGTGCAAAATGTGTGACAAGTCCTACACTCACCCCAGTTCTCTTCGAAAGCATATGAAGGTAATTCCTCTAAAACACAGAATGAGAAATATACATGTATTTGTCACTAACCTGTTTAAAGGGCAACTGCGTGTATTAATAGCAATGATACAATTAATTAAAAACACTAACCGATTAAAATTAGCTAATGTATATTCAGATGGTTGGAAATGGCATTGAATTGTAATGCATAGGCTATATTGTCATATTCGAATAAACTATTTTATGTGTCCAGAATTTACTCATGAACTAGTTTTACCAATACACGCTATTCGTGATTGATTCCGCGAATCATTAATTATTTATTTTGTGTGTCTGTGTGTTTAGGTTCACGAGGCATCCCCACCTGCATCTGACTCGTCGCCAGCGGCAAGTTCTGGTTATGAGTCCTCAACACCCCCTGGTCTGGTGTCCCCCTCCACTGAGACCCAAAGCAACAACAATCTGTCGCCTTCATCAGCGGTCCACAGTTCCAACAACCACAGCAGTTTATCGTCCAATTTCAGTGAATGGTATGTTTAAGACTGTGCTATCCCAGGAGAAACCATTTCAGAAAACCAGGAGATCCATACAGCTTGTACAAAACGAACGCTCCTATATTATGCGCTTGTCCAACAGGATTTAACATTCCCACATCGACAGAAGAAACGTGCGAAAAAGCACTAAACATAATCTTTTTTTTTTTTTGTTTGTTTTTGTTTTTGTACATACTACGCGCTCTCTTTCCCAATGGTTGTAATAGATTTTGTCGTTTTTTTGGTGTATAGATGTTCCTCCAATGGTAGCTATTTCTCTAACTGGACTTTTTAGTGCAAATATTACCTTACCATAAAGTTGTATTATCATAATGAATATTGTGATCCAATTAAGGCAAACTGATTGTAAACTAAACAACTATTAACTGGAAAGAGTGCCAAAGTCAACATTTAACAAAGACAGACACAATATTTGCTTGTGAATGTATATCTTAGTTTGCTGGGCTTAACTTGTGATGTTTTGTGCTTTGCAAGTTTGAATTGTGAAATATATTTGGAAGATTGTGGGGCAAATTAATGTCGTGCCGTTAAATATCTGTAACTACACCCTTCTTTTTGTAAATATTATCGACTGCCATATTTATCCATTTGTAATTAAATTATGGTATTTACTTGCTACAGATGAAACAATATTTATAAAGAATGTTTCTTTACTATAAATATGTACAATTATGAGCTGAACAGGGGCAGTTGTTTTGTTATATGTGTTTTGTTCAAAGTTTGAGAAGTGTTCTCTCCATTATTGTGATAAAATTTTACTGCATACAGATATAATAAAACGTGGTGCAAGTGTACAATCTTTACAACGCGTCGGTTTCTTTCCATGTTGTCTACAGATTATTATTAGCAACTTTGACAACGTGTAGGCCTTCTTTTAGTGGTCTAAAAATACTTTAAACTAGGATTTTGGCAGTAGTCTGAGAGCAAGAAGCATTCAGCTGTTGAGTTGCTGGGTAGAATGTGAATTATCTTTCCAGAAACATCACGGCGTTTCAAACACCAATGACCAACTGACAGATATCTTTCAGAATTTCAAAAGAAAAAAAGACAAACATTTTATAGCGCTTTCGCAAAACTTCGCAGGCATACTAAGTGCAGTACGAATACAATAGATACGGGAAAAGTGATCTGACTTTTAATATCAGTACTAATAGCCTAATATAAAGCTTTTCTTCGCTATTGGAGAAGCACAGGCTACTGCATTTTCTTCTTAAAACGCACTTGCTTAATTTTGGACAATGCCGTACTCGCCCTTCCTTCCACACTTGGGCTAAAATGGAGTTTGAAATCAAGTGGCCGTGAACTTGAACTTGACTCTGGCACTCTTGACAAGCTCTTTAAAAAAATCTGCAGAATTAAGAGGTGACTGCAGTTCCTGCAACTTGTTCGCTCGATCGTAATCCGGTTTTTATTCAAGTTCTTTTATCACATTTAATGGCAACGTTTTGCCCAAAATCCTTCACAATTAAAAAAAACAATGAAACATAAAAAACATTGATATATATATATATATATATAATTTCGTGTTCTTTTCAATAAAATAATTGTAAAAAGGGGCATCTGACATTAGGCAGCAACATCAAGGAATATTGTCGCAGGCTATTTTTCGTGTATGATGATATCACTGACAGCACGAAAAGTGTTATGAAAGCAATCTTCAGCAAGCGTAATTAGCAGACTACAGGTTCTTGAGACTGTGGGCGATCTCATCCGTGTCACTATCTGTGTTAAATCTCCAGTGCAATGTGTAAAACTTTATACTGAGAAGGATCAGATTTATATTTATGTGTAACGCCTGGGGGAAGGCATTGGCTGTTAGACCCTTTTCCTATTGTTGTTGACTGTAAAAATCACCACCCGGTGCCACAGAATGTTTTGAGATCAACAAAATGTATATCCTACATATTTTATTAACAGGAAATACAACTTGGAGCCACCCCCAAGAAGCCAGTTGGTCCGTTCAGAAGTCATCAGAACACTGATTATTTATGTGCAGTTGCTTATGGGTTTCTGCGGAGCCTACAATCTTTTTCTTGTGTTGTCGGCTGTTGATTGAATCACCCACTCATTGGCTAACTGGTGTTAGTTCTCCGCTGGATATAAATATTCTCTGTTAAGGCATACTTTGACATAGTTGTGTGTTGACCTGTTTAGGGGAGGATGGTGTGACCTGTAGGGAGAGTGAAAGGTCAGCGTCCTGCGGTGCTTGGATGGCGTTTCCTTCTCAGCGCATGCTGCTCTGATATTGATCTGTGTAGAAAAACCTGCCCACAGAAAAGAAAATAATAATAATAATAACACAAATACTGTTCAAGACAACACATTCCACTTTAAAACAGACACGTAGGACTAATGTTTGTGAATTTCTTCTGAAAAATAAGAAATACAAAAATCAAATAATTCAAATAATTAGGTCATTTTAAACACTGAAATGCAACAATCGAAACAAACAAAACAACGCGTCTGAATGTATGTAAAAATTAAACTATTAGGCCTAATAATAATAATTAGGCAGACCTATAGGCTATTAACAATAAACAAAAGCAAAAGCATATTTTGATGCAGTTTTTTTATTGTGTGCTTGAATAAATGCATTTACGTTATGGTTTAAACTACTTTTCTTCTTTGTTTTTTTGATTTATGACAGTGGTGAGTGCTGCCAACTCCCACTCAGAGCTCATACAGCGGAGCTTACCATTTAACAGACTGGAGGGATAGGGCCCCCCTAAAAACAAAACACTGGATAACATCAACTTGTATTTTTCTACCGAAATATCGTAATTTACATTTCAGGGACACAATAAAATAGTTGTAAAATAAATATACACTATAAAATAATTATTAAAAGAAAAAGTTCTAAAATGTACGAATTAGCACCAAAATGTTAACCATTAAGAGCTGTAATTGTTCATAGGCGGTGGAAAAAACCTCACTATTAATGCTTAGAGCAAATGGCTACCTTCATTTTCCATCCGGTTTCATCCAAACCTACAGAAATATGCGCAGATGTATATGCGCAGTGTCAACCCAACCCCCCCCCCCCCCTACACACACACTCTCTCTCTCTCTCTCTCTCTCTCTCTCTCTCTCTCTCTCTCTCTCTCTCTCTCTCTCTCTCTCTCTCTCTCTCTCTCCCTCACACACACACACACACACACACGCTCTCTCTCTCCCTCTTTCTCTCTCTCTCCATCTCTCTCTCTCTCTCTCTCTCTCTCTCTCTCTCTCTCTCTCTCTCTCTCTCTCTCTCTCTCTCTCTCTCTCTCTCTCTCTCTCTCAGTGAACTGGCAGATTGTTTTCCCAACCTTTATCATTCTATTTTTAATTAATTTGGAAAAAAAAGAATTCCAAAACAGATCACCAATTAAGAGCTATTTTGGTATCATATTATTTCGCCGTATTGTACCTCTACCTATCTAATCTGTTTTTGTGAAGTAAAATTAATTGGAAATGATTAGCCTGTTAATTCTGTATTCATATTTTGATCGTTTAGATACAGCCTACGCATAGGCTATAGCCTATTGTTGTTGTTTTTTTTTCTTCATGTGTTTCTGTGGGTTAAAAAATATATGTGTTTTGTGTTACAGTCTTTCAGATTGTTATTGAACTAGAATCATTCTTCATAAACATTATAATGTTGATGAAACAGTCAGCTTTCTCTTTGAGTCAGAAAAGAGACAGAATAGCCAGGTCGGACGTATTTTTGTTAACAGCATGTGTCTGTAAATCTCAGATGAAATAAATATAAACAAATTATCAATGCAGGTTTTATGTTTGGTATTAATTTTATTAATATTAATATTGTTTAAATTAACGGAAATCGCACAGTCTTTCGTTCCCTTTGTTAAAAAACAGTGCCAGCCTGCATCGAATGAGTGATTGACGTTTCTATGCTAAGCGTAACAGTTTTGTCAGTGTATTCACCGAACTAATAACATAACTTATGTAAATATTAATTAGTTATCTGTTAAGTGAAGAGTCATTTTATGAGAGAATGATAAAAAGTGTTTTGCGATAATAGATGGTTAACAAACACAAATATCCACATTAAATGCTACAATTTCTACATTTTAAATGTTCGCCTTGCACCGGGTTAAAGAGTGATAAGAAAAAAAACAAACAAACAAAAAACACTTAGGCCTAACTGAAAGCCCATGTAACCATGTGACCTGCAGTAATCCGACACAGGTTTCTAATTGAGGTCCTCAGCAAATATTCATCACTAGGATAGTATATTTGCTAATCATTTTACTTAAATATTGATGGAATTTGGACCACCTAAAATTATGATTAAATAGAATTTAATAATTTTTCATAACGAATTTACAGACAAATAAACAAAAAAAATATTTCATTATTCTGGTCCTCTTGGTCAGGTGTACGCTACACGCAAAAAAGAGGGAACATGTTAATTTGGTTACATTTTCTTTGACTCATATTTGAGATTAAAACAGCAGACATGAGAGAAAACAATAAAAATAGTTTTATTAGGGAAAATGCATTGACACATTTTGTTTCTTTAAAATATGCACACATCCAATTAAATACTTCTTTTGCGGCGAATAAATAAAACAGCAAAAATAACTTTAAAAACACATATTTCCCCCCGTGTAATGGAGTTGGAGATTTTTCTAGCCTTGGTTCAAAAGATAAAATGCTCAAAAGCGAAATGCTCAAATTTCACTAGAAATCACACATAAAGCTGATGAGCTACATATTGGTGAATAAATCCTGACTTTACTGAATAGCCTATGCAAAAAAAAATAAATAAATAATAATGTCTTCGGAATGTCAGGGTTTAAATCAGATTATAATGGTCACTACTGAATCCACACTGTAGTTGTCCACTATATCAGCATATTGATAGACGGTTATAGCTTATCAGATGGTTTAAAGGGTTGTAATAACTGCAATTATGCAACCTGTTATACGGAGAACGAAGAAGATAAAAACAGAGCTCGTTTAGAAAACACACAAATCTAATTTGTTAACATTAACAATATATATTTAACAAAACCGGTGTTTTAATACATGAAGAGTTCAGATGCAAAAGCCTCTAAATGCCATTTGAAATTTTCTTCTAAAATGACAATTTTTATCAAGCTTGTAATCAGTAATTTCAGTAATTTCACTTAAATGACAATTAATAGGTAATCTTCATTGCCATTTAAGTGAAATTACTGAACTTAAATATACAAGCTTGATAAAAATGGTCATTTTAGAAGAAAATTTCAAATGGCATTTAGAGGCTTTTGCATCTGAACTCTTCACATAGACATATGTCATACCTCGATTCAAATAATTTAGCTCTGGATATTAAGCAGACTACGTATTGTCTATTACTCATTCAGGCCTGTCATGTGTCATGAAACGTCGCAGTATCGTTTTAAAGGCGATTATTTTAACAAAAAAACATTATTTTATTCTGGAATATAGTGAGTATTGGCTTTACAATAATGAAAATGCATACTTTTGTGAACATTTGTCTCTGATAACGTGAGAAAGAAACTAAAGCATATATTGCCAGTTATAGCTATGGTCAGTTAAATGCACATTATATAGGCAAATATGCCTATTTACTGTCGTTGTACGTACACAGATGAGATGTTTGGGGAAATGTGCAGTATGAGTTTGTGCTCCTTATGAGCTACTTTATAATGTTAAACTGTGTTCTGCAAAAAAAAAAAAAAAAAAACAGACATTAGTAAGGATAAATCTGTAAAGAAACTGCATCTATAACCCACACCAAAAATATATATAAAAAAAATTATATATGTTCCATATATAATTTGTTTTGACCACTATACATTGTAAATGGTCAAAACACATGATCTGGTCAAAATACATGATCTGAACTCATATATTAGACCCAGAAACAGGTGTGAGGCATGGCAAATTATTTATTTCAGTCGGTGTAGCCAATTATTGCTGTGGTAGGGAAATGTATACAATGTCAGCTGGAATAATTATCAGTAAATAGTCTCTGATTTGTCCTTTAATGTGGCAAATTTATCATGTTTCTAAATGGGGTTGTGAGGAATCCAAAAACAAATATCACATAATAAATTGAATTAAGACATTAAGTTGGGATCACACGGTATGTCATTTTACTCAAAGCACAGCTCAGGCGTTTCTGTCTGCCTGTTTATACCACCCCTCTATTATATGTTTATGTGGAAGTCTACAGTTGAGCTTCCTGAATCAGAACTGAGACTTTCATGTCATGAGAGGTGGACGTAGACACAGCCTTTCTCATGACAAATGTATAAGCTTACTTTGAGCAAGCAGGAATAGCTGTCACTTCTGGCCTATAGACACAAACAAAAAGCCTAATTCCTGGAGGAAACCCAAGCTGGCACCGCCTATTCAGGACAAACATGACCGAGCCATTGAAAACCTCCCCTGCTAAACACTTTCCCTTTTATATATACAATCACTTTGAATGAGTGTTTTTCACTCATGGGAGTCATTTTGTTAGAGAGTCACACAAGTGTGTTGAGTGTGAATTACAAGTACATTCATGCTACAGCACACACCATAAACATTGTATACTTCTTTTGCATGAGTCACAATGTTTTCCCAGATCTAAATAATTTTGATATTCCAGTATACTATTATTATAGTTTATATGGCTGGGTAAAGGCTCTCTTGAAAGTTCACATTCAGAATATTCAGTAAAACAATTTCAGTAATTATTGTATAAAGGTTAACCGCTTATGAGTAGATTGTTGTTTAGCTTTTTTTTTTACTGTAGGTGATTTGGACGAACCGGTTCACACACCTAGAGATGGACGTCAGATTTGAGTCACTAATTGATAATGGTTTAAGCCAGTTACTCACTAAAACTCAGTTCACAAGGTGCACTTTGCATTATTCAGCCCTAAAAACCTTGCTAAGGTGCAAATACAAAGTTCTGTCAGGAAACTCTAGATGGCGAAGGCTGATAGGACCTTAAAGGGTTAGTTCACCCAAAAATGAAAATTAAGTCATTAATTACTCACCCCCATGCTGTACCAACCCCGCAAGACCTTCGTTCATCTTCGGAACACAAATGAAGATATTTTTGATTAAATTTGAGAGGTGGATCACTGCTATAGGCTCCTAAGGGATTGAAACTTGACTGCCCAGAAAGCCATCGAAAAAAATGTTTAAATATTCCATGTGACTACAGTGGCTCAACTATAAGTTTATCAAGCGACGAGAATACTTTTTGTGCGGAAATAAAACAAAATAACAACTTTATTCGAATATTCCTTTTCTTCCTTCTGGGCCTGAGACGAGAGTTTAAGAGATTTCCACGACGCATGCACGAGAATTGCGTTCTTATTCTACTACTTCTTGTTCAGTTCTCGCGTCAATTAATGACGTGAACTAACCCTTTAACTTAATCTGCTTGCTGTCATATCATTCAAAATAGCACACAGATGATTGCTTTCTGCTGTATCAGTAGTACTTGGCCAGTATGTTGTAGCAGTGCAGCAAGTGTTCAGAAACCCTCCACCTTCCCCAGCTCCACCTGTATAGATCTGCTATTATTGGTAAATCGTGTATGCTATATTTACAGCAGCATGTCTTACTTGCTCACAGTAGCGTGTTGTTTGTTTGGCAGTAGCAAATCACATACTTACCCTGTAGCAGCAGCAGAAACAGCGTAATAGATCTATTCCACTAAGACCAAACATATCACCATAGTAATATCCATTACTATGCCCAATACTCAGAGAGAGTTGTCATGACAAAACTCCTGTGTTTTTGAAAACTATTACTTGGCTGTGGCCTACTTTCTTTTCATGCAGACCCATTCCAGTTTAGGGAAATTTTCAATTTCCCTGCACATATAACCTAAAGTCACACCTCTACGACTTTGATCTTCAAACACACCGGCTCTCTGCCTGAGGGCAGCAGCAGGGCTAAAGATGCTCTCAGAGTTTGGCTTTATAAGGACTTAATGACTTAATGGAACAGAACCCATCATGTTCTCCACCTTTATGTTGCATTTTGTCATGGAAACCAGCACACGGTTTGGAATTACCTGTTTATTTCAGCATTTTTTTAATCAGTTTTAAAGAGGGAAAGGTAATTGGACTCAACTGGCTGTTTTCACAAAAAAAAAAAAAAAAAAAAAAAAAAAAACTCGATAACGGTAAGCTCAAAAACACGAGAAACTAAGAGGAAAATATGCATTTTAAGTCAAAGTCTATTTGTTTTAGCACTTACTTCAATCGGTTAATGAAGACAGTCAAAGTCTTCAGAAAACTTGTACTTTCGATAAGCTGTATCTGAGACGCCCCGCGTGTATCTCCTGCTGTTATTCTTGCGTATAACGATACTTAGAGCAAGCAAACGCCATTCAGGAGAATTTACACACAAGCTGAAAGAAATGAGTGTTGATGGCTCTTTTCAAAATATCAAGGAGTGCACAGATACCCTCCTTACGTCTCGCAGATAAGCTTCTTCCCAGCTGTCTCTTTCGTCCTCATTGAGCACCTTTGACTAAATCTTAAAAGCAATGTGAAAGCAAAAAACCCTGGGATTTGGTTTGATATTCGTGTGCATATCTAATATCTTACAAGTTTTTGACTTTGCCCACATCAAGCGTTAACAAGTGGCCCTCCACAGGTTATTAAAACACCAGGAACAGTTGAAGATGAACATCAAAACAGTAGCAGTCTGTGCGGAATGGATTCATGTGCCGTAAGTTGTAGAACTGATCCTTTTTTTATTTTCACTGTCTGGTCGTCACATGAGGAGGCCGTGCGCCCGTGGAGCTCTCTGAATACTACAAAAACATCTCTGTCTCAAGCAAATATTAGTCCAATTTGATACTTTCGCTTCAAAACAATGCTCATGGCACTGAGAGAGAAAGCATATCTCGGACTTTTTCTGTTATTCTATGAAGACTCTTCAAGTGGTATTGCTCATGTCCTCCATATTTATCAATGTCGTGCCCCATGAGGTGCATACGCGATCGCTCCGTCGATGTCGTCAGCTCCAAGCTATTGGGTTTGGGAAGGCTGTTCATTGCTCAGGCTAGTGGACTGGAAGGAGCTAATTTGATTGACTCTGAACGTCAAGTTTCCATGCTGGAGGTCCAGGGTCCCCTGACAGTCTCGGCGATCATGGTCAGTGAGCTCATCAGTGGCTAGTCAGGTAGCACCTGACATGTCAATGTCTAGAACAACAATAGACGCCAACCTAAGCTAATGCCCAAAGTGATGGTGATTTGAATGAATGGAGCAGATTTAAATTTATGTGTGCAAATACATATTGTAATGACAGTTCTGAACCTATAATAATTCCCTTGTGACCTCATCTCAAACAAAGGCAATGCATTTGGACGTGTTATTTCAAAATAATTTCTGTTCACTAGAAAGAACGTTATGTTTATTAGTCAACTCATTCATAAAATGATAATAAAAAAAATAATAAAACACATAAAAATGAATAAAATAATAAAAACCTAAACTGAAGCTAACCCTCCACACACCTAATATACAATTTAAACAAAACAGAAATTGTCCAAGCAACAATAACAATTTATCTATAATTCTCAATCTGACTAAAATAAAACTTATAGGGTGTAAAAAAATAAAATTAATTTAATTTAATTCAATATATTTAACTAGGATCTGTCCCCTTAAAACAGCTGCAACTCTCAAAATATGAAGAGGTCATGAGATGTTTGAGCCTGGCCTAGGTCATGTCACTTTCTTCCTGCTGTTTTTCACTGTCCTATTAAATGTATACATGTATGTATGTACATGTATGTATATTTATTAAATGAAATGTAATATTTAATTATAAATACCAGTATTTGTTATATATATACTCCCACTTTCCTATGTGTCAACCACATTCATGCTCCTCTCTGCTTCATTTCTGCACCTGACATACATTATTTCACTACTCTCAGGCAGCCACGGTGATAATGAGTATATTGATTTCTTGACAAATCACAAGTGGCAATGAGAAAGCTGCACATCCCCAAACTCCTGGCAGTCATATTTATGGTGAGAAGGACATGGTCGGCTTGCTCATCCTGACAGAGGTATTCTTATTTGAGGCGACACATCTCATCATCACATGAGCGCTTGTGAGGCACAGGATGGCTTCATAAACACGGAGAGCCAAACGCACTACTCCACAAATTGGTGTTGTGTAGTGACATCCCTCCTGTCTCTTGGCTGTCTGGTCTCTGGGATGCGGCCCTCAAAGGAGGTGTTGAAAAGTAAACAGCGCCTAGCTGGAAGGGAAACGAGTGCATTTACTTCCCACCTCGTGTATAGCTCGTGTGGGAAGTCTGAGTGAAGACGGTCCCCGGTGGGCTTGCTGACGAACTAGGGGATTCTGCTGGGCCCCTATCCTTCTAGCACTCGACAAATAAATGGGAAACACTGTTGACAGCTGTTCACAATGATGTCGAAGAGAGGGAATTGCGTTAAAAGAGTGGCACTCCTGACAGATATTGTCCTCTCCTCTCGTACAAAAAAAAAAAAAGCACATAAAAAAGGGAGGAAAGCTATTTGAAGGTGGAGTGAGCAACAAGCTGTGTTTTTAATGCCGAATTCGTGGAGCACAAATCCCTCCTCCCCGTCCACAATGCACTGTGGTGGCACTTCACAAAATAAAACAAGCAAGCATATTTGGAGAGCACACTCTGTGCCAGGGGTTTGATAAGAGGGGACTAATTGCTGCAAACTGAAGAACAGTGCAGGTTGTCAGCATGGCGTATAGCTGGAGGTAGGGTCCATCCCGAGTCAGTTTGCGTGTGTTAGATATTCTGTATTTAATTGAAGGGCCCACGGTACGCTGGGGTGAGGCTAAGGGGAATTATTAAGCTTTAACCAGGGGACTTCTGGGAAAAGGATCCTAATCAGGAAGCAGGGGAGCAAGTGGTGGCTGATGAGAATTATGACGATTATGACATGTTAGCACATGTCTCTAGGACAAGTGGACAGACGATGAGTTAATCAGGGGCTAGATTAAATGGCTCCCATGCTGTCAGGAATCTACCCCCATCCTCCAGTCTCAACGTCTTCTTATTAGGGTCAGTATTTCCCATAATGACTTATGGATGAGTGTGTGTGTATATATATATATATATATATATGCATGTTGATCTTCCATTTCAAATATTTTGTAAATACAAGCAGTTACAATAAGCTTAGATACGTTAGCCATTTAGTCAATGATGATTTCTATGTAATTCAGTTGATTTCATAATCCTTAAATGACCTTAACCTGAATACATCAATTGCTAACATTTTTACCATGTTTTGTTCTTTAAAATCTACTCATTCATTCAGTTTTCTAAATGTCTTTTCATTAGCCAGGCTCGTGTGTTTCTTAGCATCAAGATAACAGATTGAACCATATGTTAATCCTCCATCGGAGGGAACAATACCTTTGCGTTCGAATTTACTTTTTTCACCCTATCACTAATAACGCCAACCTCCCTGCTGATGGAAAATTGTCAGTTTACCTCAAGCTACAGGGGGCTTAGCAATCAGGCCTTAAAAAAGCACTGACAGGTTAACCTGCTGTGCAGAGGTCTCCAGGGACAGGCCTCCACTGCAGTTTTACATGCAACGCTTCTGTTTGCCAATGAGAGACTTACCACATAATAGAGTTGTTACCAGCCACTTGAGTTTAACCTTTGCAGACCCAAGGAAAAACTCACATGCTCTAAACTGCTGTATGCTCTTTAGTTCTAGCCTACTTTGTTTAGTTAAGCTATATAGACCACTCTATTGTTAAGCAATGACAGAAAATATTGCACAGATGCATCTCAGGTTTGAGAACAAATAAAAGAATGGTTGCTCAAGTAATTGGATCTTATTAACATAAACATTAATCCTCTCATTGCAAATTTTCTAAAATGACATTGACAACATCTAGAACCAAAATACGATTGTTAAATATCAAGTGTGCCAGTCGTAAACACTGTAATCTACAACCTTTTACACAATTTCTTACAACACTCGGAGAGGGCTCTTTATTGTTCCTTCTCTAACAGGGGTGTCCAACGTCAATGCAAGGGTCCCTGGCTCTAACATTGAATCACGTGTGCCTTGATAACCAATCCCATTACAGCCTTGACGTCATTGAATTTTGAGTTGTCTGTTTGTGGACACCTACAAATGAATGAGAAGTGCCGTAGACTGAATCATTGCGCAATTGTCAGTAATTGTCAGTAAAAATGAAAGGCTGATTTCCCACAAAAGTATTTTATTCAGCATAGTGAAGCCTCTCCTCCATTGACATCCATTAAAAAATGTCTCTGGTCTCCTTCCTTGCATACTGCAGCATTAGTAGGCGCTACACTTTTTTTCTGCTAACCTTGGAGGCTTGCGTTCAAGTGGCTTTGTTATTAGTATGTGAGACCTTGATGATCTGGTTCAGGTGTGTTAATTGTGGTTGGATCTAAAATTGGCAAGACAGTGGCCCTCCTGCCATATCCATCAAAGACTTTATCATCTATAAAACATTGATAAAACATGAAGTTCCTTTGTGAGACATTCATGCCTTATTCGGTATTTCATCCAGCCTGGTGTGTATTGTAATATGCTTTTCCACGCTCAGCCACGAGTTTTCCTAATGACAATCATTGAGCATTACTAACGACTAGCCATTAGAGCCATAACAACAGAGCGTTCCAATCTCCTCCTGTGTAGCACAATGGATCTGCATCTATCTGTAATCTATCTGGTAGATAGCAGGAGAATTAACATTTATTGTTTATGATAGATGTTTTAGAGGCAAAGGTGGGCGCTTTCATTAGACGTTTTCAGCTCTGAACAGATATGACAAGCATTTATTATCTTGATACCTCCTCAAATCTCTGGCGATAACAGTGGACGATGTCAGTTTAATATCCCTTTTGACAGAATTATTGTCTACTTTCTTGGCCCCCAAGTTACGTTGATGCTAGGATATGCGATTTCAAAGATTGTTCATTACTAATATCCTCGTTTTATATGCTGGTTATGGTTATACAGTACAATCCTAACCATATGAATAGAAAAAAGAATGAAAGAAATCCATTCACTCTATTGGCTGTACAGGCGCAGAGAAGTTGACCAATGTAAGCTGTCCGGCAGGACAGCTTACATTGGTCAACGGCTCTCATCCAATCACAGCTCCACTTGAAACTCCGCCTTGCGCTCTCGTCTCCAACCCAACCGAACCTGACCCCGCCCCCCTCCTTGCGAGAGCAAGCAGCTGACAGACAGTCTATGGTAGCTAGCTAAGTAGCGTCAGATCAGCAATGGCTAAAGCAATGGATAAAAATATATACGACAGCAGCAAGCGGCCCCTGCTTGCCCCTACTGTAAAGTTTGGACGAAAGAGTAGTATGTAGAGGAAAGAGCAGAGATAAAAAAATGTAACGCTGGACTCTAAGTAGGATAAATATAGGGTCCACCATTGACCGTTGGAGGAAGCTTCAGGGAGATCTGGGACTGAAAACCGACGCTGACATGGGCATGGCTGACTTTTTGTTGAGCGGGTAAACATTTAATTATGCTTTTATGTTGCGTGTTACATAAATAGCTTTTTATCAGTTTGACAACTTGCTCATGCTGCCGGTCGGCATTGGAATGTTAGCCGTTAGCATCGCCCATAACGGGTCTTGTAATTATATTTCTTGAAGTATATTTCTAAAGTGTTTGACTAATTTCGGCAGTAACAGCACCATTTCCAAAGTAGTCTTCTAAACAGACAATAAATAAATGTGTATTTATAGTATCAACTTATAAGATAGTCCCACTGTCAGCTAGTTCTAGATTAGCAAAAATGTCCCCATTCCAAATCATTCTAAACCAGTTTGAACACAAAATATGATATTTTGACTAATGTTTTTTTTTTTCTTTGTCATTGTTAACCAAAATTAAATTCCTAAAAATATCTTCTTTTGTGTTTCATCAAAGAAATAAAGTGATACAGGTTAGAGGTTACGAATGACACGAGAGCGAGTAAATGATAGAATTTTCATTTTGGGGTGAGATAATAAAGAATTATGTCTTTAAACTCATTTTCATTTTCATTTTTATTCTTCATAGCCCAGCAGCTCCACATAAACTGTCCCTGGATCTAATAGAAATGTTCTTCATGACAGTTTGCAATGACACCCGAGATCGCAGAAAAAATGAGTCATTTTGACACCTTAGTACGAAGAAAAGTAACAACAACTGGCTAATAAACACCTTCTCTTCCCTGCCATGTTGATCCAGTTGTTGATAGTGATTCCTAGGAATGTCTCCCCTGTGTGCAATTGTCTGTCACTTAATTAGCTTAAGTTTAGCACCACATGTTCCTCAGGTGTGCGTGTGCATTTGCTCTGGTGTGTTAGCGTCTTTGTAAGTAGGTGTTTGCACACACACATCGCTTCTTCATTGTTTATTTTTAGCGTGTATGTTTTTGTTTACGTGTAAAAGACTGAGGGGCTTGCCCACACGTTTGTCAATTGTTGAGGACCCTGCAGTGTTTTTTTTTTCCGCCCCAGTTGTCAGTGAAATGAATAGCACGGTAAAGCTGTATTCAAGAACATTTTAGAAACTATATTTTATTAGCATCAGGTTTTTCCAATAATGTTTTTTCTTTATAAGGTTTTTCCAATAATGGTTGCGCACATATACATCACAAACAGAAATTAACCACAGAGACAGTTGATATACATTCAACTGTTCAAGTAAATTGATATGGAACTCTTTAGATTAGACTTTTGTGGGCTTCAACCTGATGCTGTGCAGGGATATTCATTGCATCATTTTAGTCAATTCTTTTAATTATCCCTGTCTTCTTGGGGTGCCTGCTAGTATCCCTCCGTGAACATGCTTCCTTGGTCTGAAAAGTATAAACGTTGTCAGACGTGACTGAACAATATTTCCTCTCAATTCAGACAATTACTTAACACTTACTTAACATTACATTACTTATACCTTAACATATACACTCACTGGGGGAAACATAGCCTCAGGCTGTCACTCACTGGGGTAACATGTTGCAATAGTCAGAATTTCTTTTTAATATTGCGCACCAATGTCGACAATCGGTCAGATGTGTATTTATAAAAGTAATTTTTTTTCTTCCGTTTTGTTCTCTGTCCCTCCTTACTCTCTTTTCATCTTCACTTTTGCTTCCCTGAGGAGCTCACTTGAAAAATGCGGCTCTTTTCATTGTGTGCGAGTGTGTGTTGCCCCCGTTTCTCATCTCCTCTCAGGTGGTGGTGAAAATGGCGGCCTATGGCTGGTTCTGTTTGGCTGGGCCGCCACTAACAAAAGCCAGTGTAATATAGAGGCGGCCACAGAGGCCATGGGCCAGACGGGGAGCCCAAGCTGTGCCACTGAAAGGGCCTGAGCCCGGCTGGTGTGGCGGCTTAAACATACTCCAAATTCAAACCCCCGGAAAACGAGAGGGGAAAAAGAGAGAATGAAGGCTGAAGGGAGAGAGAGACAGACAAAAAAACGGGCAAGAAAGAGAAGGCGACTGTTGTTTGATATCCCACATTAGCTGGTGGTTTTTGCGGCTGGTGCGCGGGCGTAAATGTGGCTGGGGTGGCTGCCGCACAGATATCAAAGGGGGCCGACGGCGTCTGGCTGCGCTAGCGGCGGCTGCTGCAGGTGGCCCCTGGATTCAACCCTCACCACGGGGAGGCAGCTCAGCTCAGCCCAGATAGAGATAGAGAAAGAGGGAGAGAGGGAGAAGGCAAATACAGGCTTGAAAAGAAAACAAGAGATTGAGAGAAGCTATGGTCCGGAGGTTGGGCTGGGAGGTGGATGGTAAGAGAATTGAATTACTTAGCTCTTCATGCCCTTATCTGGAGGGCCACAAAAGAATCTTGAAAAATCAGGAGCCACAATAGAGATCTCAAAAATGAAGATGTTTTTTTTTTTTATTTTTTTTTTTTTTTGCAATGAAAACATTTATAAAACTAACATTTTTAATTCTCAATACCATAGATGTTTGTTCACACAAAGTCCTTTTTTATTATTGTCATGGCAGGGTGGATAAGGCCGTGGCACTGTTACTCCTGATTATGGTGAGCTATAGATTATGGAAGGAATTGTGAGGAAGAATTAATTATTTAACAAAACTAGAAACAACAAAACCACAGCAGGGGGCAATGCAGCGCACCAGAGAGAAGGACCGTTCTTATGTTAAGTGAGATTATTCTGCCTTGCTGAAATATGGTATGAAAATACCATATGAAAATGGCTGACGCCTCCAGACACTCGATGCATACTGAATACACTACTGTACAATAAGATGCTCATAATGTGCCTTTAGAAAGAGACTATTAAGGTAAGTGATAATAATGAGATAAAAAAAAAAAATTGACTGATGGATTTAATTTACAGGCTAAATAACTTAATTAGCATAATTAATATCTTAATATTTAGATCATGATTTGAAAAAGCTACCATTTAAAGGGATAGCTCACCCAAAAATTTAAATATTGTAATTACTTACCTTCATGCCGTGTGAAAAATTAAAATATTTTCAAGAATGTTATAAAGCCAGAATCAACATTTGACTCCATTGACTTTCATTGGATGGACAAAATAAATTACATAATATTTCAAAATGTCTTTTATGTTCCAAAAAAGTCCTTAAAGTTTGAGACATTGAATGACGAATTTTAATATTTTGATGAACTATCCCTGTAAATAATTTTAATTTATTGGAAAACAAATGTTTTTATTGAAAGTACTGAGGTTTATTGAGTGGATTTGACATTAGGATTTTTTTTTTTTTTTTTGGCAGCATTTCCATATTTCAGAAAAAGGCTGTTAATTAGGGTTATTTACGTTAATTGTGTGTTGTAACCTAGTGTCATACCAATCATACATGCTCTTCCATCACAGCTGTGCTCTCCTCAATAGGCTGAATAACAGACACTGTAAAATTTCCTCTGCAAATATTTATAAAGTCTCATATCTCAGCTCAGAATTCGGGCAGAGACATATTTTCCTAATATATCCAAATATTTCCACAGTGTGCAACATTGAGTCTATTGATTTGCGGCTGGGTGGAATCTAAAAAATTCAGATTTGTTGGCGACATTTTCCAAATCATTCCTCATTCACATACAGTGTTTTCGTTTCTCTCTTTCCTTAGTCTGCAATTTGGTCCTTATGAAGGTTTAGTAATTCGTAATTGTTTGGCATTATTTTTTGTCACGTTTTAATTATGCAATTATTAAGTCAGCCCAGTGAAAGAAGTGGCATTAAATTTGTATTTCTTTTTTTTTTTTTTTTTTTTTACCTTGCTTGTATTATTGTAAGCCACTGGCAGATGGATCCCATTATAAAGGGTCACACAAAATCCTGATTATATTATCAAAAGGTGACAATTGTTCTTTATATAGCAGCAAAAATGTTTGATCTAAATCATACAGATGCTCCCGTTCACACGTTTATGCTGGAATATTATATTTAATTGTGCAGGCAACAGTTTATTCAAATAGGGGGTTTTCTCATTAGATTAAAATAATGCTGTCAGATGTCACAAAATAGTGGTGTTATTCTGTCTCGTCTTATTGTTTCAGTTGATAAAAAAATAACCGTCAAAAAATAAAAAAATAAAAAGGCTAATCCTTCACACGCTATCAGACTCGAATAGACTGTTACTGTTACACGCTCATTGCAGGCTGTAATACCTGGCTTTCTGCATTAACCTTTTACAGTGATATTTAATTAAAGGTTTAAAGGGCACCCAACACCTGCACCATGCTCTGAATGCAGCCTCCGCCACTAAGTGACGGCACGACGGAGGAGTGTGGCAATTAGCATGACCTTAAAAACGGCACGGACGCTCTCTTTCCCATGCTGTGCAGAGCCTTGCCTGCCCCATGGCATGCTGGGGTGATCGAGATGGCCCCCAAGCTGACACGCTCCCCTGCAGCAGTGAGTGGAACTTGCCCAGGGGTCACTGGGGCAGCTAAGGGCCTGTGGGAGGAGGTGGGAGAGGCCTACACTTAAAATTAAAGGGTTAGTTCACCCAAAAATGAAAAATGACTCACCCTAATGTCGTTCCCAGCCCGTAAGACCTCCGTTCATCTTCGTAACACAGTTTAAGATATTTTAGATATAGTCCGAGTGTTTTCTGTCCCTCCATTGAGAATGTATACACAGTATACTGTCCTTGTCTAGAAAGGAAATAGAGACATCATCATGTGACATCAGTGGGTTAGTTAGAATTATTTTTAATTTTGGTCCAAAAATAACAAGAACTATGACTTTATTCAGCATTGTTTTGTCTTCCGGTTCTGTTGTCAATCCGTGTTCAGTGACGCTGGTGACATAAGACTCTGCTGATGTGTTATCAGTGCGCCTGAGCTTCGTTCACTGTCTAAGGGAGACAAATAATGTAAACAAAACAATCTTCGCAAACATTTCTAACGATTTCGACACCGAGAAAGACTTGGATTTTTTTGCTTAGCCATATTTATTTGAACCTGAATACACAGACCCACCAGATACAAGTCAGCTGCGTCTTACGTCATCACATCAACACGGATTGACAACAGAACCGGAAGAGAATACAATGCTGAATAAAGTCGTAGTTTTTGTTATTTCTGGACCAAAATGTATTTTTGATGCTTTCGGACATTCTAACTAACCCACTGATGTCACATTTACTACTTTGATTATGTCTTTATTTCCTTTCTGGACAAGGACAGTTTACCGTGTATACATTTTCAAAGGAGGGACAGAAAGCTCTCAGACTAAATCTAAAATATCTTAAACTAGATAAACAGAGGTCTTGTGGGCTTGGAACAACATGATGGCGAGTCATTAATGACATCATTTTCATTTTTGGGTGAACAAACCAATTAACCCTTTGATTCACAAGCTGATACCCCTTCTAATGCATAGCATGGGTCTAAAAAGACCCGTAATCATTCCCTATGTTATTTCATGCATGACTTGCCATTTTATTGTTTCACCTTTTTGAAAACACGTTGAGCATTTAATATTTCATGATCTATAAATTTAATGATTTATGAATATTCAAAATATCTTGTTTGCAATTATCACAAATTCACATTTGAATATTTCCTAGGTTTTGTGTTAATACACCAAGTTTACACACATGGGTCTAAAATGACCCATCTATGCAAGCGTGATAAAACAAAAGAATAAAGAGAACTTTTTGTTAAAATAACCAATGTCACAGTTTATTAGATCAACACATTTACTTTAACACTGGAAATATGTTTATTGGCCACTTTGTCACACATAACACACATATAACCGATAACACTGAAATTGAACAGTAGTGTAGTGCGACTGTAGGGGGATCTTCCCACCACCAATGTGCAGCATCCACCCGGATGATGCGACAGCAGCCATAGTGCACCAAAACGCCACCACACGACGGCTTATGTGACCGATGGCATTGATTTATGACCACCAATAAAAAATAATATGGAGGTACAAGGTTTATGCCCAACAGCGACAATATGCTTGTATAACTTTCTATTGCAACTTTTATTTTCTTGACCTAGCTGACATTAAATAAAATAGAATAATATGTCAACCATATTATAGTATTATAGTATTGGACATGTTTCTCTTTTGCAATAGTAACGAATTTCAAGGTAACCTTAGCCTAAACGTTCAAATATTACGCTATATTCTAGATGTCTCTCACAAATTATCAAATATTTTCTGTGACAAAAAAATAAATAAATAAAACGTACATGCATGAAATATACAAAAACAGCCGTGTTGAATTGTGAAATGTGTGGCACGTGAATAGTTTTCTGCAGTAAATATATACAATTTATAAATATCAAAGGTTCCTATATGGTCACTTTTGACCCATGTGTGTAGAATAGAAATACAAATATTCGATATATCTAAATATGTTTCAGTGAAATGTAAAATTTCCGAAATCTCTGTGTAAACAATGAGTGACGTACACACGCAAGCGGTCACTTCCGGCTCATGCGCAGACTAAAGCGCCCATGCCGTCAGATCAGTTGGACGTGGCTGTGGTGACACAAGTTAAAAATGATATAAATACTGTTCGTTTTCTCACACAAACTGTTCGTTTCGTGTCTTAGGCCATCAATGTGTACTTACATTTACAAGTCATTAAATCATGTTTAATTTTGACTTCTCTGTGCATGCTCTTTGAGGTGAACCCCGGATGGACCCCATAAACCTGCATTATATGACTGACAGACAACAAGGGTTTGACCCGAAAAATAACAAAATTGGAAATACTGTGGAAACAAAGACACCTATATCTTGGATGCCCTTGAGGTAAGCTAAAACATATCAAAAATTAATTTCAAAGTGAACTATCCCTTTAAAAGAAAAATCTGCCAAGAAATGTATGTGCGAATTTGACAGTCATTGAATTAAATGCATTAATGAAGTGGAATCTGCTGCTACTGCTGGTTTGATGTTCATGCAAAAGCACTCCCACACCTCCCACCCACCCCCCCACACACAACTGCCCCCACCCTCCATTGCAACCCCCTGCCAGGTCAGGAGCTCTGGTAGACCCTGGGCTAGCCCAGCCAGGGGATCATGCTGTGCTAATATTTCTGTTAGCATGAATGGCTCACTGACATGTTGTTTATTTGGATTAGCAAGTTGTTTTTTTTATCAAAATCAATATGTGGCGAAGGAATGGGAGAGCAATGATTGAAATGCAAGGCTTAGCATCGGGATAATGCACCAATCTGTCTTGACATGAAGAGGATGTGTTGACATTGGTGTGGTGGAGCGGATAGGCTAAGAGCAGGTGAAGGCAAATGGAGAGAGAAAGAAGACAGTTTGCTGCTCTTTCAAGCGTACCACCTTGACTAAGATAAGATAAGCGTACCACCATATCTACATGTGCCAGACTAAAAACAAAAAACAAAAAATAGTGTCACACACCTTACAGTCTTACTTCCAAATATATATATATATATATATATATATATATATGAAGAGTTCAGATGCAAAAGCCTCTAAATGCCATTTGAAATTTTCTTCTTTAATGATGATTTTTATCAAACTTGTATATTTAAGTTCAGTAATTTCACTTAAATAACAATTAATAGGTAATTATCATTGCCATTTAAGTAAAATTACTGAACTTAAATATACAAGCTTGATAAAAATCATCATTAAAGAAGAAAATTTCAAATGGCATTTAGAGGCTTTTGCATCTGAACTCTTCATATATATATATATATATATATATATATATAATTATTTGGGATTATTGCAAAAAAAAGCAAGCTCTATGATCAACAAAAGTTTTGATACTTTAACACATTTTGTCCATCAAGATTGTTTCACAAATGAACACAAATTTTATTAGTTTTGAACCTAAATGCAGTCACCAGACGTAAAAAGCTAAAAGATGTCTATAAACGAATTACACCACGGTCCCACAACTTCATTATATGTTAATTTCATGAACTTCTGAATTCTCTTTTAGTTTTTATCTAAAAAAACATCTTTCCAGAAAGTTTTAGTTAGAATAGCTTATAAGAGCACATCATAAGCTTAACAAGGCTGTAAAAGTGGACTGAGTTTACCTGTTCGTAGTGATGTTTAATCTCCACAACTGCCTCTGTAGCCGAATTTAGCCACCTTTTCAAGACACATAACAGCTTAAAAACAAAATTACGAGTGGGGTAATACTGATGTATTTATGCCATAGAATAAAAAGTAAAAGCGATTTGAGCTTGTGTTAACCACAGACCATTTAGCCATTTAACCAAAAACTCATTAAAAGAAAACCCATTGGAACCGGAAGTGATAAATTACTAACTTCCCGATTAGGCCTACAAATTTACGTCACAGCTGCACTACTCTCTAGAATGCAGTTAGAAAAAATGCACCTAAGATTCAAGATATCAGGGCAAAATTGCCTCTGCATTATTTTTTGTCTCGTACATTACAGTATATGATATGACGGGTGCTGTTTTTTTCCCGAATAGCACAAGTACAAATGGGATATAGAGGGTATGTGCGTGACGTCACCGTCAGCCAGAGTGCCAGCAGTTACTCACAGTGAAGACTGAGCGGCTGTATTTGTTTTCAGTATTAATGCCGCATAAAAGTTAACTGACGCCTTGGGAAGCATTTGGACATGCTTCAATATCTGACGCTTTAGGCGCCCTTTAGCGTCAGTTAGATGACGCCCTAGGATCGCGTGTACCCTACCCCCACCCCACACCTAAACCTAACCGCGTCCTCTAACTGACGCTTTCCTTTAGCGTCAGTTAGATGACGCCGTAGGATCGCGTCATGTAAGTGACGCTAAAGGGCGCCTAAAACGTCAAATATTGAAGCATGGTCAAAGGTGACGCCTTGGGGTGAGAATGCGTTGTAGTTTTAGTTGCATTTTCCCCTATGAAATCCAGTCACACAGCAGATCTTTTGCCACTCAGTCAGGCTGAAAGTGACGTCAATGCAGTCCCTCTATTGATGTTATTCAACAGGTCAATAAGTACTATAGCCTATTTTAGGCACAGTATTTACTGTTTTGTTATTTTCTCAATTTTGCCACCAAATATATCCTGTAAAGCCTGAGCAGAACTGTTGTGCGTCTCCGAGCAACACATTTCTGAACGAATCCGCATTCTAAAAGCAAATCAATCGGTAAACCAATTATTTAATGGTCCATTCATAAAGAGAGCCATTTACTTCATTCCTGAATGAATCAGTCGTTTGAATGAATCGAATGACTTACTCGTTTAGATATTTTCAGACACCTACTGGCAGTTTGAGTTTCTTATTTACTCACCCTCATGCCATTTCAAACCTGTATGACTTTTTTTTTTCTTTTGCGGGACATAAAACAGGATCTTTTGAATAATGTTGGTAACCAAACCATCTCTGGTCTGTAAATATATTCAAATATTTCTTTCTAAAACTACTTTTTAAAATGTCTATTTGATGTTCTCTCTTTTAACATAATAATGACTTTAGATCTATCTTTTGGGCATCTATTTTTCAGTCAAATTTGATGTGCAGTTAATTAATCGGCACATCATGTTGATTAGATTAAAAAGAATATGAATTGCTTGACAGCTCTAATATATACAACTCCTTGCTTGTCATGAAGTTGTAAACTTAGTAATGGCTCTGAATGATTCACTAACTCAGTGTGTCTGAATCAAAGCCCTATATCACAAGCGAGTTTGAGAATCTTCTCTACTGGCTTTTTAAGAATCCTTCAAAGTGACTTTTCAATTACTGTAGCAGATTTTTTTTGTCATATTTACAGCTTTTTCTGTCACAGTCTGAAGTGCTGATGCTGGTCCAACAATGTTTTCTAGCATTGCACAGATTTGTATGATTTCAATTAAAGCTTGGCGGCTAAAATCTCCTTTTCCCATGTGTAGTGAAACTATGTATGCCAAAATATTACACATATTACAAAGTACTGTTGCAAACACAAAACCCTCTGTCCCAGAGGGACATGTCTGTTCTGCTAATCAATTCGATACAAATTAAAACACTCAGCAAAATAATACAAACTTTGATAAGTGCTGCTCATGAGGATGTATGCCAAAACTAAGAAAGAAAAGGAAATGCATGGCAGAACGGAATGAGTATTGTTTTAGGATAAACATGGAGGCGAAACAGCTTTCCGCGGATCACTTATCGTTTCACAGCACCATGGGACAAGCTAATGAAATGTCATCAGAGCTAAATGGAAGCTAAGTGGAGAGGAAAGAGCTGAATATTCACGTTCATTTAGATGACAGCTGGGGGAGCCCAGTCATTCATCACACATTGATATTCATTGCATTCTGCAACCCTCTCATCCACTCCTTCGTCCTCTGCCACGACAATCAACAGCCTTAGCACCTTTTGTTTTAATTTAATTAAAGGTGTGATTGCCAGGGTGAAAACTTCATTTGCACACACGCAGAGGAGAAAAAAAAGAAATACTAAGGGTCATAAGGAGAAAAGAAATAACAATTAGTCCAAACTAACAAAAAAACTGGTCAAAAGGGCACAAGGGTCAATGACATTAAATAAAAACGATATTTTATTAAAATTAAGAAAATCTAATATAAAACATGTATGTTTTGTATCCATGTTGCTTTCGAAAAACATTACATTACATAACATTACATTCCTATTTAAAATGTCATTTCAATCAATAGTTCAAGAAAATGTAAAATGTGCAATGCAAATTGCAAAGTATATACCAAGCTTTTTTTCATTATTATCTCAGAACAGTTGTATCACCTTGACATTTTGACTTGCACCCAAAAATAAAATCATAGAAGTGTTGTATTCAAGTCATTGCATGCATTTTTAATAAATGAATAGACAACAAAAAGAATATTAGTGCCATGCCTTTAGCCCAAAACAAAGGGAACATCACATTTGTCGCCTGCTTAGAAAAAAAAAAAAAGTAACTGTGGTCCTGCAATGATGCTTGAATACAGATGCACGACAAAGGTGCAGCAGGTAGGGAATAATGAGTTGATTTGAGATTCAGTCCTGGTTCTCCTCTATGCTCAGGCCCCCAGGCTTCACTCTCTCTCTCCCCCTCATCTCAGCTAGCTGTACAGTAGGACAGGCTTATCTTGAGAGGGACCTCTGTGCAGCCAAAGGCTCCTGGCCTGCCCTGATTAAAGGAGCACAGCTTTTTACCCATGCTGAGGCTAGATCAATGCCGAGATGCTTTCAGCCTGCCTATATGAATTTCAATTTTTCCATATCTTAGTTCTCGCCATGTTGCACTGTTAGATCATTATTAGGGGAGCTGGTCCTAGTCAAGCTGTGTGCCATTAAGCAAACGAAGCTGGCCTGGTGAGTATGAGTGGCGTCTTGTTCTCTTTTCTTATTTAACGGGGCACTAAAGAGCTCTGTCATCTTTATCTTTTATCTCAGAGCTCACCGACGATTCTTTCTTCCGATGACCTGCAGATGTGGAGTAGCAAAGGAGTACAGGCTCTATTTGAATGCTTTCCCATGATGAGTCATTCTGTTTAACATTAAGCTGTAGCCATACCCAACAAACTGCACTTACAAAACGAAAATGGCTGATCAATTCTTGTGTTAATGAAGTTGATGGCCTGACTGGTAACGCCAATCATAAGACAATTGCAATGACAATAGTCCTAGTCAAATACATGGTCACTAGCTTGCCAAACATCCCTATTAACAAGAGTCAAATCTTTTCCTAATGGAGTACATGCTGTGTTGTTCAAACCACAAGCACTATTGTGGTGCTAAGGCTGTCCATGGTTTGCCTTCAACTCTTGGTTAACAGATTGCGAACAACAAACTAGTGGTTTATGGACATTTACCTATTGTATTATCATCTGTCTAAGGTGATCCCATCTCAAGAGGTCAGCTCTAAATACAGGTGTAAATGGGGTCAAAAACATTTGTTATCTGAAACTCAAACCACATTTGAAGCTTGTATTTTCCTATTAAAAACACCATGGCATTAAAATATCATCCCATTCCTCTTGCAATGACATCTCTTCTACAGGGATGTGTTTTTCGACACGAGAGAAAGACAAACTGTCAATCACAATTAAATCCCAATGAACAAAATTAAGTCCCGAGGCCTGCCCTACATTTTGTCTTTTTTGAAAAGCCATTTCCACTTCAGAGTTGTTATCCATCCATCCAGCTATCGCTGGCCCTAGTTAAATACACACTTACAATTTATTACGATTTTACTTTCTAATTCTACGCAATTCTACATACTATTTGCTAGCTCAATTCAAATTCAGTGATTGACTTTAAAAGCCATTCTCAATTTAATTCTGAATGGTACATAACCCTGATGGAGACACCTGTTGTCTGCAGCTGCAGTCTTTGGCCGATGGCCCGACTTCTGGGTTAATTTGGTCTGGCTTCCCACAACTTAACCAAGTATGCCATCCAACCTCCCAGCAGTCTAAAGGGAACCTGGACTCAGGTCAAGCCCTCGGCAGTTTAGTAGTGGAAATCCTCACCGCTGCTCTTGACATGTTAAAAAGGCCATTTTCATCTATTGTCCAGAGAAAAGCAGGAGGAAAGGACTCTCTGTAGAAGTAAATAACTGTAAACATCCAGGTAATAGAGGCTCTTTTGTGTTTCCTGGCCATGGTTGTTAACTTGTTATATATGGCTTTTATGTTAATAATCAAACACTCAACATCTATGCCAGCTTTTCGAATGCGCATTCGCTATTTTGACGAGCTTGTTGAAAAGGGGGCGAATCTTCGAAAAAGGGGAGGGGTATCTTTGCCTCTGTTACCTGAGGGGATTTTACCCCACCCTGCCCAATTTTCACCTACCTCTGTTTACTCGCAGTCCTCTCTGTATGTCACAACATTTACATGTCTTTCCTTTTGCTTCAATTTGTATGTGTTAGATAAGAAAAAAAAAAATTGAGGCATGGAAAAAAAAGCCTAATAGAAGAGCAGTCCCCCTGCAACCATGAAACCCCTCTGCTGGCCAGCCAATGGCCATTCAAGACAGAACAAACAAAAATCAAAAGGGAGCTATCAGCTATGCTTTTAGCTTTTCATTCTAGCCGCAAAAGTTTCCAGCTGCTTCCATAATTATTACCTTTTTAAAGAGTAGGAAAATGGCGGGTTAATTCACACAGTGGCTTTCTCTATCTTTTTTGTCTCTTTCTCCCTTTCTCCACTCTCCACCCCAAACCAAAACAGGTAAGCTCTACTGTTAAATGAAGCCCTTTTTTAGTTGTAATTTATTTTGAAAACCCTCTGGCCTGCCGAGATTATTCTTAGTCGGCTCTCTGTTTCCTGTCGGTGAGAAGGAGGTGCACCTTGTGCACAGGGAGAGGAACAATACGGCCTTGTCCCAGGTTCCTCTGACCCCCTGCTCTGCTTGTCAGTCTGTAATTGTCATGCAAGCCCTCCTCTGGAAACAAAAGGTCTCGATGGGCTTTGTGGCCCACCAGGACCCCAGCATTGTTATTGAGTCCCCTGTGAGTATTTGCTCTTGAGCTTCTCAACCTGTAAGACCTTGATGCCAATGGTTTTGTTAATCTGTCGTATAGTACTTAAGTATGGGATCTAGTTTGAGTTGTACCACCACGTGGGGTTGATTTACATCAAAATTGATTAAAAAAAAAGCCACTGTAAGAATAAGGTGCATTAGGAGGTTGCTGTATGAGGAGGGTTTGTATCTGGAATGCCCTGTAATTGTATTCGTTTGCTTACTATATCATTGTGTATTTAAGGAGGTTTGGGGGGGTTCAGTACATGCACATGGGGAGACACAGCTCTGCGTTATTGTTAAAGCCTCGGTGATGGATGGCTATGGTCGCACATGATCCCAGCCCCTGCTGGAGAGGGCATGGAACAACTCTGCTTCAGATTGTCCTTGTTCTGTGTGACAATGGGCCACTTGTGGGTCTGACACTCATCACCTGTTAGTCAGCCTCATTCGTATGAAAATACAACCCTGCCACAGTTCCAGCACTGTAGGTGCTTTTTCCTTCAGGCCTCTATGTGTATTTAGACAATGGTGGCCATCACAAAGTGACACTTGTAATTGAGAGCTTTTCATATCAAGCAGAGATCAGTGTCTTTCAGAGATAGAATACATTCAGCTGCCGACTGACCTACTAAAATTGTAGACAAACTAGCACTTATTATTATTTCAGTATTTAAAAATACTGTAATATTAACAAAATAAATACAAAGGACAAAAGTTGATTGCATTGCTATAGAATATGAACAACTGTAGCTAAGAAATTAGATGCTAATGATTAAAATTACAATGACTAAACTGCTAATAAGTAATAATAATATTCATATTTTGATGGTGTTGTTATTGCATATATTTGATAGCTTGTGCTTCTTGAATTTCTGGTCAAACTTGGAAATCCCAGCTTGGAATTCAAGCAAAACATATTATTTATGATGTGTATCTACTTGGAGTAGATATTTTGTAAATCTATGCAGTAATGATATTATTATTATCTCCTATAGGTCTCCAAGGGGTCTGAAAGTCTTGCATGCAGCTTTCATAAAAGGAAACATCTGCTTGTAATAGTGGTCCTGCTCCAGCGAGGCTGAGGGGAGTCAGGCTGACTGAGGTGACTGACAGTTTCTCTGGCCCTGTTGTGCCTGGCAGATGTGGAGGTGTCACAGTAGTGATGAATTGTTTACACTCACCCGTCGGCCACGTCCTTCAGCGTCGAGGGGATAGGCCCGAGCTACGGGAAAGGAGTAGCTGCACTGCCACAGGGTCAACAATATCTTCAGGTGCGTGTATGAACAACTGCGGAAAACATGTCAAACATGGATGTTCACACAGCAACATTCACAGGTGTGGGGATTTTCAGTGAGGGCAGGTGTCATTTGCTATGTTTTGGATATATGCTTGGTGTGTGTCTGTTTCGTCTCAGTGTTGCCGGTGCGCACTGAATGGCTCGTGTCCTACGGCGTAATTAAAATTCTTTTGTGAGGACGGAAGTGTTTTTGCAAATGGAGTGTATTTTGCACAACTTTTCTTTTTCCTGCTGAGAAAATTAGCATGTTAATGAGCACGTTGTTTACTCAAAAAATGTGAGGGGGATTTTTGGGGGGAACTCTTATATTTCTCCCTGCTCATACAATATTCAAAAATAAACCGCAAAAAGAGGAAATAAAATATTCAACTACGATTCCAGCTTGGGTGTGACTTGCAGCTAGCGAACACGATTTTGAATGGGCCAAACCCACAGCGTGTTCCTCCACGCCAGAGAGACTAAACGAAGCCGTTACGCTGTCCAGTACGAGCATGCATCTACGACAGTAATATGCCGTGACAAAAAAAACAGAACAACAGTATTCAGTTTGACAGACAGCTCAATTAAGATGACGTCCACTTGATAAGAATCTCTCCCAAACCCATATTTACTTGATTCTGGTGTGTCATATCACTACGGCCCGATCGTACAACGAGCGATGACAAGCATCATGTTTTAATCCGCTGCATCACTCTAGAGTCATACGCTATTCCATTTTAACTGCTTCTGCCTGGGCTATTCTCCCCATTGTTGATTTATTCATTATTAACAACCATTCCCCCCTTTCAGATCAATGTTGCAAAGCGGCCCCCTGAAAATGTGGACGGGAGCTCTCTTCAAAGTGGCCATGCTCGAGTATTCAGCCATCTGTGCTCAGACGCACAGCAGTATCTGCATTAAATAGCCCCCTTAGTAACAAGCCACGGAAAAGCTATCTGCTCCGTGATACGTTCAAACCTCATTGACTGTGAAGGGAGACGCATCAAAACTATTCTGTGTTGCTATGGCAATGGAGACCTCAATAAGTTAATCTTTGCTATTTTTTCTCCTTTTTTGTGCCAGGCTCAGTGGTAGTCAAACATGTGTGTGTGAGTGAGTGAGTGAGTGTGTGTGTCTGTGTGTTGCCCTATTCATAGGGCTTGCGGCCCCCCCATGCCAGTAGTTTCGTCACAAATCAATGTAGATGGTTCTGAGAACTGGAAAAAGAGGGATAACCATAGTGAATGACTGGCTATTTGGCGATTTCCATCTAGAAACGACTGAATGTATATATATATATATATATATATAGAGCTGATTTTAGAACTTGTGATTTTAAGTACTACAGTCGTGCTGGTTTGTATAGTTTTGTAAATCGCATCTTTGAGTAGAATGACTGTTGGAATACAAATGTGGCTGTGTATGATTGATGCAAGGCGGAGTTTGATCCGATGTGCCTCGAGGAAAGTTTCCTTTGATCCGATCACTACCAGGGTGAACGTAAAGTCGTGAATGGACGTACTCTCAGGGAATATCAATGCAGCGCTTATCGTCTCAGCCCTTGACTGCCTGCTAGCATGTGCTAATTCACAACGTAGCTCAGAAAATGGGCTCTCTGAAAACCTGAGCCTCAAATTTCACATTTGATCATTTTCAAAATACCTAGACTTGCATTCAAATGCCATCTGACCACTAACAGTGATGAGGCTGTGATTTTAAATATCATAACGTGCTAATGCGCAGCTCGTGAAAGCTGGGATTTATTGCTTTTCTAATCATTCCGAGTGTTCTTAGCTGTCGTGATGTGTTGCGGCCTCTGTCGAACACAGCTGCGCTAATGTAATTCTGCTGAGATGAAAGGGACCGGCTGGGACGTGTGGTTTACTGTTGCTGTGAAACACGGACAGAACGTAGCCAATTAGATCTGCTAAAGTGACATGATCAAGCAGAAATACTGTGTGTGGCTTTTTTAATGGCTGAACTCGGCTCTGATGCCGGATCACTTTAATGGCTGCCATATGCCATGTTTGGTTTGGCTGGTTTCCCGCAAGATGTTGTGCTTGTGTTTTGCGGCTTTTAGGATTGTCAAGATTTCTCTTGTGTCATGTTTAATGTTTCTCACTGCTGTTTGTGAATATGGACGGACACCTCACGTCATTGTGACAAGCACACACCAGTCTTGAATGGATTTTCAAACCGTTTCTTATAAGACTTTCAGCAGTGAAAAAAAAAAAACATGATCACAGTGAGTTTCAAATTTATTTTAAACATGACACAATTCATGTTTTAAAGGTTTAGTTCACCGCAAAAAACAATTGTCATAATTTAATCACTCTATTATTGTTTCAGACCTGTATGACTTACTTTCTTCTCAAAAAAAAAAAAAAGAAGAATGTTGATAACCCAAACATTTTGTCAACTATTGACTTCCATAATATGGAGGGGGAAAAATAGTTTCTCAAAATATCTTTTATGTTCTGTTGAAGAAATAAATTCATACATTTTTAGAACAACATGGTGGCCAAATTTTCAATTTCTCACTCTAGTGTATGTGCGATTATTTTTTATTTTTTTTATTTTTTTGTGGAATAAGAGCAAAGAACCTCATTAGCAGCATAAGTGCCAGGTAAATACATTTGATATTATGGCCCCTGCCTTTTGGGGGGGTGGGCGGTTCAGCCCCCTTGTCCCATTGTGCCCTGTTTAAAAGGGTTTGTCATGAATGTGAGAGAGGCTCTTTTCCCCTACTGCTCTCCCCTGGAAATGGAGATGTAATGACATTTGCAGCTAAAAGGAGCTCATTCACAGTTTGTACAGTTTAAGAATTCAAATGAAGTGTTTTCTCGTGCTGTATTGCCTGAAGGAGCAGTCGAGAGAGTAAAGCAGATTTCTGAGGATTACTTCTCAAGGTTTCCTTTATTATGTTAAGAGTCTGTAGTAAATGGGGATGAGGGAAAAGTGAGTTAAAGTAAAGGTTGTGTGTTGGGGAGGGGGCACGTATCCTCCTCTGCAGGGCCTCAATGGCATGATAACAGTCATATTGGACACAGTTTACACACACACACACACACACACACACAAGAGACACACACACACAAATGCCAGAGTGTGCTGCAATGAGGTTGTTCAGTCATTGGCAGTGAAACACCTGTTTTCAGCAGAAGAACAGGTCCTGTCACCCCCTCCAGCCCCTCTCTGGTTTGTTTAAGTAAATAGAGACCTTTGAAGGGAAAGTGAGTGACATTTTGGAGAGCATGAACTTTTTAATTGTGGTTAATTTGTAAGATGTCACAACATCACGGTTGGCTATAGGCTGTGCTGTTGTGGGAAGCAGAAGAAATTGTTCCTGTGGGAGTGTTATATAAATTTAAATGTGTGTGTGTGTGTGTGTGTGTGTATATGAAGAGTTCAGATGCAAAAGCCTCTAAATGCCATTTGAAATTTTCTTCTTTAATGATGATTTTTATCAAGCTTGTATATTTAAGTTCAGTAATTTCACTGAAATACTAAAGTAATTTCATCATCATTAAAGAAGAAAATTTAAAATGGCATTTAGAGGCTTTTGCATCTGAACTCTTCATATATATATATATATATATATATATATATATATATATATATATATATTGTAACTAATATAAAATTCAAAATAATAATACTTACGTGTAAATAATATTAATAACGAGATTTGAAGAGTTCAGATGCAAAAGCCTCTAAGTGCCATTTGAAATTTTCTTCTAGAATGATCATTTTTATCAAGCTTGTATATTTAAGTTCAGTGATTTCACTTAAATGGCATTGATAATTACCTATTAATTGTTATTTAAGTGAAATTACTGATATGTAATTACTGAAGTGAAATTACTGTTTGATAAAAAAATCATCATTAAAGAAGAAATTTTCAAATGGCATTTAGAGGCTTTTGCATCTGAACTCTTCATTTATTAATTTATAATTAATATAAAATAAATAATAAAAAATCCTCATCATAGAAAGAAAACATACTGTATTAATTTATTACTGTGTGTAATATTATCTGGATAATCTTTCTAATATAAAACACAGTAAGTTTTGAAATCACTCCAGTCGTCAACAAAACAAAAATAATGTGTTATTAATTGACTATTAAATCTGTTATATATTTTTATTAGCAAACTCTTAACTTTTTGGAAAAGAAATTAATTAGATGGCATTGTTGTAATATTTTACAAAAAAATATAGTTTGCTTAGGTTTGAAAAATGGACAAATAGTCTAAATGTTAAAATTAAAATGTTTTTAATATAAACAATCTTGCTCCAGATATCATATGACAATTAATATCCAAACCAAGTAAAGATGCAACTAATCAGAATTTTAGTTAAATGTGCACTGCTTTGGAACAGTTTTCCAGTTTAACTGAAATTCAAACAGAGTTGAGTATTTTTTTTTAAAACCTAACCAAAAAAGTTTTGTTTCATACAAAACCAAGTTTGTGAACATTGATCGTTGCACATCGTTCTTGTTATTTACAAGAAGCTGAGACTATGTGCAGAGACTGAGACTTGTTACTTCTTGTGTATTTCTTAGTCTTGTACCATCCTGCTTTCCTGCTCAGCTCAGTCTCTTCGAGGTGTCGGGCTGTAATAAAACATCTAGATGGGCCCGTACGTCTGCCACGGTACCCACCGCTCTGTTTCAAGCAAATATCTTCAGCTTTGTTCACATGACGATGAGCTGCTCTGAAGAAAATGAGCATATATAGCGGAATTTCTTTGCCCACCTACACTGTCTTTCTCTCACACACGCATATTTACACGCGAGTGAGCATGCTCTGCTTCTACCTGATATGCTTGAGCTGTAAAGGTAAAGCCTTTATTATCTCGGCAGGCAGCAGAAGGTGTCACCTTCATCGGACCTGACACACATGCTACTCAAACCATGGGAGACAAGATAAGGGGCAAATTAATCGCCAAGATGCCAAGGACAGTGTCGTGCCCCCATGCGCGTGGGCTGGTCAAGGTGAGGAGAGTTTCATACACACAAACACACGTCTATTCTTCCAGCCACCTCAAATGACTCTCACGTCTGTCATTCCGTCACAGGGGCATCGGCACTGATGTGTGTGTTTATAAAGACTATGTGTTGTCAGTTAGCTGTCAGCTTTTAGGCGTTTTTTGATACATCGCCGCTGTTGCAAATTCTTACCTACCATGAAATGAGATCCAGGAACTCACTGTTTTTGGATGTATGTGTGTGTGTGTGTGTGTGGTGGAAGGGTCGTTGCTAATGAGGGATGTTTTGAAAACATTTAAAGCCCTAATGATGCTGCTGCAAAAGCAAAGCCTCTTCCGGGGCCCGTGATTTAATATGGTTAGCGGCTGTGGAAAAAATTGTTTCACCCAATTTAAGTCTTGCGTTCCTGTTGTTAAAATATTGGGGTTAGAGGCTAACACAAAGATGAGGAGGTGAACCACCCTGCGGTAAGTGTTTGTGTGATACTGAAAGTATGAAAGAGTATTAAACCTAGTTCAATAGCAACTCTGCAGATTCTCAGTTCTTAATTGTATGTACTTGGCAAGTTTAACACTTCCTGACTTGAGTGGCCTCGCCTGAATGCCCTTATTGCTAAAAAAATGAATGGGGATAGAGGAAAGGCCCAGATGCAGAATAAACACACACACACACACATACATGCAAATATATTCAAAATCCATAGTGACCGAATTAAACATGCAAGAGAAAATTTCCCACCGAGAAATTTGGAGATTTTAGCTGCGCCTAGTTCTGTCCGCCAGCCAATTTTCCATCAGGAATCTCTCATTAGCAGATGTTTTTGGCCACAACACACACACACCTCAGTGTGATCTGGTGAACCCTAAATTTAACAAGCACTTACCAGAGCAGACGAGTTAATGAAAGGAAATTACCTTTTCTGCCAATTTCCCCCTTCCATTCAGGTGCCTTTTACTTCAAAATTTAAATTGACAAATAGTTTTACTTTATGCTAAATAAACTGACAAATCTTTCCAGGAATTGAATGAGTCAGGTATTATTTGCGGTCAGATGGTCTCATTTATATATCCGTTGCTTTGCTGTCCAATTCTTGTCTGAGGAGCCTGTTTAATTTCTTACAGTGAAATGTAGTTTTTAATCTCACTCATGTGCACATCCATTTTGTCTTTACAGCTTTTGAATTGTCAAAATATTGGATAATTGTCTTTGAATATCTTTTCACAATTCTAGCATCCATTTTCGAATAAAACTGCAATATGTTTGATTAGTCATTTTTGAAGATGGCGATACAGGATGAAGTTTATTTACACCGCTGTCATCTGTTCCCTGCTTAGCAACAAAGCCAATGATTTCCACATAAGAGCAGTGGGAGGACAGCGGAGGATTGGGTAGACGGCCCCTCCAGAGCCCGTTGAAGTGAAGCCGTAGTTGGGTGTTTTGGCCGGTCTCGCCCGGCCGCCCCACAGCGGGTTTGAAGCCTCCTCTATCACTGCCTCCAATCAATAGAAGAGCTGCTCCCCCTGCTGCCTATCTCATGCTACAACTTCCTCTTCCCTCACCCCTTCCACTGGCACACATCATCACCCTTCACATTTCCTCTCCTTTTATCCCCCTCTCTGCAGTGAAACAGTCAGGATGATCCTGATGACTCGTTGGACAGTGGCTGACAATCAAGGAGGCCTGTAAGGCTAGAGAAAAGAAACCTCGGAGGCTCGTTTCTACGAATACAGCTGCTGTTTTCCGGCTCTGTAGTGCTGCATTTGTGGGTAAAATTTACTAGTACTGACGCTTGCTTAATTTAATCTCCTGTTAGAAATGTTTCTGCGTGCCAACATAATAACTGTAATCACCTTGTCATCAAGTCCCAGTGAACTCAATCATCCGCCTCTGAAACGCACGATTTTCGTGTTTGACATCCTACTGGGTCTTTATGTTACTCTGTGTTCATCTGATCATGCTTGAGAGCTCTAAATGTTTTATTAGGCCTCTTCACTAGTGATAGTACGGATCCCATATAATATTAAACGTGGTCATACTCTTAATTTTACTTGATCAAAGCTTCAAATTAAGTTGCTCTCTGCTGCAGGCTTTGCTTTTCAGTATGTGACGTGATTGTGAAAGGGAAATTTCCCAGAATTTCCTACAGTGCTGAAAAAACAAGAATAGAATGTAGTTCTAAAGATTTTGAAAAGATATAGAGCTCACATTAACATTTTCACAGTTTGACTTCACACATGGTCCTTGGTCCTGCATGTGTGTCCGTTCACATTAAGATTTTTTACATGCGGTTTAAAAGTAAAAATTTGTCTTTTAACATTTGTTTGTTTTTAACATTTGACTTTGCTGAGGTGATAGTCTAAATTATTTTATTTAGCAAGGATGCATTAAATTGATCAAAATTCACAATGAAGACATTTGTAATGTTACAATATGAAAAAAAAAAAAAAATCAGCTTTGCCAACACAGGAATAAATGACATTTTAATGTATATTAAAACAGTAAAGTTTTTTTTTTTTTTTCAATTGTAATAGTATTTCACAATATTACTGTTTTTTGCCGTGCTCATTCAAATAAATACAGCCTTGGTGAGCATAAGAGATGTCTTTCAGAAACCAAATCTTTCTTACCCAAAACTTTTGAATGGCAATGTATGCACTGTTAATCAGACTACAATTGGTGGATTGGTGATAATGCCTGACACGAATTTTAATCCTTCAAACATTAAATGGCACATTGTGTCATGTTGTACAGTGCATGTTAACATACTGACTGATGAACACATTGTGTTGGACAATGTTGGATCTTCTCCTAATCACCCTTTCATTCTCTCAAACAGAAGCATTCTGTCTAGTCCCCCGTCCATTGATTGGACACGCCATAAGCCCCAAGAGGAAGCTTATTTGGGCCTGGCTGCCGCATGTGGGTGTGTTAGGGAGCACAGGGTGGTCCTGTGGGCTAGAGAGGGCAGCTAACTGGAGTAAACAGGACTCAGCAGGCTTAGTGTTTGTGTTTACTCTGCTGGAGAGGAGGCCATTAGAGCAAACAGCCAGCGTTTCTTCACATGTTGCTGAAAATCACCCCAACCTTCATTCACTCCTGTTTGGCACTACTAACACCCAGCCAGTGTGCCCAGATGGCCCCGCTTTCCAGATCTCTCACTGTTTCTGCCCTCTCTCCCCTCCCTCCCTGCGTCGTGGCGTCATTAAAAGTGTCTGTGAGCGGAGGTGTAAAAACCGGGTGCCGAGAGGGAACGGAAAACAATTTAGTGGCATTTAAAGATAACGTCCTCCTCTTATTTACATGGCCTATCTATCTAATCCAATCTAGGCTGTGTCTGCATTTTTAATTTGCACATTCAAGTGAGCTTCAGAGAGGAACCTAGGTTTAATTAGTTTAGCTAACTCCCCTCATGAATGGATAAAGTTCCCACACTGCTGGTGTTTCAGATGAAGCCTAATTGGATTTTGAGGCCAAAAACAAAAGGAGAAATAAAAGAAACGAGGGTTAAATAACAGAGGGGAAAACTGAATTGATAAAGTGAAAGGGGAGGGAACTGTAGTCACAGCTGAGGAGAGAGAAAAGATGTGGTCGAGATCCTCGTTTGAGGTCAAAGCCAATGTAGTGTCAATGACATATTTTAAAAGAATGAAAAAAATGTCATTTAAAATTCACGTTCATTTTTTTTTTTTATTTTAACGTGATGGAACCAAGCATAAACATTTCCAAATCGATTAATTACATAAATAGTATTGTTTATTGAAATGTATAAATATTTACGTTCACTGCATGACATTGTACGTTTAGTTTCCCTCCAAACTGCTTAATGGTTTTCTTTTCAAGAATTGTATTCTTTTAATTCTTTGATTTCTGAATTGCTTTTTTATATAAATTTATGATGCATTTCATCATTTACAAAGGAACTCCGAGGCAGAATGAAGAGATGCACTCTAAATCATTGCTGCAGTTTTGTTTAAAGTTTATTAGCACATCAGCTTTCAATGTTTTCTGTGCTTTATATATAACTGAAACATTTTGCATTTTAAATGACAAAATTAAGAACACCCCCTCAAGACCCCTTGAGGGGTTTCAGTGCAATTTGCCAGAAACTGTGCATTAGAATATAAAATCCAGGCCTCAAGAAAAGTAAGCCCACATTCGGTTTTAAATCTCAACCAGTTTTTGCCAGTATTTAGATGGTTTCCTTAACTATAGCAAAAGTGTCAACTTGTTAAAAAATCATTATTCTTAAAGAGACAACTGAGCCTGAGTAAATCAATTATTGACCATTACCCTTCATTGTGAAATCGGATTTGAACAAGGTCAAGGGAATTATTAATAACCTTCTGTTCTCTTTCACAGGCATGTTTACAAATTAGCACTTCTCACAGGCCTGGGACCTGCTTTACGAAGACGAGTTTTCTGAGCAGCCTGAAAGTGTGAAAGAGTTCCAGAGGGCAAAGCATTTGCTGAAGTCTAGGTAATGAGAATCTTTTTTTAATGCCATTGAACTCGATTCAATTAGCGAAAAGGGCCCATGTTTGTGATATATAGCGTGCACAGTATACATGTGTTTCAGTATGTAATTGACTTTGAAAGCCCTCAGGGAATAAACTTTTAGCAGTTTCAAACATTCAATGTTATCGTCAAGCACAATGGAGAGCCAAGAATGTTTGTCTTTTTTCTTTCTCTGCTTTTTTTTTTTTCCCCTTTAGCCAAGTGAGCTGTTTTGGAGCTGATCTTGTGTGTGCCTGTGTGATGTATAGATTAATTAAATAAGCATATTGATTCCTGTTCTGGCAACACAGAGTGTGGGGTTTTAATTAGCCCACGCTTGAGTGTGTTAAAATTCCTGTCTTATCTGTGTGGAACCAAGTGGAACTGAATGCATGAGGGCTGCTCATCAACTCAAAATCTCCAATAACCTTTTCTGTTGTTTGTTTTTGTCTGCCCCAAAACCCAAATTTTAAAGTATGTATGTATATGAAACACTTCCATTCCTATACATCCAATACTCTTTCCAGTACTCATTTTAAATGCACATATTTGTGCTTACTGCACCCATATTATAGAAAAAAAGGAATTTAAAAAAAATAACAAACAAACATGGAAACAAATATATCAGTTATGTGGTAAACACAAACTGTTTGAGGACACCATATATTACACACATTTTAACATCAAATATTAACAAATGGAACATGAATTTACTGAAGTGCAAAAAACCCCAAAAACGTCCAGATTGTGTTAAGGTATTTAATGTCCCAAATGTGTCTCGTTCTTACAGCTTTTGATTTAAAGGTTTGTTGGAAGCCCTTCGTCTCTCTCTTGGCAGCACACAAGTGTGACGGCACATTTTTGTGCACATCCAAGAACCTTCTGTCCTGCCTACTGATACCTCGATCTGGTCTCCCTTAGCCATCTTGTTCTTCATAAATTTTTCACCATGCTGTGATCAAAGCTCACCACTGTATTTGTGTTCGGTTGTAATGGCTATGGATGTGACATGAAAATCTACTTAGAAAATTACGATACATCTTATATCAGGCCTAGTGTTGACATGGCTTGTTTCTGTGTGGGTTTTAAACATGATTGATTTATTTTGTTTAGACGGGCAGGAAGGTGCAGGAATGTTTTGTGCTGTAGGCGTTTCAGTGGGTGATCCGCATTCATATGCCGTGCACTTGTCTCAATATTGCAGCCAGGCCACGCAGCTGTGTCAGAAAACACACTCATCTGTTTTTTTTTTTTTTTTTTTTTTTTTTTTTGTAGCAGAGATGAGTGTGATCTCAAGATACTTTCACACCACTTTCAAAAACCTTATTTTTACCATTCCATCAAATAAAATTTAATAAAATAAAATACTCAGTAGGAATAAGAGTTTTCAATTCTTTCCCTTTAGAGGCTGCAGTAGAAACAACCTTAGAGGATCGTGGAGTGGAGAAAAGTAGTGAGAGCGTCAAAAAATTAAGAAATGTGAATTTGACAGGTGAAAAGCACTGAATTTTATGGAGTTTCTACTATGCCAGTGCCATGTTGTGTTTTAAGAATAGGAGGTTCTCTTTCTGTGTGGTCCAGCTTTTCTTCCTGTTAGAGTGACTCCAGTACTCTTGCCTTGCTTGTCTTTGTGACATCGATTTTTCCTGCTGCCAACTGCTGAAGACCATCTTATCAAGGCTTTACTGCCTTTCATGTTCCTTAATCCTGGGCTATGTTAGCATAATGCTAATGTACTGTTTAGTCTTCATAGCTGCTCTGGAGGTCTTTGTGAGGTGAGAGAAATACTTCCACTTGCAACTGGAGCCTTTTGGGAGACTCTGTTCTGACTGCTGTTTAAAAAGAACAGTGCAGCTTTCAATGTGAAAAATGGTTCTGTTTTAACCTTCAAATTTAAAAATATTTTACAAAATGTATTATTTAAATAGGGCTAGATTTATTGACAAATAACTGTGTGTATGTATTAATATAATTAACTTCTCAAAATATATATTTATCTTAAAAATATTTTAAAATCTATACAGTTGTAATCGAAATTATTCAACCCCCTTTGCAAATCAAGTTTGTTGGCTAAATTTACATTAACTTTTAGCTGTTTGCAATGAACAAATCAAACAAAGGTAATTCAAATAGCCCAAAACAACACATGAAGAGTTCAGATGCAAAAGCCTCTAAATGCCATTTGAAATTTTCTTCTTTAATGATGATTTTTATGAAACTTGTATATTTAAGTTCATTTAAGTGAAATTACTGAACTTAAATATACAAGTTTGCTAAAAATTATCATTAAAGAAGAACATTTCAAATGGCATTTAGAGGCTTTTGCATCTGAACTCTTCACATATTTTAAGTAGTTTCCCCAAATTCAACTGAAAATGTGACTTTTATCCAAAAGTTTCCTACGCCCCATGAGGCCTTGCGTCAAAAGTGGGCGCGACTTCCGGTTGGAAGTAACAAAGCGCGACTTGACATGCTTGAAACTCGTTCATTCAACAGTTGACAGTCATTCAAGTTATAGCGATCCAAACTAGCTAACGATGTGGGAACACAACCTCAACGAAATTAAAAAGGGTGAAATAACAGTACCTTTACCCTCCGCAGTAGTTGATTGGGAGTATATATATCAAGTATATATACTTGATAATAATCAATACTCATCAAGGCATGGTGACAGACAGTTGGAAAGATTTGCGTCTTTAAATAGTAAAATAATTCTCAGAAAAAAGCTAGCCTCTTCGCTAACTAACACACAAAATACCATCGGAATGCTACTTCCGCCGCCTCACCGGAAGTTTCAACCACTTTATTTTTTACAGGAGCGCCCCTCGGAAACTTGTGGATTGACTTCTGCAGTATCAGGCCCCGTTTACACTAAGTGAAACGCAGATATTTCCCTGCAGAGTGGCCTCTTGTTTACACGAAAACCCTGTTTTTATCACAGAAAATGACTATTTCTAAAAACTCCGGCCAAAGTGGAGATTTCTGAAAACGCTGGTTATGTGTTGTCGAGTGAACTGAGAGAAACGGCGTTTAAGGTTCTCTCTTGTCGATTCTGAGGATTCTGATTGGCTTGCATAGCTTGATCCCTAACCCCTACACTGCCGCCAATAGGTTTGGCATAGTTATGATGGTGCTCGAAGGCGTATTTATGCGGGTGTGTGAATGATGTTATTTTTGAAAACAGAGAGGGGTAAAATATTCGTATTGCTAAATACCCGGCTTTGTGTAAATGTGGCCTCAAAACCCAGCATCTGCAAAACAGGTGTTGTCTCAAGCACACCTGATGCAATCAATCAAGGGATTCATTAGTTGCAGTAGGTGTGCTTGAGCTAGAACACATAAAATATCTGAACTGGCTAGTGTCACATTTGACTGAATGTTAGAAATATGGCTCAAGTCAAAAGAATGGTCCAAAAAGACACTTAATGTTCCTAGAGACACCATTGGAAGCATAATTCGCAAGTTCAAAGTTAAAGGATCAGTGGTTGCACTTCCTGGACGCGACAAAAAAAAAAAAAAAAAAAAAGAAAGCTTGTCACGGTGTGGTTCAGGCTGAGGAACAAGGAGACCGGAGTATCGGGGAGAACAGGGTTTTAATATAGAAATACAGGCAGGCAGACGGGAATACAGGCACCACACGGGTTCTAAATCAACAACAATAGACATCGACCGACAAACTTAGAATGACACTGAACTCAACTAAATACACAGAGGAATCAGGCTAACTGGGGTGAACACAGGTGAAAATGATAATGACAGGACGAGGAACAGGTGGCTGATTGGGGAGTGAGTCCGGGAGAGGAACAAAAGGATCCGGGGAAGTGTAGTGCAGATGACGGGACAAACAGGTGAAGACGACAAACTGTGACAGCTATTAACGGCTGCAACCAGATTTCTGAGAAGGCAGATCCAGAAAAAGCCGAGAGTGACTGCAAAAGACCTGCAGCAAGACTTGGTGGCAACAGGCACTGAGGTTTCAGCTTGCACAGTAGGTAAGGCGTGTACTAAACGCATGCGGTTTCCATGTCAGAACTCCAAGACGTACACCACTACTGATCCAAAAGCTCAAGAAAAGTCAGCTCCAATTTGCTCAAAATCATATAAATAAGCCACAGAAGTTTTGAGATTCTGTTCTGTGGAGCAATGAAACAAAACTGGAACTTTTCAGTACTATGGATTAGCAGTATGTCTGGAGGAAGAAGAATAAAGCATATGCTGAAAAAAACCCCACTCTGCCTACATTTAAGCTTGATGGTGGCTCTGTGATGTTTTGGGGCTGGCACTGGAAACCTGCAGCATGTACTGTAGAAGGCAAGATTGATTCATTTTTGTATATCAGGAAATCCTAGGAGAAAACTGGTCATACCGCCAGTGAGGACAATAATGTCCTTCCAACAGCACAATAATGCCAAGCATACCTCAAATTAAATGATTGGTTGCAAAAGAAATCCTGGACGATTCTACAGTGGCCATCACAGTCGCTTGACTTGAACCCCATAGACAATCTCTGGTAGGATTTGAAGAAGGCAGTTGCAGCACAAACCCAAGAATATTACTCAACTGAAGGCCATTACTCAAGAGGAATGGGCTAAGATTCCTCTGAAACGCTGCCAGAAGCTGCTGTCTGGTTATGCATCTTGTTTGCAGCAGTTCATAACAGCAATAGGGCGTTCTACTAAGTACTAAAGATGCTTCCCATAAAGGGGTTGAATGATTTTGAGACTGCAGAAGTCATTAAAAGTGGAATGTCAGTTGAATTTGGGGAAACCACTTGAAACATTTGTTGTGTTGAGCTATTTCAATTACTTTTGTTTTTGTTCATTGGAAACAGCTGAAATTCTGCAAATTTTTGATTTGCAATGGGAACTAAAATAATTTCGATTACAGCTATTAGCCAAATAATTTTGTATGTTTTAATATATTTTTTAAATATACAAAACGTTTTGGGTCTGTAAGATTTTTTTTTTAAAGAAATTACTACTTTTTTTCAGTAAGGATGCATTCAATTTAAGTGACCGCTTTATTTAATTATTTATTTTGCTATGTGGGTGAAGACATGGAATATTGTGTATGAGTATAAACATTGTCTTTTGAAGGGGAATTAATCACAGCGGAAGTTAGATTTTTTTTATTTATTTTTTATTTTTTTGCTGAGGTATTACATCTAAAACTCAGAATACAACAATGAACACCCTTTTGTCAATCTTGATTGACAAGCCCTACCCAGATGGGTGTGTTAGCGTATCCAAGAGGTCAGTGTTTAATTGCATTATTTTAAAGCTTCCGCCACCCACTACTACTAAAGAGACACAATGACCACCATGTCACGTCTGCTACTCCAAACACACACTCATCTAAATTGCATTAGCGAGTTCACTGAAAATAAGTACCCTTTCTATTCATTAATGCCCATTGTCTCTTGACTTTGGTTTAGACTCACATGATGCTTCTCAGTGGTTGAGTGATCAGGAATAGTTTTTTTTTTTTTTTCACCCAGAAAATCTCTCAAAAAGCTTTTTAATTACGACAAGCCGTGTTGGCATCCATACATCCTGAACTACCCATCCCAATGTCTTCACTTCAGCCTTCAGAATGTCCCTATAATGACCCATGTGGTATGTCTTTCTTTCTTTCTCATTTTATCTCCACAGTGGCTTTTTGTTTTGTCCTTTCGAATAGCCTGTGCCAAGCTTTTGCTCATTAGAGAGTTTGGTGAAGTGTGGCAGGGTCCATTCAAGCCCTCCAGCTGTAGAGTCTTTCACCTATTCCCTGAAAGAATTTAAGGTTGCTCTGCTGGTCGGTCTGTTTATCCGGCAGACACTGGAGGGACAAACAGAGACCTCTTCCCATTCTCCCCACGGCTCCAGTCCCAGTCGCACCTGTTCGCCGTGCTAGTGTCCACGCAAAAAGCCAACTCATTAAAGATGGAGGCCATTGTGGGGCATCTTTTGGGAGGAGGTGAAGTGGAAAGGTCCAGACTGCTGTGGGCAGCAGGAACCCGAACCCCCATTCTGCGCTTGCACAGAGGAGCAGGCGTGACCCAGAGCCAGGACAGTTATTAATCGCTGCCGCAACCTGTGCTAATTGCTGTGTTATTTACTGCACTGTTACTTTTGCACAATGATCTTTTATGTGGTGAAATTGTGGCTTTGTGAGGGCTTGACTGATGCAGTTGTGAATGGAGGCCTGATTCCTTTCTGCTTTGGCTATTTTGAGCATGTACATGGTATACTAAAGAAGATCCAGTCAGCCTCAATTGTGTATATTAATTGTCATTGAAAAAGTGACCCAGGGATTGTTAGAACTAAATGGATTAAGCCTCGTTGCCTTTGTTATGCTGTAGCTGAACAGGTCACGCTTCATGCGTGGCATTACGGCAATGCTGCGTGTCATTCTGGGTCGCTTTAACCCGCTCTCTTGACCCCCTAAACTCCCTTCAGGGATGGATCCCCGAGCAAACTGACCCTCTTTGGTCAGCACTGGCCAGGTGGCTCCTGACAAGTTCTGACAAAAACAGGAAGCATACCTCTGGACACGGCAAGCCCCAGTGGGGCTGTCTGATTGGCTGCTGACTCAGCGCTGCTGCCCAGGAAGTCCTGACCCAGGAAGTGTCCAGGGAATTGGACAAGATGGCTGAATAAATAATGTGTGTGAAAGCAATGTTAGAAGCAATGATTCAACAGGTCTGGTCGATACTCAGACTTGTGGGAGATATTCTGCTATTAATTCTAGGTTTATGATGATGTTACGTTAATATTACAGTATGGAATGTCAAAACAAGTTTATTTCATGCCACATATGCCATCATTTTTCTATACAATTTAATACCTGGTGTGTAAAATAGTTGTTATATGAAGAGTTCAGATGCAAAGGCCTCTAAGTGCCATTTGAAATTTTCTTCTAGAATGATAATTTTTATCAAGCTTGTATATTTAAGTTCAGTGATTTCACTTAAATGGCAATGATAATTATTTAAGTGAAATCACTGAACTTAAATATACAAGCTTGATAAAAATTATCATTCTAGAAGAAAATTTCAAATGGCACTTAGAGGCCTTTGCATCTGAACTCTTAATATATTCTACCGTTTAAAAGTTTGGGGTAAGACTCTTTTTAAAAGAAATTTACATTTTTCGTCAGCACGGATGCATTGATCAAAAGTGACAGCAAAATTTTTTTTTCATTGTTACAAATATTTAATGTTTTAAATAAATGCTGTTCTTTTGAAACTTCTGTTACTTAAGCAGCACATTGATAATAAAAAAAAATAGAAAAAGACATTTTGATACCATGATAGATCGTGTAATCAATGTGTGAAATACACTGATCTTACAGTGCAGAAGAGACACAAAAGATCTTACATTTGGAAATAATCAAACATATCAGAATATATACAATGAATCAATAACATGTAAAAGAATCATGTAAAATAAGGCATAAAAAGTATCTCAAATTTATATAAAAAAACAAGATTAATAAGATTCATGAAGATGAAAATGAATAAAAGACATCAATAAAATCGAACACACACGCGCATATATACTGTATATAAACGAAGCTGTATGTAAAGCTGTATTACTGTATGTAAAGAAGCACTCTGATCAATCAATACAAGGGCATGTTATAACTGACTACTGCTTAAAATGTTCACCAATTAAAAAGTGCCATGTCTATTCATATTCAATTTAAACACTGCACTTGATTCCATTGATACTATATTTTTTCTTTTTGCAATGTAAATGTGTTGTTAGAGCCTCTTAGAAAGAGAACCTCTGCCTCCTGTGGAGTTTGTTTGTGTGTGTGTGTGTGTGTGTGTGTGTTTCTTTCTGCCTGTGTGTGCTGTGTTCAGGACTGGAGTTTGTAGGTTTGGCAGATGAGATGGCTACAGAAGGAAGGCACTGCGGTGTGAGGTGGTAAGGCCGAGGGTGGAGAGCAGTTGACATACACTTCTCTGAGGGAGAGAAAGCCCAGTTCAAATGTGCAAAGGTCATTGTCTTCCACCTCTCTCATTCCATTCCCACCCTCAAAACCTCTCTTGCCATCTTCTACTTCTCTTTCTACTTCTACTCTTTCACAGAAAGTGACACCTGCTGAGCATATTGGACCCTGTTGCACAAATTTATGTTGATGTCAGCAATGAAAACAGCACCACATCTCCAAATATTTGTAGAACAGCGGTCCGTCCATTTCTGTCTTTCTTCTACACCTCTCTATTTCCCACTTTCTCATTCTCTACCCTCTCTTCCTCCTTTATTTTGTTTTTTTTTATTGATTTATTTTTCCAAAGCCCCAGCCTGGGACGATGCGGCTTTCACACATGATGTGAAATGTTGTTTCTGCAGAGATTATTAACACACGTTTGTGAAGTCTTTTCTCTGGGTGGGATCTGAGCTGGAGGGCGGGATGGACTTGTATTCTTCTATTTAAATTTTTATTTTATTTTTTTTCAGACTAAATATGTGTGTAAAATCAAAAGAGAAACGATTTTGATGTGAGCACACCAAGTGGCTACCACCAAAGTTGGTTGAACGGAAATGTCCTTAAAATGAAAGCTTTAAATACAATGTTATTCACTATCAGGATTGACCAACACACATGTAGGCCTACTAGTCTATGCGGCTGCCTATAGCCACCACATTTGGGAGGTAGGCGATTTATCATTCCAACTAGTGTTACCAAGTAGGTACTGAAATATAAAAAAATGTGATGATATCAGCATTTCCCTCTAGCATTTTGAGCGCTGTTGAGTGAGTGAACACAATGGCCAATCAGAGGTTTTTAAGAATTCGTTCAACAGTGCTCAAAATGCTAGAAGGAAATGCTGGTATCGTCACATTTTAAAACTTTCAGTAGGCCACCGACGGCCGATTGAAGGCCGATTATGTCATAGCTAGCAGAGCGACGAAGGCTGTCCCAAGGCTCCGTTCCAGTCCAAAATTGGACACACTCTCCTCAAACATAGCACTGTACTGTGTAGAGGGTGTTGAAGTACAACGTAAAGTTGATAATTCCGCAAATGACTGCAATTGCAGATTTTGAGCAGAGATGGAGACAAAGAAGAAAAAGCCGGACTGCAGCTGCAGCATTTCTTGGAGTGTCTCAATAATATCGTATCTTGAGTTCAGTATCGTTATATGAGTTCAGTATCGTTACACCCTTTATCGTTAATATTCACTCGAACCAAAGGCGTCATAAATCCTTTAGCGTAATATGCAACGCATTCTCATCCCAAAGCGCCATATAAGACGCTTTTGCAAAAGCGTAAATATCCAACGCACATGGCACCCTTTAACATCTAATGAGACGCTTCGGTTAATGGTTACGTTTAGGTATGGTGTAGGGTAAGGGTTAGACCACTAGGGGGCGCCTTCTGCCCAAATATATCTGCGTCTCATTTCACGTTAAAGGGTGCCATGTGCGTTGGATATTTACGCTTTTGCAAAAGCGTCTTATATGGCGCTTTGGGATGAGAACGGGCTCTAATATGAGACTACCCTACCCTACCCCACACTTAAACCTAACCATCACAGTGCGTGTTATATTAACGAGAACGGGTGCCATGTGCGTAGTATAGCGCCGTTTTGTATAGTGTTCTGTGTGACGCATATAGCGTTCTATGTGACGATAAAGGATGAGAACGGGCTGGTATTGTTACACCCCTAATATATGAAGAGTTCAGATGCAAAAGCCTCTAAATGCCATTTGAAATTTTCTTCTTTAATGATGATTTTTATCAAGCTTGTATATTTGAGTTCAGTCATTTCACTTAAATGGCAATGATAATTACCTATTAATTGTTATTTAAGTGAAATTACTGAACTTAAATATACAAGTTTGATAAAAATCATCATTAAAGAAGAAAATTTCAAATGGCATTTAGAGGCTTTTGCATCTGAACTCTTCATATGTTTTAGTGGTATGTACCAGTATTGTAGCAGATATGAGGGCAGTGATGGGTCAAAAGCTGTGACATGTTTGAATACTCTCTAAGCATAGTCTTTTGTTGTGTTTTGTGTTTAGATTTTTCCTGTGAAACCATTATCAGCCATCTCGCCTGTGCCGTTGACTTGTGGGGAGCGACAGTGGTCAAAGGTGTGGTTAATGGCTTAGCTCGTCGTCCCAAGCGCTTGGTCACATTCTCCTCAAAGTGGCATTGCCTGAAGGGCACTGATAACACGCATCCTGTGCTCCCATTGGCTGATATCCAGAGAGCTGGCAATCTCACATGGAAGAATCTGTACATTAGAGGAAAGGTAGGTTAGGCTGGAATGTGAAGGGGTTTTAAGGTATTAGAGGGAAAGCCAGGATGGCATGCATTTTCCTGGCCTGTTGTGGATGACCTTTTCCTCTACCCAGTGCTTTTGTGAAGGATCAGCATTTTTGGTTCATGTGAATCCCCTCTAGCTTTGAAGGGGAGGGGCACAGCAGGGGGACGCTAAAGAGCCCTGAATTTGTGTGTGCGCGCATGTGTGTTTCAGTATAAGTGTGGTGTGCATTTGGACCATTTAAGATCTAATGTAATCCATGATTGTGGTTGGAAGAGGCAATATGTAATCATATTTGGAAGATAGCTTTGTCACGTGAAGGGAAGGCTTGAATCGTGGGTTTCTGCACCCCCAGCAGAGTTCACACTTAAGCAGTGTAGGGTTTGGACCTGCGCCATGCCTGCAGGGTTGGTACGGCTGGCCTCTCCCCAGCCCTCTTTATCTTTCTTTTTCTCATTCTCTCTTGCTCCACCAGAGGAATGTCCAACTCACTGGGAAATAGTACAGAAAGAGACAAGAGATATCTGGTTAATAAAGCTTGACTTCTTCATTCACACATCATGCAATAAATTCTACAGTGTTGAGAAATCTACTTCCAAGCCACATTTTTAATTGAAAGTAGTTATGCTGCAGTCAAGAGACATTTCTAATGGTTTTTGATGATGCTATTTAAGTTGGCAGTGTGCCTTTAAATCTATACTATGTGATAGATCAGAGCTGTATTTATGTTGTTGTTGTTGTTGTTGTTGTTGTTATTACATTACAAATGTACACTGCCATTCAAAAGTTGGGGGTCAGTATGATTTGTTTTAAAGAAATTAACTTTTATTCACATGGATGCAATCAATTCATTAAAAGTCAAAAGCATTTTTTTAAAATAAATGCTGTTCTTTTGAACTTTCCATTAATCAAAGATTAATATTTAGAAAAAAATTATTTTTGAATCACTGTTTCCGCAGGACAAATATTAAGCAGTATGGTGTTTTTCAACTGTGATAATAAGGCCCTGTTTACACGAGAACGCTCGCGGGTGAAAACGTAAAAATACTTCATCGGATGTGCCTTTCGTTTACACGGCGACTGCGTTTTTGGGGCTTAAAAACGCAAAAAAGTGAAACCACCCTCCAGAGTGGAAATCTTAAAAACGCTCCACCACCGCGTTCCTGTGTAAAGGGTAAAAACGCAAAAGTCAGCTTGACAGTGAAGGTTGTGTGCAGGCGTGCGGACTAGGTCTTGTTGTGTGGCAGTGCTTCACTTTGCCATCTCGCCGCCTGGAGTGCATACTGCACTACATTGAATTTCACACACTTTTGCGTCACCATTTGCACACGTTTTTCCCACCCAAAACGCTCATCTAAACACAGAATAAAAAGTGGTAACGCAACGCCACTTTTGCGTTTTCTCTTCAGAATCGTTTCCATGTAAACATTGTGGTACTACTAGGAATTTAGTTACCCCCTAACACTGTTACTCAGTCCGCTGCTGTTTTATCAATAGACTAATGCAAAAAATGAAGTTTTATTGATTGTTTCGAAAATATTCTGTATGGAACTTCTAAAATATTTAACCGTTTTGACTTGTTTACACATTTCTGGATTCATTTTCTCTTAAGGAAACAAGAGCATATATTTCATTGATCAAGCAAAATGAAAACATACTGGTAGCAAAGTAAATTCAAGTCAGCAGTCAATGAAGTGTTCCTTAGTGCCTTAAGATATGCATGGCTCAGCAGCACAGATGAGGTGGGATATGGAGCTGGATCTAGCACAGGATCTAGTGAACCTCACAGTGGGTGTCCTACAGTAAAAGTCTAAGTGGAGCGACAGCGATTTCCATTTCTCAAAGATTTCTGTAATCACTCTGCTTTAACACTTTCCTTTTATACTTTTAACTGAGGAGGTAGATCGCTTTTAGCTTTATATTGAAGTAGCAGTATTTTATAATCAATACAAAGCACATAGTCCGTGTCAATCTTGATTTTTGGACTCTGGTAACTTTAGCTGCTGGGTTTTGAACCAAGTGAACCTTGTTTATGGAGGCTGCTGTATCCTGAATACATATTATTTAGAATAATTTAAGTCTAGTGGGTACCTGATTAATCATTAAAAGATCATGATCTCGATTTAAACAGTCACGCAATCTCATTCCTAAATGACAACGATTTGGCTGTCATTGAAACTTTGCCAAAGTCACAGAAGAACATTCAAATCTGTGTTGGTGCTGCCACAGATCCAGAGATAGCATTTATGTATGTCTTTTTTTAACCACACAGTATCAATATTTCTGGGTAACAAATATTCTAAATATCACAGAAGTACCAGGATTAAAGGTTTAGAATGAAAAAGCAAATCCTTTTGAAAGTAACTCTGCGCTTCAAATACGCCAATAGGTGTTGACAAGTGACTTAACCCTTGTGCATTGTTCAAATTCACTACCCTTTCGTTATGTTCGTGGCTGAAAAAAGCCACTACTTTAAACTGCTGTAAAAATGTATCAGATAAATATTTTTTTCAAATTTTTTTGCATAAATCTATTAACCGACCTCAGTCCTGATCAAAACTACTAAATTTTTTTAAAAAAATTCAGGATTTTAACTCTTTAATTGCCAAATTCATAAATGATGTCACTGATTTGGGGGGAAAAAAAACACAAAATGACTTATTTTCAATATAAAATATGATTGTGGACTGGATTTTTTTTTACCTTTTATCACAGTCTTGGACATGTCAAAGATTAGAAACAACATTGGTTTTGATGCATTGTTAGTTTTTGTGTAGCATCAGATTTTAACTTTTTCTCCCTCATTTACTGTTCGTGGCTGTTTTTGCCCCATTGACTTCCATTATAACCACATTTTTTGATTGCAAAGCCATGACACCATAAAATCATGCATTTTTGATTGTTGATGGTTTTCCCTGTTGGGAAGAGGTAAAATTTGTAATTTTTACTGTTGATAACCAGGTGGAACCATTTAACCCTTTAGACAGGCCTGTGCAAAAAAAAGCTTAGTTTCTGGCTTTTACATGCAGTTATATGGAGTATAATAGCATATTACAGTGTGTATATGTGTGTGTGGGTGTGCGTGAGTGTGTGAGAGAGAGTGTGAGAACTCACCTTGATGCGTCTGAGAAAATAAAAATATACACTTCAGCTCTCAAAACTACATGGAGTAAACAAAAACAAAGTAAGTGTATTTATGCATCTGCTGCCTTTTGATGGTGAGAAATGCAGACTAAACAAAAACAAAGCAAGTGGATATAAACGCTTGTCATTTGATGGTGAGAAGAGCAGCAAGCAACATGAGAGAGGGCTTGACTTGTAGTGAAGTTTTAGAGATGATTATGCAGTCTGACCCCTCCAGCGAGCTGCAGGAGGTATTGTCTTCTCACTCTGACCGCAGACTCAGGACAGTCAGATCCTGGTTTGGATGTGGCACCCTCATCATCATCTCAAGCTTCCACTGAAGGCGAGGAGGATTCAGATGATCCTGGATCTGGATGGACTGGGAGAATCTTGAGAGGGACATGGTGGTTCTGAAAATCGCACGACCACTGCGATCATCCCACAGGCAACGTGTGGACTCCCCTCTGGATCTGTAGACGCTGGCCAAAATCAGTAGCCCCATGCACAGAGATCTGTGGAGTCCACAGATCCAGGATCCTCTGAATCCTCCTCGCCTTCAGTGGAGCTCTAGCTTCCACTGAAAGCAGGAGGATTCTGTGGATCCTGGATCTGGGTGGATTGGGAGAAATGGTGAAGTATGGTTTTTCCACCCAATGCGGAGACAATTCCCTTTCTTCAGCCTGCAAGAGGCGTGAGTCGAGGGCCGACACGCAATGCTATCGCAATGGTTCAGAACATGGATTCTGTGTTCAATCTGTTTTTTACGGAGGAGACGACTGACCTCATTGTCAGCATGACCAACCTCCATGGGCACCGCACAATGAGAAACTGGACTGGGGTGGACTCCACAGATCTCTGTGCCAACATGGGGCTACTGATTTTGGCCAGCGTCTACAGATCCAGAGGGGAGTCCACACGTTGCCTGTGGGATGATCGCAGTGGTCATGCGATTTTCAGAGCCACCATGTCCCTCTCAAGATTCTCCCAGTCCATCCAGATCCAGGATCATCTGAATCCTCCTCGCCTTCAGTGGAAGCTTGAGATGATGATGAGGGTGCCACATCCAAACCAGGATCTGACTGTCCTGAGTCTGCGGTCAGAGTGAGAAGACAATACCTCCTGCAGCTCGCTGGAGGGGTCAGACTGCATAATCATCTCTAAAACTTCACTACAAGTCAAGCCCTCTCTCATGTTGCTTGCTGCTCTTCTCACCATCAAATGACAAGCGTTTATATCCACTTGCTTTGTTTTTGTTTAGTCTGCATTTCTCACCATCAAAAGGCAGCAGATGCATAAATACACTTACTTTGTTTTTGTTTACTCCATGTAGTTTTGAGAGCTGAAGTGTATATTTTTATTTTCTCAGACGCATCAAGGTGAGTTCTCACACTCTCTCACACACTCACGCACACCCACACACACATATACACACTGTAATATGCTATTATACTCCATATAACTGCATGTAAAAGCCAGAAACTAAGCTTTTTTTTGCACAGGCCTGTCTAAAGGGTTAAATGGTTCCACCTGGTTATCAACAGTAAAAATTACAAATTTTACCTCTTCCCAACAGGGAAAACCATCAACAATCAAAAATGCATGATTTTATGGTGTCATGGCTTTGCAATCAAAAAATGTGGTTATAATGGAAGTCAATGGGGCAAAAACAGCCACGAACAGTAAATGAGGGAGAAAAGTTAAAATCTGATGCTACAAAAACTAACAATGCATCAAAACCAATGTTGTTTCTAATCTTTGACATGTCCAAGACTGTGATAAAAGGTGAAAAAAAATCCAGTCCACAATCATATTTTATATTGAAAATAAGTCATTTTCTGTGTTTTTTTTCCCAAATCAGTGACATCATTTATGAATTTGGCAATTAAAGAGTTAAAATCCTGAAATTTTTTTTAAACATTTAGTAGTTTTGATCAGGACTGAGGTCGGTTAATAGATTTATGCAAAAAAAATTTGAAAAAAATATTTATCTGATACATTTTTACAGCAGTTTAAAGTAGTGGCTTTTTTCAGCCACGAACATAACGAAAGGGTAGTGAATTTGCCCAGAGTGTACTGTTGAGTTTTTGAAAAATTTCAAAGCATTTTCCCAAAATATGTGTCAAAATAAGATTTGTCACCAAAAATCATTCCATTTGCTGAAACAAAGAAAAAGTTACGGCCAAATTAAGACTAAAAAATACCCCTTAGTGGCTGAAAAAAGCCACAACAGCACATAAGGGTTAAAAATGTATACCATTGAATCCTTCATTCAAGAAATTTGTTCAAAAACATTGATAGATTCAGTAATAAAACAAATATTTATGAGTGATTGAGTCATTGAATCAGTCATTCAAACTGATTTTTTTTAAATGTATTATTCAAATTAAATGTTACATTTTAAATAGACTGCAGCAATTAATATTTTTTAACATTATTTTGTTTAGTGGTTTCTTGTCTGTTCAGAATTGTGGGAGAATCAAAAAATGTGATTCTCAATTTACCCAAAATCGTGCAGCTTTAGTGTTAGATGTTTAGTAATCTTATAAGAGAAATATCTAGTTCGGCTGAAGTGTGCATATCGATCTATCAAATTTTTCTTTATGTGAAATTTTATCTGAGTTTACTAAAATATGCAGACCTGATAACTTTCAGGTCCACCTTGTCACTCCAGTACTTATTTGTTAGAGACAGATCTGATGGATAGTTAATGGAGCTTTGTCTTACTGTTGTTTGGTGAATTTTCACAGGCGAAATCATGCAATTTCAATAGGAAACCAGGCGATTGGGAATGGCGCATGAGTGCAAAAGATTCACCCACTCAGCTCTTTTCTCATAACTCTAGTAATGTTCGGTTTCGTGTCTTAAAATCTTTACTCTTCACCATTATCAAAGCAGCTATAATCACACCACAGCTCTCAAGTTTTAAAGACAGACTAGAGTGACATTTGACCCCAAAGGGGAGGGGGACAAATGCAGACAAGAATTCAATTTGAGAGAGAGAGGAATTCATACGAATGACCTACCCCTAACTCGTGCTACACATTCAACAAAATTAAGAATAAAAGTCAAATGTTTTTTTTTTGTATTATTTTCATTCAATTATCATTTTAAAACCTTCACAGTTGTTGCTCTCAAAGCCAAAATCTACACTAGTGCACAAAGCATAATTGTATACCCACCCCCTGTAACCATGGCAATGATCTCAGTTTTCCTTATTCAAGTCTGTCATCGCAATTGAACAAGTACATGTCTGTCATTGTTCCTTGACATATTCATGGGAATTTTAAACCCTGTGATTTACTTTTTTTTTTTTTTTTTTTTCTCTCCAAACTGTACATGAGCAGCAGAGATATAGTCGATAAATCGTACTTATAATTTTCAGATGGCCATTTTGATAATTACTTTCCCTGAATAGCTCTGACAGGCTGAATAAAAGAAAAATGAAAGGCAAGAAATGCGAGGAGTGTAGTAACCATGTAGGTTTAATTTGAACATTTGTCCAACCCTGTGTGTAATAAATAAATTGTATGACACTAAAGCAGACATTTGCTTTAGAAAGAGTCTTGAGAGAAGCCAGCCACGTTACCCTGTTAATTTTTTCCGTTGATATGAAAAATCTTACATTTAGCAATATAACGGGTGAATTATGTTTATGTATATTCAACCCGGTCTCATCCCAAGACGTCATATAACTGACGTTTTGGGACGTCTTTTGACCATACGTCAATATTCGCCTTTTTAGGGCCCCCTTAAACGTCGGTAGATGAGGTTATGGTATCCTAACTCTACCCCAGACCTAACCTAACCCTAAACCTAACCCGTCACCTAACTGACGTTAAAGGTAAAGCTTCAGTTGTATGACGGCCCGGGATCGCCATCTACCGACGTTCAAGGGGGCCCTAAAAAGGCGGATATTGACGTATGGTCAAAAGACGTCCCAAGACGTCAGTTATATGACTTTTTGGGATGAGACTGTGTTACAATGTTATGATGAACTATGTGCCTTTCTCCACTGATGTTCTAAGTATACGGATTTTTAGAAGGCAGCTTTCTGACTCAGAGATGACGAACAGGACCATGGTTTTTGTAACATTAGCAACACAATATTAGCTGTTTGATAACACAGTCAAGCAAAAGGCTAATAATGTTATTTGTGCGATGTTGTAGAGAGCAGTACATAACACACATTACCATTCTGATACATAGAGTGGTTGTAAACGGGGGGAACAAGTATTTGATACACTGCCGATTTTGCAAGTTTTCCCACTTAAAAAGCATGTTGAAGTCTGTAATTTTTATCATAGGTCAAAAACTGTGAGTGATGGAATCTTAAACAAAAATCAAGAAAATCACATTGTATGATTTTTAAGTAAGCAATTTGAAAGTAATTTGATTACGGCTCTCACAGACCTGTTAGTTTCTCTTTAAAAAGCCCTCTTGTTCTCCACTCATTACCTGTTTTAACTGCACCTGTTTGAACCTGTTACCTGTATAAAAGAAACTTATCCACACACTCCACAAAGACCAAGACCAGAGAGCTGTGTAAGGACATCAGGGATAAAATTGTAGACATGCACAAGGGTGGGATGGGCTACAGGACAAGGCAAGCAGCTTGGTGAAAAGGGAATGACAGTTGCCGCAATCATTTGAAAATGGCATAAATTCAAGATGATGGTCAAATTCCCTCGGTCTGGGGCTTCATTACTGTAAGATCTCACCTCATTGGGCATCAATGATCATGAGGAAAGGAGAGGGATCAGCCCAGAACTACATGGCAGGCCCTGGTCAATGACCTGAAGAGAGCTGGGACCACAGTCTCAAAGAAAACCATTAACACACTAAGTTATCATGGATTAAATTCCTGCAGCACACGCAAGGTCCCCCTGATCAAGCCAGCGCATGTTCAAGCCTCTCTGAAATTTGCCAATGACCATCTGGATGATCCAGAGGAGGAATGGGAGAAGGTCATGTGGTCTAATGAGAAAAAAATAGAGCTTTGTTGTCTAAACTCCACTTAACGTGTTTGAAGGAGGATGAACACCATCCCAACCGTGAAGCATGGAGGTGCAAACATCATTCTTTGGGGATGCTCTTCTGCAAAGGGGACAGGACAACTTAACAGTATTGAGGGGAGGATGGATGGTGTGTCAAATACTTTTTCTCCCCACTATAGTTCAGTCTTCCATTTCTTCTTAATCAGTATGTGGTTTAAACATGAATGGCTGAATTAAACCAGTATTTCCTCTTGCCTGTCGTTTACTACAGTAAAGTTGACCAAGTTAAAAACGCTGGGCACTTGGCACTTCAGCGTGAAAAATACGCTCAGTGTCTCGTTACGCTCATGGCGTTTAAAAAAACAATTGAAAACATTTGAAAACATACGCCAAGCGCGTGGAAAAACGCTTTGGTGGACCAGCCCGTTCTCATCCTTTAACGTCATATAGAGCGCTATATGACAAAACGGCGCTATACTACGCACATGGCACCCGTTATCGTTAATATAACACGTGCTGTGAGGGCTAAGTTTAGGTGTGGGGTAGGGTGTACGTGTCATATTCACGCTAAAGGATTTATAACGTCTTGGGTTCGCGTGTTATATTAACGATAACGGGTGCCTTTAGCGTAGTATAGCGCCGTTTTGTCATATAGCGCTCTATATGACGTTAAAGGATGAGAATGCGTTGGGTGGACACACGGCCTAAGCTTTGTATCAGTAGAATACACCCTCATATCCCCCTGATAATTTTTAGTCTAGAAAAAATTAAGCAATGAAGCAAAATTTGAATCGCCATTTTGCGTCATCGGAGGATTTTTGTGCCAGAGGCTAAAGACGACAGTCAGTGTTCCACATGTTTTCACCACACCCATATGGGGCGGGATCTCACTCACAGAATGTAAAGATAGTGTCAGCCATTATTCTGTAGAAGCTAAGCTAACAGGCTCTTGCCTCTTGGTTTGTGGAGAAAGTTTGTATGCTATGCTAATCACGATGGTGGACAGCCCATTCTCACCCCCAAGGCGTCACTTAACTGACGCCTTGGGAAGCATTTGGACATGCTTCAATATCTGACGCTTTAGGCGCCCTTTAGCGTCAGTTAGATGACGCCCTAGGATCGCGTGTACCCTACCCCCACCCCACACCTAAACCTAACCACGTCCTCTAACTGACGCTTTCCTTTAGCGTCAGTTAGATGACGCCGTAGGATCGCGTCATGTAAGTGACGCTAAAGGGCGCCTAAAACGTCAAATATTGAAGCATGGTCAAAGGTGACGCCTTGGGGTGAGAATGCGTTGTGGTGGAAGGTAGTTTTGAAGTTGAAATGGCAGAAGGGGATTTCGAAGATCTGTTGCGAGACTGGCGGTGTCAGTGCTCTCTCTGTGTGCCTATGGAAACCGATATAGAGTCCTATTGCTGTTGCAAATCTCAGCGATGGCATTTTCCCTCTTGACGAGATAGCTGAATCCGCAGAGCTTTGAGTGTAAAAGTGTTAATATTATTATTTTTTTTAATTAAAAGTTATAACTCACATTGGTTATGGTTCTTTTTATGAACCTAAAGTGTTACTAGAGTATGGATTAGCCTAGATAATGTATTAGCTTAGAGAAATAGTGGTTTCAGTTGGAGGAAAACATTTCATATGCAGAGCTACTAAGCTACTCTGTTGACAAGATCCTTCCTTGCATCATAATTTTAATGTGAAAGTCTAAGTTGGGTTATATACATTAGGCCAGTACATCCCGGTACAACGCAATTTAGCACCATTTCGTTGGAAATGTATCAAATAACTCACGATGTATCAAAGCAAGCCTAGTTGTATCCATTTTTCGGATTCTGCCGCCTATAACCAGTAGGCGTGGTTTGGGAGTGGCCTCATAAGGGCTGCGAAGCAAGTGCATTCTGGGAGTTGTCTTTTCTCAGTCTAGAATGCTTCAGTTTCAAAATTAATTTCATATTTCTACTATATACGTACCTGACCAACATTAAATACATATTCATCTTCCCAGAGGAGAAATATCCCTTTAACAATTTGTGGCAGTACAGTTTTTATGTGATTAGAAAACGTCTCGGTTACGTATGTAACCCTCGTTCCCTGAGTAGGGAACGGAGACGTTACGTCAGAAGTGACGGAGATTGGGGGTTTCGCATAGAAAGCCAATCCTCTTCGAGTATTTAAACACGAGCCAATGGCATGCAATGCCTTGGGGCTGCGGAAATTTGCATAGCGTACTCCGCCCTACTCCGTGAGTATAAAAGGAGGAAGTGAACGCAACCGCAGTATGTCTTCGCTGAGGAGCCAAGACTGAACTCGGCACTACCCAGCGATACAGCAGAAGTGGCAGGGAGACGTAACGTCTCCGTTCCCTACTCAGGGAACGAGGGTTACATACGTAACCGAGACGTTCCCTTTCGTAGTCACTTCGAGTTACGTCAGAAGTGACGGAGATTGGGGGTCTGTGCCATCACGCCATCTTCAAGCTGTCTTCCAGTGCCCTGCGAAAGTCTGAACCCCCGAGCCTTACCTTTTTTTTTTTTGGGGATCCGACTTTGACACAGGATTACCAAGGTACACTGGGAAACATATCCCGAAGGGACATGCTACCAGCTGCCTACCGAAGGGAGGACTTACGAATACACATATGGCCACATAGGAACACATATGGAACACTGGAGTACCAACCGCAGGTGGCTACTAATTTCAACTCCAGGGGTGGCAGATGGCTTGCCAAGGGAAGACACATGCTCAGAGAGGCTTACAGTGGATAATACACATGAGACGGTTACCATGGGGGAACCGTGCGCATGGAGGCACCTAGCCAGCATCCAGAGCCACAGCAGTGGTGCCCGCATCGTCGGTGCTGGAGGACTCAAGACTTCAATGGAAGAACTGAGGAAATATCGCACTTATCCAGTCCGGGGAGTGGAGTGGCGAGCAAGCGAAGACACCTGAGCGGATCCAGAACTGGCCGAAACGAGTACGTGAGAGGATACCGGCTCAATTCGCAGATTATAGAATCTGGCGAAGGTGTTGGGTGTCGCCCAGCCTGCAGCTCTGCAGATGTCTGTTAGCGAGGCGCCGTGCGCTAAAGCCCAAGAGGAGGCCACACTCCGAGTGGAATGGGCCGTCACACCAAGGGGGCACGGAAGGCCTTGCTGCTGGTAAGACAAAGCAATGGCATCCACTATCCAGTGGGACAGCCGTTGCTTTGAGAGAGCCCTTCCCTTCTGGCTCCCCCCATGACAGACAAAGAGCTGGTCTGAGGTCCTGAAACACTGCGTTCTGTCGACATAGGTGCGTGAGCACGTACCGGACAGAGCAGTGCCAAGGCTGGGTCTGCCTCCTCCAGGGGCAGCGCTTGCAGGTTCACCACCAGGTCCCGGAGGGGAGTGGTAGGAACCTTGGGCATATATCCAGGCCGGGGTCTCAGGAATACGTGAGAGTAAGCCGGCCCGAACTCCAGGCACACTTCGTCAACAGAGAGTGCGAGCAGGTCCCTTACTCTCCTGATGGAGACCAATGCAATCAGGAGTGCTGTCACATAGGACAGGGCAAAAACTCTACCGACTGCAAAGGCTCCAGGGGAGGCCTCTGCAGAGCACCCAGGTCTACTGAGAGGTCCCCAGAGGGCAGGAGGGGAGGGAGGGGATTTAGCCCCCTCGCTCCCCTCAGGAACCTGATGACCAGGTCATGCTTCCCATAGACTTACCTTTCACTGCATCATGAGACGCGGCAATGGCCGCGACATAAATCCAAAGGGTGGAGGGCGACAGCCTACGCTCCAACCCCTCTTGCAGGAAGGAAGCACGACTCCGATCGAACATCTCCGGGGGTCTTCTCAGCGAGAAGAACACCAATTGACGAAGAGGTTCCACTTCAACGCATAAAGGTGTCTCGTGGACGACGCTCTTGCGGAAGTGATGGTTGCCGCCACCGCAGGTGGCAGCGAACTCAAACCTGCCTCGTCCCGTCCTGGAGCCACACGTGCAGCCTCCAAGATCGGGACAAGGGTGCCACAGAGTGCCCCGTCTCTGAGAGAGTGCGGTCTCAGAGGAATAGGCCAAGGAGGTGCTGTCGCGAGGAGCATGAGTTCGGAGAACCACGTCTTGGTGGGCCAGTAGGGGGCTACCAGCAAGACCTGCTCCTCGTCCTCCTTGATCTTGCACAACACCCGTGCAAGGAGGCTCACTGGGGGAACGCACACTTGCGTGGGCCCCGTGGCCAGCTGTGCGCCAGCGCATCCGAGCCGAGAGAGCCGCGGGTCAGAGAATAAACTGGGCGCAGTGGGACGAGTCCCGAGAGGCGAACAGGTCTATCTGTGCCTCCCCGAACTGGTCCCAAATTAGCTGGACCGACTGGGGATGGAGTCGCCATTCGCCGGAGATGGAGCGGGCCCGGGACAGCTCGACGGCTGCCCGGTTCCGGTCTCCAGGAATGTAACTGCACGAAGGGACCTCAGGTGCTTCTGACTCCATATCAAGAGGTGGCGGGCGAGCTGCGACAACCGGCGCGAGCGTAGACCCCCCTGGTGGTTGATGTACGCTACTGCCGTAGTGTTGTCTGAGCGGACAAGCACATGCTGGCCCTAGAGCACGCTCGGAAGCGGTGCCGGGCGAGCCGTACTGCCAACAGCTCGAGGCAATTGATGTGCATGAGGCGCTGGGCTCCTGTCCAGGAACCGGCGGCTGCATGCCCATTGCACATGGCACCCCAACCCGTGGTAGACGCATCCGTGGAGACAACGAGATGCCTGGAAACTCGCTGAATAGGGACCCTGTCCGTAAAAAGCTGAGGTTCGACCACGGGAAGAAGGTTCGGCGGCACGTCGGAGTCACTGGAACTCGGAGCGAGCCGCGATGCCATGCCCACCTCGGGACTCGATCGCGAAGCCACAGCTGAAGCGGTCTCATATGAAGCAAACCGAGCGGCGTACCGCGGATGCCATATGCCCCAGGAGCCTCTGAAATAGTTTCAGTGGAACCGCACTCTTGCCCTCGAACTGTCGAAGACAAGCCAGCAGTGAGTGCGCGCGCTCGTCGTGAGCTGCGCGGACATGGCGACCGAGTCTATCTCCATGCCGAGAAAAGAGATCCTCTGCACGGGGCAAAGTTTGCTCTTTTCCCGGTTGACCCGAAGGCCCAGACGGGCTAGGTGCCGTAGCACCAGGTCTCTGTGTTCGCAAACCCGAGCTCGAGAGTGTGCTAGTATCAGCCAGTCGTCGAGATAGTTCAGGTGCGAACCCCGTGTTCGCGAAGGGGAACAAGGGCTGCCTCGACGATCTTCGTGAAGACGCGAGGGGACAGAGCTAACCCGAATGGGAGAACGGCGTACTGTATGCCTGGCCCTCGAAGGCAAACCGAAGAAACGGTCTGTGTCGAGGGAGAATGGAGACATGGAAGTACGCGTCCTTCAGGTCGATCGCTGCAAACCAATCCTGATACCGAACACATTCGAAAATGCGTTTGGCCGTGAGCATTTTGAACGGTAGTCGATGGAGAGAACGGTTCAAAATGCGCAGGTCCAGGATCGGTCGTAACCCACCGGTCTTTTTTGGGGACAATGAAGTAGGGGCTGAAGCCCGGACCTCACCTCGGCTGGAGGGACCGTCTCGATTGCACCCTTCGCCAGCAGGGTCGCAATCTCCGCTCTCAAGACTGGGGCATTGCCACCAACCATCGTGGAGCGAACTCCCCTGAAGCGGGGAAGAGACCGTGCGAACTGAATCGCGTAGCCGAATCTGATCGTTCTGATGACCCAGTGGGATACCCGGGAAGCGCTAGCCAGGCTTCCAGGAAGTGAGCCAACGGGGTCATGCGAACCACAGACGTCCCCCCGGAGGGCAGCGAGGCGGGTCGACTGGCATGCGTGCAGGAGTTACCCCGCTCGGATGCGTCGAAAGCCCGCTCCCCGACAGAAGAGACCAGGGAAGGCAGAGCGTTCCACGGGGGTCTGTTCTGCCGGGGGTCTGGCGACAGAGGGGGAAGGGATTGGCGTAGCCCGGGGACGACACACGCACCCTTCCGCGCCCTCCGAGACAGAGAGGAATGAACGGGGCGACGCAACTGGACGTCGTGCGCGCTCATTCCAGTCTGTGTGCTCCATGACAGTGTCAGCTTTTCCTCAACCAGCTCAGGGAGCTAGCTAGAACAAAAGATTCTCCACCGGCCCTCCACCGGGGAAGGAGGGGCCCTGCCACCGCCTCCTGAGAAAAACCATGACACTATCACTGAGCGGCCCGCCTCAGGAACATCGCTTCGCCTGGCGTTTAGCGGGGCACACGGCCTGAGGGGGGGGGGGGACGCTTACCTGTGGCCTCCTCCGCGACGCGAACCGGCTGAAGGCTGCTGCTGGGGCCGCGTGGGAGGGAAGGGAGCCGCAGGGGGCGTCCTTGGCGGCGAGCTGACGGAGGCGTCCGAGCCGACGGCTGGTTGGAGGCAGCAGCTGGCCGTCGGGGCAGAGAAACCGCCTTCGTCTGCTCCTAGGCGGTCGAGAAGTGCTGGGCAAAGTCCTGGACCGCACCGCCGAACATTATGATGCTCCTGGACCACAGCGGTGGGCATCACCTGACCAAGGGAGCGAGCGACCGCCTCCGTGACCCGTTTAAGGACAAGGTAGGCGGCAGGCTCGCAGCTCGCTTGGTCCGTCACCTCCTCGTGCACATTCCTGAGCAGCTAGCTTTGTAGGTGCTCATCATATGCAGGGCGGAGGCTGCCTGTCCCGCCGCTCTACAGAATCGCGCCGCCATAGACGACGAGAACCCATAGGCTTTGGAGGGGCATCTGAGAGCAACCGCCGGTTGACCGGGGAGCCCCAGCGTACCCACAGACAGCCGCATCGCCGAGGGGAGGAAGGGCGGGGAACTAAGCACGCTTTTTTTTTTTTTTTTTTTTTAATTATTTATTTATTATTTTTTAGTGCGTGTCAGTTCCGCATGCAACTCGGGGAAAAAAGGAAATTGGGGTTGGCCGTGGCCGTAAGGCGGCAGCGTTACCCAAAAACCAATTATTCAGCCGCGAGAGATCGGGATGGGGCGGAGTTCCACCCCCACCCGATGCTCACGGACGCCCGAGATAGCACGGCCATCATCGCGGGATCAGACACGGCGGCGCTGACGCTCCCGAGGGAGGCAACGCGGCCGCATCCTCACTTCCCGAGGAGTCAAGCCCGCCTAGTGATGCTGTGATCGACATCGCATCATCATCTGGAGCGCTGCCCGAAGCAGCCGGTGCCACCAAAGAAGCAACCGACTGAATCGAACTAACGCTCGCTGGCTCTCGCACTGAGGCGGGAGGTGTGGCCCGAGGAATCGTCGGGGCTTTGTCCCACACCATCACCGTAAAATCACCAGGTCCCGGGTCGACGGGCCCCCTATGGAGGAAACCGATCGAGCGGGGGGGACCGGGACTCTCACTCAAGTGAGATCATTGAGTCTCGACCTCAGTGTAGAGATGGTCATGTTCCCACAGAAGGAACATGAGTCATCCACGAACGCTGCTGCTGCATGCTGAAATGCCCAGGCATACAAAGCAGCGATCGTGACCATCAGATGACGACAGAAATCAACCACACCCAGAAGAACACGGGCGAACCGTCTTTAAAAAGACGTGCGCGTGCAGCTCTTTCAATGAGAGGAGGAAATTCACTCTTTCAGCGCTGAAGCGACCAGGGAGAAGCGCAAAGTCTGGCAGACCACTGCTCAGATCGCAGGCGATGCAGAATCTCGCTGGTACCGCCGTCACACCAACACTGAAGAGGACGCTCGTCTCGAAGAGTCTTGAACAGTGCTTTCAGGAGTGAAGAGGTTCTCTTGGCTCCGAAGCGAAAAACATACTGCGGTTGCGTTCACTTCCTCCTTTTATACTCACGGAGTAGGGCGGAGTACGCTATGCAAATTTCCGCAGCCCCAAGGCATTGCATGCCATTGGCTCGTGTTTAAATACTCGAAGAGGATTGGCTTTCTATGCGAAACCCCCAATCTCCGTCACTTCTGACGTAACTCGAAGTGACTACGAAAGGGAACCTTGGCTTTCCTCCTTAGCAACATTGATATTGCATGTAGTTACATCATGTTTGGCAGAGGTGTAGCATGTTACATCTTGTTTAACAGAGTAGCATGTCACATTACATTTTCTCTTAGATTTTTGGGAAATAATCAATATTTATTCTTCCAACTGGTATCCTGAGGTTTTCATGCTCTCTGACCCTTAGAATTAAATAGGCTTTTTTTCTGTTGTACTTTTAAATCCTCTATGTAAACGTACTATGCAAATTCAACATAAATATCACTTTACTAATTACTTTAGTTATATTAGTTAACGAAAAGGCTAAACTGTTGGAGTGTAAATGTGTAAAATCTTATTGTGACTGAGCTTAATTGAAATGGTCTTTTTGGACAGGACAGTGACTTCAGAAAGTTACAGTATGTTTTCACAGAAAAAGGAAACTTATTTCAAAAGATCTAGATCAAAACTATATGATGTTTCATGATATGACTTTTCGGTCACCCACTATCATTGGAAATAGTTTTAATGCCCCTGCTGTTTAGTAGCCTGTAAGCAATACAAGTAAGCTCAGTCTTTCCTCATCCCACTTAAACAAAGGAACAGGAGCGTGATTCAAAACAGAGGATGATGAAACAGGTTGATATATACCTACGACCCTGACTTCACCTCTCTCAGCACAATTATGATGATGCCACTGTGATTGGTCAGCATTTAAGTGTCATGGTTGTAAGGGACTAACAAATGCAGCAAAGGCAACAAGCCAATGGCGATTAAAGAAAATAAATCTGCACATTGAATTACTTTTTAAAGAACAACAATTAAAAAGAAATATCCATTAAATCAATTACATTAAGAAAATAATCAAATCGCTCAAAACTAAGATGATTAAAAGTTATACCAAAAAGTTATCACCCCTATATGCTGAACCACGTTATGCACAGCTCTGTTTGTTTTTAGGATGACTGATCACCCGATCTCACGGGAATTTGTACAAATTTTTACGAGGTGGTTAACTCGTAACAATTCGTACGACCTCACTCGTACGAATTAGTACGATTTTGCTAAATCGTACATATTTTACAAATTAGCCAATTCGTATGAATTCGTAAGAATGACCTACCCCTGACCCCACCCCTAAACATAACCGTCACGTGGGTTTAGACAAATCGTACAAATTCGTACGAGTTGGTCGTGAGACAGGGTAGGGATGACCCAATGTTTTAAGTTAATTTTTTTGTCTGTTCTGCCTCGGCAAAATGACCAAGACGACCAATCAAATCAAAGAAGGCACACAAAGAAAGTGTTCACAGAAGATGAGTGCGAATTCAATGTGACGCATTCGTTTTAACAGTAAAAGATTGTATGGTTAGATGTAAGTATATAGCTAAACATTTCATATTTCACAACTGTTTTATGATTAGTGACCAAAACTAATATACATTGATGTAAACGACTCAACTTATTAATGAAATTTCAATGGTTTGAATTGCAAATTAAATGCTATCATTTACATGATTTATGTCATTCATAACTGAGTGTGACGAGACAAGAAACATTTTTTTTTTTTTTTTTGACATATTAGATATATGAAGGAGAGTGAATATGGGCATATTTTTAAATAAAACATTATTAGTTTTAAACTGATTACTTCACAATTTACAATTAGATACCACTCTCATTTGTTTTTCTTTGTTCCCTTAAATCCCTTTTAAATCTGTAATGTAAAAAAATCCATCATCTCCATTTTAGGAGAAACATCTGAATCTGAATATGAGAATCACAGCTATCTAAGCAATATATTTTTGCTCTGGGAGCGGCCATTCACAGAATTTGTTGTCACCCTATTTTTTTTTTTTTTTTTTCATCGTTGGTCTATGTATTATATTTTTTAGACTAAATACATTTTTAATTAACACGCCTAGTTTTATCATACAAACGTCTAGGAGTGAGAAACTACTAAACTATTTTGTCTGTTTAGACAGAGCAGACTGGTCAGAGCAAGACAGTGCAAGTGAGACGCAGTGGGGATTCTGGGTGACACGGATATGACAGCATGCAGGAATCCCCAAGCCTTGCAGAGAGACACATTATGCTTCCCTTTCCGCAACTCTTTTAGTGACATCATCAATTCTATGTGCGCATGCAGAGTGGGGAGGGATGAGGGGCAGTTGTCAGGTGTCAGAAATGTCACACCATTTAGGACAACAACTGGTAAAGCACAGCGAGCAACAACACCACTGTTAAGGCTGTGTTTGCCAGGGAGCATTAAGCGCACTTAAAGTCGCTATAAAGATCCAAATTTGTTTTGCTTGGATTCTGTAAATAAGTGGTATGAACTTAAGTGTTTAAATTTCAAGCTGCCATAGCCTAAAGTTTATAGCTGCAAGACCTGTGTGCATATAGTATGTGTGTGCATATGCATGTTTGGTGGTGTGGCCATCTGTGTGTGTGTATGTGTATGCATAGATGGAAAACACCTTCTGGGTATCAGGAGGCAGAGCTTTAAGGTATGATATGTTAATAAAATGTGTCAAAATGTCTGATTCCCATTCTCTCTTTATAAACAAACTTGCAGCATGAACTGAGCTAATTAGCGCACCCATCTGCTCACTAGAGCAAACTTAGTGATACATACCAGAGAAACTGTAAAAAGACGAGCTCAGTTTTTCCCCGGCAGATGACAAGTGTTATAAATTGCAGTTTGTTTTCTCCGTCTGCTCTCTTTTCCTCCGTTTTTCCACCTCTGACATTATTCATTTAATTATTTCCTTGCCATCGCCTTGTCTCGTTTGCTGTACATGTATCAATGTTGTGCCATTGTGTACACAAGCAATGGCTATAAATGGCTTTAATTTAATGATCTGAATCTGTCTAGCTTTTCCTAATCATCCAGGTCTCCGATTTCCCTCAGAGGTGGGCGTTCGCTAAACGGGTCTGCCAATTTCCCCAGTTTTGTGAGGCGCTCGTGGTTTGTGGGGAGAAGACGGGAGGATAGGGGAATATGATCGGTATTCCCCGAACAGCATTATGCAAAGCTGTTAGCAACAATTAACTCATAGCACATCGATTGCGACGGGGCCGGGCCCCAGCCATTGTGCGAGCTAAGCACTGCGGTGGTGAGCTCGGAGCCGAGGGGGGAGCGATACACAAAGATCCATCTGTTCTTTCTGCTCCCCTGCACTGATGGAAGACTACGCTAATCTGGTTACTTGTCAGGACAGGTTAGTGAAAGCAGGCGAATGGAGGAGGCTAGAACTTAACTGGTTGTCAGCTGCTGGCTGCGCCGTGTCCTGTCTCCCAGACTCGATAGTGCTAGATTTGGCACGGGCCGCCTGTAGTCAGATCGGCCACAGACCAGCCAGTCTGTCACCAAAGAAATACCAGCACTGGTGGAGAGGGCTGCTACTGGTTTCTCTCAACACGAACTGACTCGTTTAAGACTGAACACTTCATTTAATTTAATCTTATTTTTTAAGTGCATAAATGCCAGACTCAGGAGATATTTTATCACAGATGCAAGTTACTTTCAGAAAACATGATTATAATATGAGCCATAAAACTTCCAAAATTCAACTGAAGTGTACTTAAGAACCCACAGTTATATACACTCTAAAAAAAGGTTCTTCAGCAGTTCTTCAGGCGTTCTTTGCGGCAGTCATGGTGCTATGTATAGCACCACTACCATTTAAATAACCTGTTAAGCCCAGTTTGGATCTTCAGCGGTTCTTCGGTTCCTCAGTGGTTCTCTGGTACCCACCTAAGAACCAGGTGCTGGTTCAGAGCTAGAGCTAGTGCCAGTTCGGAGTTGGTTCGACTGACGAGCTTTCAAAGAACCGGTTTGCCTTTCCACAGGCTAGAGAGCATCACAGAGCCGGATCTTACATCACTGTATACATCTCATGTTGCCCAGCAATGCTAGCGCGGCACGTACAAACACACCAGGCTTGTTCGAGATGGATCGGCACTGCGAATCTCAAAGTGCGAGAGCGAAGCAGAAGGAGTCGTTACGTTATGCACTCCAAACACTCCGGAAGCTCTGATCAGTCCACGGTGCTCCGATGCATCTCGAACAAGCCTTACATCAACAATACTGGTTGTTGCATTACTATTTATGCTCATAGCCCTGCAAACCTACATCGGTATCCAAACACGGCGAATCCAGCACGTTCGTGCAGCTCGCCTTAACTTGCATTAACGGACATTACAATTGAGCTGCTATTAGCATTATTAGCTGCTATTTAAAAAATGGCAGTCACAAGTTTCTGTTTGTCTTGTTGGCGCTGACTTAAGCGGTTCTTACTTCTAGACCAGCAATGATTTGGTGCTACTTAAGAACCACTCTTAATGATTCGGAGCTGGTGCTTTGGTGGTCGAAAAACAAAGAACTGAGTTGAAACTAGGCTCTGGCTCTGAACCAGCCCAGCTCTGCCTTGGTGGAAAGGGGTATGCGGTGGTTAAGGTGCTCTACGGCACCTCTTATGGTCCTACAGAGCACCATTTGACAAAGAGAAGTGCAAGTGGTTCCCCTATGATTACAAGCCAATGAACCACTTTTAGTGCTATTAGCACCATTTTTGTTTAGAGTGTACAGTATGTTCGTTTAAATCTTTCTGAAAGACATAGGCCTACATTATAGACAACTGAGAATATTACAATATTAAGACATTTAAATGGGGCAAGCAAAGTAATGTAAAGACATTTAAAGCAGTAGTTAGGCAAAACATGTTTATTTTTTTCTAAAAGCTTTTATTTATTTACTTGTTTTTCAATAGATTGCTACTTACTCAGCCGAATTCCTTGGCCTCATGAGATTTCAACTCATTTTTATATGCTATGACAATATTATGAGGGAAATTAATGGGCATCTGACTAGCTTATTTGGACGTTTAATAGAGCTGTAAATTTTAATGGGCAAACATGGGGCTGGTCTGTACAATATGATGGAAGCTGTCAAACCGACAGCTGTAACATGTAGGGTACATATGTGAGTAGAAGCAAACCTTTCAACAGGCTCAACAATCAAGCACATTTTCTGATATTTAAATATCCTGTAACACCACTGTCTACTTTCTATTGATTCTCTTTCTTAATAAACATTTTAAAGGTAATTCAAATAAATTGATTACAAAGGACAAAAGTTTCAAATGATTTTTTTAAAGATGAAATTAGCTTGAACATTTTTCAGTGTTTATAATTAAGCATGGGAAAATGTAATCAAGCAGCCATTTATAATTATTTCATCTCTTAAGGTCATGAGTTATATCTGTTCTGTTAATTCTAAATAATGTAAAATGTAAACAGATTTTTCTTTTTTCGAGGAAGCAGCATCCTTGAAAATGCTTTTATTTTAATAAATGGTCCCATTAGTTCTGCAATTTTCAGTGATTTATTTTAGTTTCTAAACACTGGAAAAACATGCTTTTAATATCATTGTAGAAATTGTTGTTAATAATAATAATAATAAAAACACTAATAAACATGCCGTTCAGAATATTCTTTATTATTAGGTTACAGGAACTTTTGGGTTTGTCAGATGGAGATCAAGCAAAAACAGGAACACTTTTGTGTCTACTTGTGCGGCATCATTTTTTTTGGAAAGTATCGAAAGTTGAGATTTTAAGCTTCATTTTCATTGTCCTTCAAACTTGCATTTTGAAAATTATGGAGAAACCCCAAACCAGATGCATAAAAGACTACAAAACCAAAACTAAAGTGTTTGAAAGTCCCAGTGGGAATTGTTGATTTAAGAGCAAGTGAATAAAACCACCCAGGCACTGTCTAGAAAAGGTTGTCTCTAAACCTTCGTCTGAAACAAAGAGACTTATGGAAGAAGCCTCAAAGAGACCAATGATCACTTTGAAGTAGTAACAAAATTCAGTAGCATCAGAATTGAGAACCAGTCATCCATATTAAGTCCTCATGCTGGCCTGTTTGGGAGGGTGGTATGATGTTAGACAATTGCATTTAGAAATGATATTTGTACAGCTTTTTTATTCAAAGCAATAGGATTAATAGGACTCATTTCTGACCTCAATGCAAGCCAAACTGGAATTTGCCTCAGTACGTATAGTGCATATTCATTTATACAAACTAATGCTGTACCTGTAGTGACATACATTGGTGGAATTTCAGGGACTGCACATAATCTGAACAAAGTAGCAGAAGACACTGGATGAATGACCCGAAAACACTTATCACAAAGACTGTAATATTTATGCGAACATCACATTTCATTTTTTTAAGAAGACTTTTGTCATGTCACAATTACATTTCGGCTTCATTGGAAATGAAAGAACAGATGACAAAACTGCAATCTAGCATTTGTATTTGAGTAAAATGAGAAATAATTTGGCAGAGGAACGAATGTTCACACACACACACACACACACACACTGCTTTTTTCACTCTCTCATACACACTCCATCTGCTGCTAATGCAGCCTCTTGTCTGAAGTGGGTGTGGCTGACGACTGAAGTCTCTGTGTCAGTCAGTCCCCTTGCCCCGCCTCCTTATGTGGTTTAGCTGTTAGGACCACCACTGCATTTTTATTCAATTAAACAGTCCCCCCACCCGAAAAATCGTCCATACAGCATCCTGTTAGCCATAAGATGTTGATTGTCTCTGTAAGCAATTAATGATTTTGTGACTTGTTATGTTAATTATGATGGCCTTTTCAGTTTGTGAGAGCTAGTTTGTAGATTTATTAGTCGCTGACTGGGAGGAAATGAAAAGAAAAGCGTTAGTGGTAATTAATCCTGTTAACCAAGGATAATTGGACAAAAAAAAATAGACACCGCCAATGGTTTTAGCTCTAAGGAGTGGCAGTTAACCCTGCTTCCTGTGTTTTATTTAACAGTTAATGTTTCCTCCATTTTCTGCTTCCTCTCAGGATCTCTGCAAATGTGCCAGCCCAGTTCCCTGAGTGTCAGGAGGCCTGCCTGAAGGGGCCACAGGGTTCTACCTGCTAGTTCATGGCATTGCCACCTCCCTTTGCAACATGCGCAGACTGTTATCTATTGGTATGTGCAAATTTCCTTTGTGTGACTTCATACGGCCCTACCTGAACTCATCTGATTATACAAGTCATAAGTCTTGAGCTAATCTGGTCAATTTGACCCTCCTGTGGAACTATGAAATGTGTAATCATAGGTGTTTGTATAGCACACATACATATTTGTAAATTTGCATATACAAATGTATTGTTTTAATTAGTGGTTATTACTAAATGTTAAATAAATGATTTAAATGCTATGACATTTATTTAACGTATTCACAGGCAAACCTGTACTAATATGAAAGGTTAAAATTAATAACTGATTTTTATACCAACATTTAAATTGCGCATTGAAATATAATCATTTAAATGGTGCCTGTCATGGATTTAGGCCTGTTCAAACATTAAATACCAGTTTTAAAGAACAAGTAGAAATGTATGTTATATAATTCGGGTATTTATCAAAATTCTCCTTTCTAGATTGTTTTTTTGTTGCTAACTATTGAGTTATATTATGTTTTCTGAAATACCAATTGAGCGATTACTTTATTTCATGTATCTTTCAACATACCTTCTGATGTTCATTCATGTTTATTTCATGCTGTAACTAGTAGTAAAGAGGAAGAGATGATCGGTTCATGTCATGTGTACTGCATTCTTTGCTTGAACCAACAGCTGCTATTATTGACAGAATTTTAAAGCTGAGGCTTTGTTTCATATCAAAATTAACAAAGCTTATTGTGAATCATTGGATTACAGGCGTGCTATAAATAAGTTTTGTTCGCACATCAACTGAAAACAACAGACTATATATTTTTTTGGGCAATGAAGAATCGATAACGATTCATTAAAATGAGAAACGATAAATATCCATATTTATAATGGTTTCATTCTGTTCTATTTATGGTGTTGTAGTAAACACGTTTTGAAGGATTACACAATTATAAACTTTAAGATGTTAAAATGAGTGAACATTTAGTCTCTTAACATACAAATTTCAATATAATAGTGTTTTGCAACTAATATGGTTGTGACTGTGCATTTATATTAAGAAGTGGTTAGTTTTAGAATGTAGCACAGATAGAGGCTCAAAAAATTATGTTATTGTAAAATGTTACAATACAAAATCAACAATTCATAGCCAACCCTAACACATTTTAGATGCTGTCAATATGCCCATTTTTTTACATTTCAGTATACAACCAAACATACAAAAATGTATGTGTAAACATTTCAACTGTAGACCCTAAATTATATTAGAGGAAGGAAAACTATCTTGTTTTTCCTTTAACACAACAATACAAACACCCTTCTTCATAAACACACACACAAAAAAATCAGTTTTGCGATAACAAGGCCTGAAATGGTCGGTGTCCCTTCCTACTCCTTTCTTATCTTGTCTTTTAAGCCTTTGAGCAGCTCTAAGTAAATATGTAATTAATAGCAGACATTTCAGCATCAAGCATGAGTGCAGCTGCAATAACATCCTTCTCTAAAATGTTCCATACGCTGTCCCGTTTACAGCCAAGTTTAAAGCATCCACAAAGACCTCTATGAAATTGTTTGTTCTTTTTTTCTTAGCAGATGATTCAGAGAATTGCCAGGAAAAATATTTTTTTAAGAAACAATGTTTTCATGACCTCTGATGTGCATCATTTTTAAAAAAAACATCAAGGAGAGGCTGAATACGGTTGAGAAATAAAATGTTGAGATACAGTATACTTAAATTATTGTTGAGGTATATTTAGTATTGACATTGAAACTTAAGTAAAGACACTTTTGTTTTCTGCAAATGTTGGTGTTTTTAAAGGGCACAGGCAAAGGCGTCTTGATCCGTTCTGTCACCTGAGGTCACATTCACTTCCAAAGAGAGCAACCATAAGGTGACAGAGCTTTGTTAATTGCACAGAAAAATAATTAAATGGATGAACTAATTCCCCAATATGTATGTGAGTCCAACTTAATTAAAGAAACAAACTCAAATCAACCTTCAGCAAGAAAAAAAGAGAAGTGTGTACACCCAGCGTGAACTTGTCTCGCCCCTAAGCGTCCCACAGGAGGTAGTTTTAACGTCTTTAGTATGTTTATTGTCACTGTCACATATAGCATAGGAAGCAAGGACATCCACAAAGGAGAGGCCAAAAGAAGATAGCACTTGACATCCCCCCCTCTGAAGTAAAAAAAAAAAAAAGCTTAATTACACCATTTAAATAATTATTTCCTGGATTTGTTTGTCCCTCATCTTCTCCCATGCTTCCTCCCCCTCCTATTTTTATTCATTTATTTTCTTCTCTTCTTCTTAGGGAGGTTTTCACCATATGGTTGCAGATCAAGTAATGTCAAACATTTTGCCCTTGCAAGTTTTTGCAATTTGCAGTTTTCAAACGTGAGACCTGTTGAAGGCACAAGTGATAATGGACGCGCTCTACCCCCTACTGCCTCTGTCCCACCATATCTTTCTTCAATTAATGCTACAGCGGGAGCTTCATGTAATAACACTTGCGCTTGTGGCCTGTCCACGTGAAAGAGGGGAGGGTATAGGTGTTGTGAAAAGAGAAAGAAAAAAAATCTAATTAAAATGCCACTGTTGTGTGCTCATGCGAGTGTCGCATGTTAGCTGGATGCTTATATTGTGTTTTGAGGTGGACGAGAGCATGCGAAGCTTTGTCTATCATTATTGCTGTGAACAATCAAGGTGATGCCAGCAGGACGGTGGACGCATTGACAGCTGTAATTATGTATCTCCATGGTGATCACTTTTGGCCTGTCATGGAGACCAGGCTGGCTCCTCCTCCTCTGGCATTTAATCAGATTGTGCTGTCACTTGTCAGGTGGATGGCGGCTGGTTGGGGCATAGTGTTTTGTAGGAGTGTGTGTATTTATATAATGTGTTATAATGGTAAATGGACTGCATTTATATAGCGCTTTCACAGACACAATTGCCACCAAAGCGCTTTACATTTTGCTTTACATTCACTCATTCACTCACTCATTCATACACAGACGGCAGTGTCAGCCATGCAAGACGCCATCCAGCTCGTCGGGAGCAGCTGGGGTTAGGTGTCTTCTTGCTCATGGACACCTCGACCCTTGGTCAGGTGGAACCAGGGATTGAACCACCAATCTACATGAACCACTGCAGCCACTGCTGTTATAAGCTTATAAGTTAAACATTTATTGAGCCAATGGGTTGAAGTGGAGAGATGTATGAGTCTGAATCGTTAAGACTTGTTTTGCAAACTCATTCATTGAAAAGATCCATCTAAAGAATGATTTGTTCTTGAATATATCAACTTTTCACATCAACTTCCATGAAGGAGTGCAACTGTGGATGTCACTTTTCTGTGAATAGTCTCACATTATGGTATGTTTCTCACAGAAAGTTTTGTATGGCTTCAGAAGACATGGAATATAGTTGTCTGATATTTTTGATTATGGTCCTTCTTGATCCTTAAAATGGAAAGCCTCACTCCCATTCATTGCAATCTTGCGTAGAAACGGGTGCGTTATTATGCTTACACTCCTCTCACCGCCTGATTTATGAAGATGTGCGTACCTTTGAAATCCAGGTGTACGCAATGCCTGCCCTTGATAAATCCCGCGGCCGAAAACGATCGTCATTAGAATAACACGCCCCTAAATATTCAAGTCTCCGTTTCCCCCACGCCCTCATTTTACGCCATGGACACATGGAAGACGGCAAAGAAGAGAAACTTCTCCGACGTGGAGCCGAAATGTCCTATCACAATGCATAATTTTACAGCACGTCTTTTGAAATTAGCATTCAATTTCGAATCACGTCACATGTATAATAGTGATGATGATGATGTGATGTGAACTACCATTCATTCACATTAATAATTGCATGACAATTTGTAATAGTATTCTTCTTATTATGATTTGTATTAATGATGCTTATTGTTATTTAGATGAATGACGTCGTTATTATTATTTGTATTATTATTATCATTTAAAAGAAGAAGAACGTATTTTTTATTATTTTGTCAGTCTGAATTATTTTTTGGTCATTGAAAGCCTTTCATTAGGCTACCGAACCCAGTCCGTGCACACCTGCCGGGGATAATCCTGAAACGTCAGGGTAAAGCAGGCTCGCAACTGAAGGAATATATGCTTACAAATCAAATGCTTTGGTAAAGTCACACAAATTAAACATTGAAGTCCACGTTACACAAAAATAAACACTGAAGTTTATAATTACTATGTTGTTGTTGTTTTTTTTTGTTTTTTTTTTACAGTGGGTCTTAATATATCATATCTTTTAGTTTGTCAGTGCGTTTTGTGGTGTTAGGAATTTTTCTGCGCATTTCCCCACTAACTCAAAACGTGCGTACACCACCTCCTGAGCGGGTGTAGGATTCGAGCGTGCCGTACGCCCACGTCCTTATTGATAAATCTCAAACTCACCGTGGTTTTGAGTGTACGAAAGGTGTACGCTGGAAATTTGGTGTACGCACTTTTGATAAATGAGGGCAATTGTATTTCTCAATCAAGTTTCAGAAAAGAAAGTACGTTTTTATTGCCTATGATCATTTGTTTCTCTTGGATGTACGTCACAAAATGGAAGAAAAATTCTGTCGCTATTTCTGTTTCATCGTGTTCCAGACATTCCATTCCATGGAAGTTTACAGTGTCAGGTAGATAATAACCAAGGTCCATGTGCTCAGTCAGACAATATTCTGAAAGCACTAACTCAAAAGAACACTGATCTAAACACGTCCAACGCATTACAAGGCGTGGGCTAAAGATGTGAGTAGAGACCCTCATAACCTTCTCAGTGCCCCAACAGGAAGTAGGCTTTTTATTGCGCCCCCGTGTCCTTTAATGTGTAAGATGAAAGCCTGTGCATCTGTGGTGTTTTTCTTTGCTTTTTATGGCATGCTAATTCATATTTAGGGGAAAAAGGAAAACATAAACACATTGTTGTAGAGTGCTTTTGGATTGGATTCATTTATAGCACCCTTATTTATGCACTTCCTGAAATCCCAAAAAAGACAGTCACCCACTGTGCCTTTGTATGGTGTTTTTCATGATCAGTGATGAGACTGGTTTTACTCTAATGTGCACATGCCTCATAATATTTATGCATGATCACAAAATCCTGTGCAAGGATTTTTTATTCTAACTGTGAGCTTCCTCTTTGGTAACAACGTCTGACAAAGGCCATACTTACAGATGGCTTTTACATTTTCAGCCAGTCATCTATATCTCACAGATGCGTCTTGAGCATTTGGATTGTTAGTGCTGCTGTGTGGTTATTTATCTGAACTCCTTTGCTTCTGTCTTTCTCTTTGTTATAGTGTACAGGAAGCAGAAAGTCTGAGGTGCAAGTCCATGGACTGCTAATGAGACTAGATCTAGGGTTTGTGGTGTGCCAAGTCTGCCTTCTTTAATACAGTATCAAAGGCCCAATCAAAGGGACAATTTCCTCCAGCATCCTGCCTCTGAGCATCACTGTGAGCCGTTCATGCTGTCTGCAGTCTTTTTCTGGCCTTGTGGAATATACAAGAAACCAGGCTATTTTATATTTTGTTAAAGAAAATGTGGAGCCCAATTCTATTGTTAACATGGGTTAGGTGCATTTTTTGTTTGTGTGCAATGGATGTATACTTTATACAAACTGATGACTGAAATATCAAGTGGATTAGCGCTGTCTTTTTTTTTTTTTTTTTTTTTTTTTTTGGGTGTGATTGCAGTGTTGCTTTTACACTTGGGCGAGTCTCAAAGAAATGTATGTTTGATGGACAGCCCAGAGCTAACAATTCCTCCATGGGGGTGAGGCCAGTCTTTGCAGGTCAAAAGTGAATCCTTTACTTTTCTTTTGCCGTTTACACTCTCTACCAGGAGCACAGTTTTGACTGTAATGGTTGTGCTTGTGCCCATTTTGCAAGAAGAGACAGAGACATAGGCTTCAGGAAAACATGGAAGACATTTAGTTGGACAGAAGGAGTATGTTTTGTCTTACTGAGAAAGAGACGGTTTAGTCTGTATACAGTACACAAAAAACTTAATTAACTGGTTTCCCTCAAAGATAATTGCAGCTGGAGAATTGAGATATAGACAAGATATAAACAAATCGACAGCGCACTAATTTTAATATACAAACAGAGAACTGCAATCAAGGCATTTGTCGATCGTAAAGATATTTTTGCCGTCCTTCCTACATGATTCGGCAAAAGTGTAACTTATCAGGTGCCTCTGACGGTCGCTAAGAAGATGGGATGTAATGAAAAGCCTGTGGTCGTTGTGGTTTCTCCTTTTTTCGCACTCATGTCATGGATGACCAAGTAAAAGAAGCAACACACGTTATTTAACTTCAAAAATAAGTAAGTTCTGTAGTTGACAACTGTATGCAAAGTATTTGACTTACTGCGTTGCTCTGATTGGTTGTAGGTTTACCGACTATCCAATTGAGTGCAGAGTTTTTTTTTTTTCCTGGTTCGGTTAAGATACGCCTCATAATCAAAGCACTATTGAGAAGTTTCAGACTCATATTCCGACAAGAATATGAGTATGACGAAGTCAGGCTAGAAAATACTAGTGTGCCTAAGAATTCTGCACTGTACTGTGTGTGTATCAACGCATTCTCATCCTTTAACGTCATATAGAACGCTATATGACAAAACGGCGCTATACTACGCACATGGCACCCGTTATCGTTAATATAACACGTGCTGTGAGGGCTAAGTTTAGGTGTGGGGTAGGGTGTGCGTGTCATATTCACGCTAAAGGATTTATAACGTCTTGGGTTCGCGTGTTATATTAACGATAAAGGGTGCCATGTGCGTAGTATAGCGCCGTTTTTGCATATAGCGTTCTATATGACGTTAAAGGATGAGAACGGGCTGGTGTGTATATATATATATATAGGCAAAATTATATATGTGATCGAGTATGTTTATGTGTGGATGAAATCACACTGAGTGCAGGTGGATGGTCAATCAAGATTGCACTTTACTGGGTCTGGCACAGACAAAACTGGGATAAACACGACCAGAAGCTGGATAGTACACAGTGCATCAATGTTGCTCAGAAGTCAGCAGCGAGAGATGTGAGACTCTGCTGCTGATGACATTGCTCCGCCGACAATATCATGTATTACACAGCCAATGGTAAGTTTTCCCAATTTATGAATTTAACAGCATTATTTAAATTCAGTTACACACACACACACACACACACACACACACACACACATACATATATATATATATATATATATATATATATATATATATATGAAGAGTTCAGATGCAAAAGCCTCTAAGTGCCATTTGAAATTTTCTTCTTTAATGATGATTTATGTCAAGCTTGTATATTTAAGTTCAGTGATTTCACTTAAATGGCAATGGTAATTACCTATTAATTGTTATTTAAGTGAAATTACTGAACTTGAATATACAAGTTTGACAAAAATCATCATTAAAGAAGAAAATTTCAAATGGCATTTAGAGGCTTTTGCATCTGAACTCTTCATATATACACACACACACACACAAAATATAATAAAACTTAATATAAATAAAACTTTTTTATATAAATACAGATAATTGTAAAAAAAAGATATATTAAATATCTATTAAATATATAGATATATTTTAGATTCACAGTTTTTCTTATATAAGAAAATTGACCAAACAAGTCCTGTGATATGTCCTGCCCCAACTTCCTTTTTCAATAGGAAATGTGTGAACACAGGGAAGAAAATGTTTGTCAAACCATTTCTAGTGAGCTGCTACTCACTTTGTTTAAAAAAAAAAAACATTTATAGTGTGTATCTTAAGTTGTATAGTTAAGAAACCACAATGACAATTTAAGCTTATACATTTTTCATTTGACAATATTGTTTTCTGAAGTGATCTGTAATGACACCCATCTGAATTTTCTTGGCGTTTTCATAATTGTCCTGCCTTTAATCATTTCAAGTTGAGATGTTTACTTGATCTTTAAACCTACTACTTACTCCTCACTGAGAAGCGTTGTACATATGAAGTATGTCCAGTGTCGGTTCCTTGCTGTAGTGTACATTGCTTATTCTGAAACATTGTTTTTGAATTGACCAAGAGATAATGTGGCTGAGCTGCTCATTTTGAATTTATAGAACAGATCTTATAGTGTTTGAACATACTATAACATGTACAAGAAGAAGAATTTCACTGAACATATAAACTTGGATGAGGTGTGGAAAAAAAAAACCCCTCAAGGGATTCTCTAAACCAAAAAGTAACATAGCTCTGTTTTAAACAAGGCATGCAATGACATTTAGACATGGTGAGGCCTCTAAACATGGTATGATTGAAGCCAGCTCGAATCAAATTGATTTTTTTTTGTCACGTTAGAATAAAACTGAAGCATAACTGAATGAAAATGAGCTGCAAAGGAATTCTTAGTACTGATAGATTTGAGTCAAATAGATGAGATACCTGGCACCATATGTGGAGATTCAGAAACTGCTTTGGCACAAAACAATTTTACCACTGTCGGTTAGTGGTCCAAATTCCCGGTGTGAAGGGCTGGTGGAAATTAGGACGAAATGGTTGGAACCGGTTCTAACTAACAAATTGAATTTGATTTAGTCGATTAAAAACAAATTGGAATTTGTAAAGACTTGCATTCATTAGCATGAATGAAAATTATACCTCTTGCTGTTCGGTTTTTAAAAGCTAGAAAACAGGAGAATTGAGCACCACTTTGCCTGACATGAAAGTACAGAGTACAAAGTAAAAATCTACAGAGAAAAGAATCCACATCTTACCAAATTATAGGGTTTTCACAAGTGCTTTTATCATTCTTGCCAATTGCTATCAGTTGCCCCTACGGTTATGTGATTATGGTGACATTTTCCTTATCTGTTCATTTTCGAATATGATTATTATTATGCTGTCTCGCATGCTTTTAAATAATTTGCTGATCGCATTCAGCATTCAACCCTAACCATTGGGATCCATTTCAGTTGATCTGGAATGACTCATTTCCGTGTAACAGCTTTCAGTAAACAGCCGATGAGTGGAGACGTTGTCCTTTAACTGCTAAGATAATGAAGTACTGTGGGATCTGACTTCCGGCTGGCCAGGGCAGGTTGGAGTAAGTTCGTCCCAGCGCAGGGATCTGCAGCGTGGGGCAGGGCGCTATGGCAGGTGCCTGTGTCAGCAGTACTGCTGGCCAAGGGGAGAGGTCAATCTCACACCTCCAGCAGGTGGGACACAGGCTTGCATTAATGATGCTTACAGTGAGATAGCTGCAGTGTCAGGGGGAGAGGAAAGCATCGAGCCAGGTGTCTCCTCCAGCTCTGAGATTTACACAGGAACACAACACCGGTAACAGACTTCTAAATTACAAAATTCTTGCTTGATGAAGTTGTTGGGTCAGTGAAGATCTGCTTTTGTGCTCATCTCTTTTTAGAGAAAGATAATGCTTATATATCACATATTGCTTTATTGAAAGCCCAAAGAGTTACATTTACACAAACATATGACGAAAATGGCTTATTTCTTCTATTTGGTTAAGGCACATGGGTGTGGTGTGTTTGTGCATGTTTGTTACAGGAATACATATGTCTGTATCTAAACAGTGAGTCTATATGTAAAGCTGAATTTTTGTTCATTTGTAAATAACTAACCCAGTAAGAGTATTATCTCTTAAATTACTTTTTAATTATGTTAACTTATTTAAATTAATGTATCACCCTCTGGCCTCCTTTATATAGGATTATCTTACCAAGAATTTTCAAAAATCTTTTCTGAAAAGAGATTTTTTACAATTTAAACTGTATTGATATGTCCAAAGTGATATCCATCTTCAATAATGTACATTATAATGTTTTAATGGATAAATTTACAAGCATACAACCTTTTTTTTTTAACAAAGCAGTATTGATTTATAATATTTATAATATAATTTATTGTTTTATATTATATAATTTTAAAGTCCGGCATGAAGTGGAACTTTATCTAATCCATGCATTAAGTTGCATTTTTTTCGAAAACATTTTTTAGTTCATCATTTTTAATCAAAATACCAAAACCTTCCAGTGAAATGACGGAAGACTTCTTTTTGGTGATTTTTGCCAGAATTCTCCATTTGTTTAGTCTTCTTAAAAACACTCCCTTTTTTTTACAATTACCTTGCATTCAGATCAGCCTCCATAGTCCATCCAATCGACAACCGATGGATAAGTTGTCTTCTTTTCACAAAAGAAAAGGTTTGTTGCTGCTTTGGTGTCATTGTGACTTTCAATGTCTGTGCATTGCTTTTTTGTGAGATTGCAGAACATCTTGGTGTTAGCGTGTGCAATGTTAATTGTAAATGTGGCCGATGCATTTAAATAATTGGGTCAGAAAGCTTCTTATCATCTAATGAGATTTAAGTAAACATAAAACTATTGCTTTGTAGTTGAAGAGTTCAGATGCAAAAGCCTCTAAGTGCCATTTGAAATTTTCTTCTTGAATGATCATTTTTATCAAGCTTGTATATTTAAGTTCAGTAATTTCACTTAAATGGCAATGGTAATTACCTATTAATTGTTATTTAAGTGAAATTACTGAACTTAAATATACAAGTTTGATAAAAATCATCATTAAAGAAGAAAATTTCAAATGGCATTTAGAGGCTTTTGCATCTGAACTCTTCAGTTCTTCTTCCGGATGTTAGATCTAATGGTTATGGTTAGTATTTTGATTATTGTAAGCTTTCAGGTTTTAAAGTTTATGTAACCATTGCCATATCACTGTGTAATACTATATTTACAGTTAAGAATATCTCAGTTAAGATTAGGAGCATGTGCTGTTCCAAGAGCAGCCCCTGTGGCCGTTCTACTTCATTCTGCACTCCTATATCATACATCTGAATCATGAGATTCTCAGCTCATCTTTGTCCATAGCTCTTTGTCCTTCTGCACTCGTCCATGTGGTAATGGATGAATGAAAGGAGGAAGGATCTATTCTGGACATTTCACGGCCCCGTCAGCTCTTTACCACAGATGATCAGCTGTTGTGCGTGTTTGTGTGTGTATGTTGTAGCAGAGTGTAATATAAACAGAGTTAATGTAAGCGTGTCCTGATGCCACAGTGAGTGTGCATTCGTATTAGTCATTTGTAATGAGTGTATAGGAGTGTACAGTTGTAGCTTAAAGAGATATTTAACCCATAAAAAAAAATGTTATTTACTCATCCTCAAGTTGTTACAACCCTGTATGTTTTTTGTTTGTTTTTTTCTTATATGGAACATAAAAGAAGGTATTGTGTAGAATGTTGGTAACCAAACATTTTTAACATTTCTCAAAATATCTACAGAAGTCAGTCAGTCATACAGGTTTGGAATAAGTAAAACTGAATTTGTAATTACTATTTTATTTTTGTGGGTGAATGATCATTTTAAGAGTTTGCATGGTCTTCTATGAGATGTTACTTGTACAGACAAATAGTCTGCACATGGGCCAGTTTTTCTTATTAGAGCATGTTAAATGTTAAATGAAATGTTATTATCAACTATCAGTCTAACAGAGTTAGGTACTTCACTGTATTTCATTCAAATCACCATTTGTGCCTTTTGTTTCTTTCTCCTTTCTTCGGCCTGACTATTTCTCTTCTTGCATCTGGTCTCCTTCGCGGCGGTCTTCCATTTTGTCTGAGATCAGGAGTATTTGCTGGCCCCATTTGATCCTTTCAGTACGCTTGGGTTTAATGTCTGGCCAGTGTTTTTCAAGCAGCAGGTAGTCACAGGGAAGCCGTTCTTGGGTCATCACTCTTTTGTGTCACTGTAATTCATACACAGATGGAGACCTTTGAACTTTGACAGAGGTCATTTTGAAACTATTACTTTATAAATTTGTGTTTTGGTTGGGTTTATTGAAGGGAATGATCTTTGGACAGATTTGAGAGAAAAACACAACCCTGTAAGGGTTTTGTCTGTGAAAGTTTTGTTTTCCTACAGTGAGATCATTATTTATAGCCTTAAATTGCACCTTTTACATGTTAACCTGTTTCGATACTGGGCATTTTGAAGTTAAGGGGGCTTTTGTTTTATGGTTTTCAAATAAAATGTCATTTGTTGCTCAGAAAGAATTGTTTTTTGGGGGCGGGCGGTTAGACATTTTGGCAATATTCCAGCTAGTTCTAGACAGGTTTGATGTGCCTTTTATGGCTTTTTACATGCTATATTTGAGTATTAGCGGGGTGCCTCTGACTGTCTGTGGAAATGAACAAAAGCATCTTAACATAAGAAATTAAATAAACAAAGAGAACTCTATACACTTGATTGCTTTAGGCATTATTCATAATGTAAAAATAAATTAAAATAATTTGTTTATTGATTTTATGAATTTAGTTGATATAATATAATTTTGTTTTTTCAAAGTAGTAGTCTTATTTTCTCTGAGTAAGTACTGCTGTTTTGGCAATTCATGAGCTTGTTAATGTTCTTTCACATCAAAGACAAGCTGAAAGTTTAACCTCACTGTGATGATTGTCTCATGTGATGGACTGAATATCTTGTAATTGGCCAATGGAAGGTTAAAAAGGTTTTTTTTTTTTGTTGTCAATAGTAAATCAGTCTAAGCAGTAGGCACAAATCAGTGGACTTCATAGTATCCTTTTGAACTGAGTTGAGTTAATGACACACATTCATTCGTATTGCCATCATCATTGTACGATTTTAAGCAGTATGATTCGTGGCCGTTTGTATGCCCACCTGACCTCTTTTCCGTATTTATTTATTTATTTTATTTTATTTTATTTTTTTCTACAGGGTGGTCCCTTCGTTTTGTAATGACCGAGTATCTAGTTCAGGCTGGGCATTAGGCTTACTTCATACCTCATTTGATGTAGTTCTGTTGATGTGATCAATTGCTTGAGTGAAGTCGCCAGTCTTTCATCAGGCGTCTGCTCACAGAAGGTGGTAAGGACAGAGCTGGAGGCTCAAACCTCTCTGCTTTCATGATGTTTGTCTCTCAGCTGACTTCAGAACAGTGTTTAGCTTCACACACAGTAGATGGAATGATCTCTAGATAATTTATAACATGATTTGCCTTTTGGCTTGCACCTGCAGGTATCAAGGACGTGTTGTCTGTTGACTAGATGTGGTGAAGTTGGCTTTAGTAGAAATAACTTAGCAGATGACATGGCTGTCACCAGCACCAGAGAATTGAGAAATTATTGGCAGTGGTTATAACTGATCTAACTATAGGCCTAATACTTGCAGCTTCTGTTACCCAATTACATTCCCGACATACACCTGTATTTCCGATCCAGAATCCATTTTTTGTGTGTTTGAAGGTGGCTCCACTTGGACTCAATTGAGTGTATAAGAGTTGTGACAACTTTGGGGACATTTGATCTTACCTTTTGATATTTAGTCAGGTTGTCCTGAAACTCAGATGAGATGCACTTAAACTGTGGGTTTGGCTTTAAATATTTATTAAAAATGGATAACAGAGCCCATCTCTCTCTCTCTCTGTGGAGTCGAGGTCGAATGTGAATTACTTGCCACATTGTATAGTACCTGCATGTTTTGTGCACTTACTTAGCTACCTTTCAGTTGCATGTTTTATATATATATATGGCTGTACAGTATGTCTTCCATCATGATTGTTTAGAGACATTTATAAAACGCATAGTTGTCACATTTAGCCATGCACTTCCTAGGTTAACTTGGACCACATTTCCCATCATACACCTCCCTGGACTGATTACACACACTCCTGCACTTTGTTTACACACACATAAAAGCCACTTCCACAAACCACTTCTATGAGAAGTCTTGACTTTCCTGGCTGTCATTCTAAGTATTCTTGGACTGTGTACCCTTAGATTGTTACTGGACCTTGCTTTTCGCCACCTGCCCTGACCATTGCTTTTTGGTTTATCTGGTCTTCTCCATTGCCCTGTTTGCTGGTGTTGATCCCTGTCCTTCTGACTACTTTAATAAAAGCTGCATATGGATCCCCTTGTGTCTGCTGAATCATTACAGAAGACTTTGCCACACATAGATAGAAAGGTATACAAATCCTACGTCTCCGTCAGGGGAATCTGTCGATTGAGATGTATGTCGAAAAGTTTATTGAACTGGCACATCTCACCTCAATGAGCACAGAGTGCCTTATGATTGCTTTTCGTGGAGGACTATCTGAACTGCTCAGTTCATTCATGCCCTTGCATGATACTCACTGAGCTTTAGAGCACTACATAGACCTTGCCCTGCTGTTGAGCAGTTCTCCGTTTACTGTAGGCGTGGAGGAAAAGGAGCTCCGTGAACCCGCAGTACCCCCTCAGTCACTTCAGCCATCAAGCTAGCCATGGCATCGGTATATGGGCGTCCAGGACTGATGTCTACCCTAGCACAACCCTGCTCTAGGGCCCCGTCTTCCAGAGCCACTCTTCACGTCTCAGCAGAGCATCCACCGCAGGTCCCGTCCAGTCCAGAGCCTTCACTGCTGGTCCTGTCCAATCCAGAGCCTTCACCGCTGGTCCCATCCAGCCCAGAACCTGCACCAGAGACTGTTCTCGTCACCTCTGCCGATCTGGTGCCTCCGGACAAGATGGCCGATCCGGTGTCTCGTCCTGAGCTGGTGTCCGTTCCTGTTCCCGAGACTGTGTCTTTGTCTGTTCCTGTTCCTGAGCTGCCATGGTCTTCACGACTGTGGCCACCCAAACTATTTGCTCCGCCCTGGCCGCCTGCACAGCCTGCTCCGCCCTGGCCACCTGCACAACCTGCTCCGCCCACGGTCCACGACCCAGGTCTGCCCATGCTCCACGATGGGACCATTGCATGCCCTGGTCCCGTTCCCCCGCATGAACCTGACCCTCCATCCCTCCCCCAATACCACCTCCGCTTCAACACTCTCCTGAACTCTTGTTTTTGTTTTGCTTTTGAGTGTCTGGAAATCGCTCTGTCACGATTAGCCATGCACTGCCTGGGTTAACTTGGACCACATTTTCCATCATGCACCTCCCTGGACTACACCAAAACCAAAACCTGGATTACACCAAACACCATACACCTGCACTGGACTGATTACACACACACACCTGAGCTTCATTTACACACAAATAAAATCCACTCCCACACCCTTCTTGACTTCCCTGGCTGTCATTGAGCACTTATCACTGTTTCTCTGCCTGCCTCGACCATTGCTTTTTATCTGGTTTGTCTCTGTCTTTTCTCATTTGCTGGTGTTGATCTCTGTCCTTCTGACTATTCTGTTAAAAGCTGCATATAGATCCCCTTGTCTGCTGAATCATTACAATTGTAACTAAATTCTGAATGAGCCATGTTAAAAGCAATTTTTGGCCCATTTTAGTCATTTTTTTCAACCATAAATTGCCTAATATATTGCACTTTAGTTCTTTTCAAAAATTTGACATTTTATTGAATGTTGGATTATATCGTGTTGTACTGCCACAGTTGTATGCTGTAAATACAACTCGTATTGATGAGGTGCGTGCATGGTTTAATTCCGGCGCATACTGGGTCTCTTTTACCTTTTCCAGAGTGCTGCTTTGTTTTGTGTCTCTCTGTGTATAATGATTGAGACAGAGGCCTACAGATTGAATGTAGATTGAGTTGTGCACCTCCACACATTCATATCGATTGCTACATTTACATGGGAAGCTCTCAGCATGTTTGTGCAAACAGGGCAGGAAGTGTTTGTTATTGTGGACGCGTTGGGTAACTATAAGTGTCCCTTTGATTCCCGTGGTTTCAGTGACACACTCCCTCTCTGCGCTGGGCATTGTTCACCCACACTTCTCTCCAGGAGTCAGCAGTGTTTCCTGCTGAGGGTCTATACACTAGCATCTGAAGGGGTGTGTTTCAGCACAGCAAGACTTTCTTCTCTCTTTTCTCCTTCTATCTTGTCTCTTCATCGTCACATCAGATTGTTTGTCTAATTGTGTGATTGTTCGTGGGAGGAGTGGTGTTTGTGGATAAAAATAGAGAGAATTTTGCTAAAAATAGATAAATCATGTACTCATCCCTTATATTTTCTTTTGCAACGATCAGCGACGCTTTAAATGAACTAACCCAAAGTCAGCTAATCGGTGCTCATTATTTATTAAGTTTATGAATTTATTATAATAACCAACGTGACCTCATTTTGAGGTTCCAGATCCAGATGTAAATGAGTTGGCAGTAACCAACTTACTGCGCTCCAGCGATCGGGCCACACTTAGACCTGTGGAATGACACATCTTATCAGTGGCCCTCCAGGAACCGAAATGCATTTTAGAAAGTGTGATTTCTTTCCTTTTCTTCTCCGTCTGACTTTAATTTCCTCTTCTTCCTCTGCTCCTCCGGGTCAGCAGCTGTCAGGTATTGAGAGGAGAAGAGGGGGGCTGCCCGCTGCTGCGCCGCCGTTCGCCACCACACACGCCCACCTCCGAGTCACATCTGGTGTAAGGAGCAAGCGCTCCGATAAGTGAACCGAAGCCGATGGTGCACCACACAGATGTTGCCCCCGCTACTTTCCCCTCTAAGTCTTCCAAATCTCCTTGAGAGAGTCGCACACACTTCAGCCTCCTCCTGATAAAAGTTTGCCGAGTGAGAGTCTTCATTCTCCACGTGGGTGGTCTAGCCTGTACATTCACCACACCTGTGCGAAGGAAGCCTATGGCATGCTGTACCTGCGCCTCATCCTCCTCTGCCCCCTCTACAATCTCGTTAACTGTGTCTATTACATTCGAGGCCGCCCGAGGGCTTCCAAAATCCTCCCGGATCTCCAGCGGTGGCTGCAAGGCTGTATCTTGTAGATGCACGTCTCTGCAGCCTGGCGGCCAGGGCAGCAGGATGAAATTGAATTAGCCGTTGTGAACCTGTGGCCTTGAGAAGATAGATGTGTCAGAGATGGCTGAACAAGAAAGTTCTGAAGTAGTCTTCTTTTTTTAGGAAGCTGAGGGTCGTCTTTAAGCAACTAATGACGAACAGCCCTGAAAGCTGCAGACACCAGACAGGGGATCTTCTCTCTGTCCAAAGCAGGGGTGAGCTCAGGTCATGCTGTGTTCCTCTGAAGAAGAAGCAGGTCAGGAGATCAAAAGAGTTTTTTTTTCTGATCTTCTCCAGTGGTGTCAACTTCAGTGACAAAGCCACGTGTGTTTGATCGACTTAGGATGGATTTGCCAAAATATTTGCTTTTGTTTTTTGGTCCGTTACTGCGCAAGTAGTCATTTTTTATCAGAAGAAGCTTACATTGCAGTTTTAGTGCTTTGCTTTCAGGATCAGTCGGTGTAGCTCATGGCTCATTCATTGAGGGGAAGGAAGCAGCAACTTTCTGTCTTTCCTGCAGCATCTTCACTTTAAGTGTTCGTGTCCTCTTTCTATAACTTAAACTGATGTAATTGTGCTGTTGTCTAAAAGTGACAGCTCTTCAAGTTGTTTGAAAATGGTTAATTAATTAGAGGCCACAAAATCGAAGGTGTTAACCATTACTAAATCCTTTCAGGGTACCTCTACATGGGGAAGAAAAAACTGTGGGCAGGGATCTTCAAACTGGGATCCTTGGGTAATTATTTTGTTAAAATGACAGTAATAGTTTTGCATCTCTTTGGGTTTATGTATCAAAGTATTCCGATGGTGATTCGCCCCCCCCCCCCCCCCCCCCCGTTTATTGTTAAGCTCTACTATTAAAAAGTTTAGGGTCAGTAAGTGTTTATTTTTTATTTATTTTTAATAAAACTATATTTTGTTGCATCACATTGATCAGAAGTGACATTACTATTGTTTCAAAAGATTTATAATCTAAATAAATGCATTTCAGAATCCTGAAAAAAAACCCAACATACTTTTTCCACAAAAATATAAACCAGCCCAACTGCTGTCAGCCTTGATAATAATAATAATAATAATAAAATAGTGGGCACCAAATCAGCATATTAGAATGATTTCTGAAGGATCATGTGACAGAAAAGTGCTGAAAATTCAGCTTTGACATCAAAGGAATAAATTATATATTTTTGAATATATTCAATAGTAAATAGTTTTAATTGCAATAATATTTCACAATATTGCTGTTTTTATGTTTGATCAAATAAATAAATAAGTAGTATGAGAGTACTTCTTTCTAAAACATTAAAACGTATCGCTGCCTTTATACGTTAGGAAGAAGATCATTATATTTTTGGGTCCATGGCTTGGCTTCAAAATGATCGAAAAACTCGCTCATTAAAGCTGGAGACTTCCTACTAAATCAACGGCCAGACTCTCATGATGTGGAAATCTTCTCAGTGTCGCTGGATCTAAACATGCAGGTCTCAAGGCACGATTCACAGTCTCTGCGTTGGGTGTTGGAGTTTAGAGTTTTATCTTCATGCAGTTATGTGCAAAGTGCCGTTACTATATGAAGAGTTCAGATGCAAAAGCCTCTAAATGCCATTTGAAATGTTCTTCTTTAATGACGATTTTTATCAAACTTGTATATTTAAGTTCAGTAATTTCACTTAAATAACAATTAATAGGTAATTATCATTGCCATTTAAGTGAAATCACTGAACTTAAATATACAAGTTTGATAAAAATCATCATTAAAGAAGAACATTTCAAATGGCATTTAGAGGCTTTTGCATCTGAACTCTTCATATGCTTCTGCTTCCTGTTGAGTAGGATGGGCTGCACTCCAGGGCCTTGTGGCAAGTGCCACTCCAGGGGCTTCCTCTCAGTGCCTGCCAGCAAAGCATCAGGGGCCTCTGATGTCATAGCAAAGAGCCACTGGGGGTCACCTGGTTGACCAGACCCCATGGCCACACCAGCGTTTAGGGAAGCAGAGTGAGTGTGCTTCCTGCAGGAAACTTCTCAGAGTGATTGATGATGGCTGCATTGTTCAACCTATGCCACCATTTTGTTGAACTATTCCCTATTTATGCTAGTCTAATCCATCGGATCTGACCTCATTCTTCCCCACACCCATAGCAGAAGCTGCACAATTAAAGCTTTGGATCTGTTCTAGGGTCAGCTCAGACATGCAGCCTGGCACAGGCGTCATTTCCCTGTGGCTGTGTTATAGGCGATTCAGAGAGCGTTCCTCAGGTGTGGCGGTGACGCGGTTTCTCTCGGGAGGGCGCTGTGTTGATTCAGTGCCGAGCGATTGCCTCCAGCTCTTCCTGTGTGGTGTTTGTCTTTGTGGGCTGGCTGATTTTTCCACTCTGTCGTTTATGACGATCCCTTGCTTTCATCCTCTTTGGTGAGGTCAGAGGTCATCAGTGTTTTCAGGATTCAAATGATCTACATTTGGCAAAGAGTTGTCGTTCCATTCTCTGCAATTTTACTTTGGATGTGTGTGTGTTAAACTGAGAAAGGAGCCAAAAACTTGAACCCAAAATTTAACCCAAATATAACTTCATTAACTTCAAATGAATATCTCCAATTCCGGGACTTCATTAACAGTGTGTAACCAATAGCCAGAAGCAGGGTCATAATTTGACCAAGGATGGACATACATGCATTTGAGAATAATTCTGATTTTTTATTTTTTATTTTTTTTTCTGTTCTTTTTTGGAAATTACATTTTAAATGTTTTTGGAATGAAATGGTTGAGACTGTATTTAGAACAAAATTAAATATTTTTGCATAATTTGACAAATTTAGAAGTGGATTGGAAATTACGCAATATATATATATATATATATATATATATATATATATATATATATATATATACTGTGCATATAAAACACAATATAAACCTAAAACGTTCCAAAGTTGGATGAGTCTTCAGGATATTTTCCAGTATCCATATGAAAATTGTATAGGGTTTGGGTGTGTTTACTTCCCTAAATGGTGCACTGACCTCAACTGGTCAATGTCAATTTTAATTTTGTATCCCACTGACATTTTCCCATCTTTTTTATTATTTATTTATCTTTTTGAAAGTTTTTTTTTTAAGCTACAGAAACCACAGAAAGGTGTCTACAAGAAGTTATGATTCATGTTATCTTGGCTCTATGTTTGTGCTGTCGCTCAACCCTTACATATTTCCAGTCCTCTCCCTTATTTTTTCCACCGTCATCTCATTGAACATGCTTTTCATTATGGACATTCAGTTCATATCTGCACATCAGAGCACAAGCCCTCTGCCCCTCTTTGCCCCACCCTGGGTCAGCCAGAACCAGGGGCCAGTGCGGCCCTTTGGTGAGTCTGGAGATTTATTCTAATAAGTACTGCGCTTTTGACAGGTTAAAAGCTGACCTCTGCCGCCCGCCAGATATCCAGGTGTCAGCGTCCTTGTGTTCCCTGTCCGCTTTTATCAGCTGGGCAGGGAAATGTAAATTAAAAGAAGCATAAAAATAGATGATGGGACATGTACCTTTCTCTCCTTCCTTTTCCTTGCTTCTTTTTTGAATCTCCAGTCGCCCTCTGTGCTTGTGTGCAGAAAGCATCAAATTAAAGAGATAGCCTGTTATGTTTACTGAAGTGTTAGCCATCATTTGACCTGTTAAGTAGAGCATCGTACTGATGCTAGGACCAACTTTATGCATGAAAGATTGAACTGTACTGGAATAAACTGGCGTTTCTTCAATTTTGCTGATAAAATTGACTGCCATTGGGTCCAGCCGCCGCTAATTTTAATTATTGAGTAGGACTAATGCAGTTAGTGTGCATTAATAGTTAAACCTTTGTTGTGAGTTTTTTTTTTTTTTTTTTTTTTTTTAAACAATGCATCTGAAACCACATGTAAACTAATCATACTCTAGATCTAATATTATCACATGGAATAGATGTTGATGCCATTGAAATTCTACAGCAGAGCGATGACATCTCAGATCATCCGTTTTTGTGCTGGTTCTGACATTGCAATAAAAAGCAACAACATTGTGATTAAATCAAACAATCACTTAAGTTATCATATCATGCAAAACCGTGCAAATTATACTTTGTTCTCAAATTGTTAATGTTAACACTTCAGTATTGCGTGACTACATGTAATGTCCTTCCAATATGTATCCTTGTTTTCGCAAGGTCCGATTGCAGTCTCGTTTTTTCCGTAGCCACGCTGTCCGAATGAAGACTTTTGCATTTTACAGTGGACGATTGTCGTTTGAACCTTTCTGGATCCGCCATCAATTTGATAAGTTTAATCAAGTGCTGTGAGAAAAGGTTATAAATCTCCACCTCCAGCATCCTCTCATGCAATATAGCCTACTAGCCGAGACCCTTCCTTTATGTGTACAGATGTGACGTAATGACGCAAAGACATGCTCGAATCTCCCGTGGAAATCCACCAGTACCCCTGGAATTTAAATTTTTTTTACAAGCTTGAATCGAGCAAGCAGATTTGAACACTGGCTGTTTTTTTTATTTTCTCAAATATGTATTTTGGATCATTTTTTACCCCCAAAAAAGCTATGGACTGCAGCTTTAAATCATAAAAACAGAATCCAGAAAAGTTTAAACGGACAATGTTTTTTTTTTTTTTAAATGTTAAGTTGTCAAAGATCTTTGAATTCAATTGTTTAGAAATCCTTTACAATTTAAATTTAATTAAACCATTACAACATAATTTGCAGATTTTAGGAAAAATAAAATGGATTTTATAGAGTCCTACTGAAATCGTTAGGATGAATCATAATTCCCATCTTGAAAACAATTAGATTTTCTATGCCTCTCATCTCCATCCCTCTTTAGCTTCTGATTCGGTCTCAAGTGGATCAGCCATAACATTGACTAAACGGTTTGTTGCCTTAATCATTACAAAATTCCAGATCTAATTGTGTCGTTAATCTCTCAGATGATGAGTGTTTTTCTTCTTTCTGATGTATGATGCTTGTAGTGATGTTGAAATGGACAGAAGATGATTTAAGGCTGGTATTATGCCAAGGACAAAGGATAGCAGACCCTATATGATTCGCTGTTTTATTCAGTGCTTGTTTTTCAGAATGCTTTGGATGTTTTCTTTGATGTGCGGTTCAGACATATCAGGGGATATGGAGTTTTACCGTGTGTTTGGGCGTGTGTTTTGTTGGGGTGGGTGGTGGGGCGTTCTTTGTGGTGTCTGATTTTGTTTCTGTATGTTAATAGATTTAAGTGGCACATCTTTGAAGTGCCTACCAGGAGGTCTGTGAGTGGCTATATTATAACAGCTCACAGATGCCATTGTATACATGAATGTTATTGGTTTAGCAGAGCAATCAGCCACATCCTTGCAACATGGAAGGAAAGCACCACTATAGAAAATTTGGACAATCTAATAAAATCTCAATATAGAACATCTACTGAATAGATCTGACATATTTACAAATCATTTATTGTATTTATCCCTTTTCCCCATCCATTTTTGTTAACATTACATGTTTAAGTGAAGAATTGATTTTGGAATCCATGTTAGGTTATTTTATCCATGAGTTGATGGTCAAATGATGACCCTTGCTTCTGGCTATTGGTTACACGCTGTTAATGAAGTCCCAGAATTGGAGATATTCATTTGAAGTTGTTGAAGTAATATTTGGGTTGTTATTGTGATGTACCCTGTAATGAATGTGTTTCACGACTCAATATTTTTGGCTGCTTTCTCAGTTTGTCATTTAAAATAGCTAATGCTGCAATTTATGATCATTTTTTTCACAGCGTAATTGCCATTGTTTGCAAAATGTTTCTTCTGAAAAAAAAAAAATAAGTTATTGGGTAAATACCAGTGGAGTGACCATTGAGTACCATTTTTTACGCTCTTTTGCACTTATTTGACACTATCCTTTTACTTCTGACTGAATAAATTGATCAGCACTACATGGTGATTTGAGATTTTAGGCCGTTAAGTTGCCTCTCCATTGTTGTGTCCATTTCAATTGGCTGGGGCTGTGGCCAAGATAACAGCATCCTACCCCCACTGTCTCAGCAGTCGTCATGGCTGTGAATCTACTTATTTGGGATTCACGATGAGCAGAAAAATGAGGACTCTCTGTGCAAATATCTCCAGTTCTGGCATCTTTGTTTTGCTATTGATTACATTTTCAGAGTGCCCTCCTGTGGTATGATGCTCCCTGTGGTGTCTGGGCTGGTAAATTCATTTTGGGACAGAGGAGGCATGCATTAATCTGTAGTGTGTTAAGCCCAGACACATGTCATGCTACCTCACTCCTGCCGCTTGACCTTTGCTCGAGAAATTCCTTTACAAAGGTCACCAGGTTACCATTGCCCACCTGGAGAGATTCTGGTCTCATATAAGTTCTGATACATCCATCACCCTTCTGACTCTACACAATAGAATCCACGATGACTTGAATTTTAAGGTTACACTGCACTTCTGCCCAAAAGTTTGGTGTTGTTAAAACGCTTATGTTTTTGAAACCAAGGTTGCATTTATTTAATCAAAAATAAATAATTGTAAATGTTATTTAAATGAATAATACTTCAAAATATTACTTTTTAAATATCTTTTCAAATGTAATTTATTTCTTTGATGGCAAAATAGAATTTGCAGCAGCCATTACTCCAGTCTTCAAGTGTCTAAATCATTATAAAATGTTGATTTGATTCTCAAGAAACAAATTTTATCAATATCAATGTTGAATATATTGTGCTGCTTAATATTTTTGTAGACACCGATATATATTTTTCACATGATTCTTTGATGAATATAAAATTTAAATGAACTGCATTTATTTTAAAGTTCTATAAATATTTTTAAAGCCAATTTATTGCATCCTTTTTAAAATGTATTTTAAAAACAAAGCAAAAATCACTCTGACCTTAGTGTTTTAAATACTAGTGGTGCTTTAAAACAAATATAAATGAGCATTATTTGAAATTTTACATTGTTTTATTGTTTTAAATTGACTTTGATTTTATTTATATTATATATATATATATATATATATATATATATACAGTTGGCTTAATGTAAATGTATGAACATTGTTTGATACGTTTTTAATTTAGTTTTGTCATAAATTCTAGATAAATTTGTGTCACCATCTTATATTGAGTCATATATTGAGTATTTTAATTTAGTTAAAATCCAACCAGTACATCATTTTCCATCCGTCCTGGTTGTTCATCCATTCTGAATCCACTCCAATAAATATGACATGGCAGTTGAGAGTATATCTCTACCTTGAAGTGCTTGAAGTCAGATCAAGAAAAAAAGATCGGGGAGACCAAGGATGGACAAAAAGGAGCCAGACAAAGCTCCCCTGTGGAGCCTGGATGAATAAGCTGGGGAATAAGCTTGGTGTCAACAGGTGGGATGATTCTTAGCCATTGTGGCTGCCTTTGTTCTTCTGCCTGCACCACAATAGGATGTCCCCTGTTGGCCCCTGAATAAATATTGCCAGTACTGAGGCAGAGGTGCACAGTAGCTGTATTGAGCTTAAGTGGAAATCGATGTTGATCTATTGAGCTGGTGCTGCCAACCCCTGCCTGTAACACAGGTGTTTACGTTAATGGCGATGCTGGCACAATCACACACTCCCCTAAAGGTCAAACAGGGGCATGTTTACCTTGCGTGTTGTTCTTTGTTGTGGTGTTGTGATTTCAAGCAGTACCTGTCAGCTATAGATAATTCTAGAAATTAGACATGGCAATTGTGGGTCACATGAACACAATAGTTCAGTGCTATGTTAAATATAGCTTTAAGCAATCACTATACTGAGTTTTTTGTGCACACTGCAACTTTCCTTGTATTTCACAAGTTTTAATTAAGCAAGATGCACACGTGATTGTTATTCAGTAGAATAAATATTAAAGGCACTAAATGTCATCACAAATCCCCCCACCGTAAATCAATCATAGCTAAGTTGCACTCTCTCTATACAGTACTACAGGTAATTTTTATTGTAATGAAGAATAACAATGGCTGTTGGTTTAGTAACTAGTATTTCAGTCATCTTTATTCAAGTTTTTTTTAAGTGATGCTTCCTTTGGAGGAGTAGATTCAGCTGTGGTGGGCTGCATCTGCTGGCGAATTTGATTAGAAGTTGAGGTCTGTCTACCAAATTTTGTTTTCATTTCTCTGTGGTGAGGAACACAAGATCTTACTAATTTGATTTGCAACCAACTCATTTTCTCAGTAGTCTCAGTTCTTCACCCTCAACTAGCCAAGCAGAGCACCTTTGGGTCACGACAGGCTGTGGAGGGGCCGTCGATGGATTTTAAAGGGGTTAATGGCGCAACACTGTTAAATTCTCCACCTAAACTCAATTCATTCTATTGATATTCGGTGGATTTTTATTCTATTAGTGCTTTTTCTAGCTCGCACGTGAGCATATGACTGGCACAGGGGTGAGGGCGTGAACCAAAGCATTGGTTTATAGTGTGAAAAACAGTTAAGCAGAAGGTTGGCTTCCCATAACCTCTGTTTGTTGGTCCTGTGGAGAGAAGCCTGGCCGTAGGGGACGCTAGCTGTGGAAATGGATTATGATCACTACAGAGAGACTGTGATATGGCGAATGTGATGAATGAGGTTTGGTAGAGCAGCCAGCATCATGCTCCTCAGTCTAAAGACAGTAGCGACTCTTTGATCTGAAATGCATTTTTTTTTTTTTTAACACAACATTTAAAAATAGGTCGATTTTTTTTTTATTTTTTTTTTATTTTATTTTTTTTTGATGCTTGCGAGGCAAATGAATCACTTATTGGATTTAATCGTACTATTTAATATCCTGGATTTTTTTTCCCAGAGTAATTACTCTCGCACTCCATTCGATACAGAGCTTGGCATTAATAAATCATGTTCTCTAAATTCATAATATCATCTTGTCCCCAGTAAGGCAACATTTGATATTACATTAAAGGCCTTGAGGAATTTTTTTTATTTTTTATTTTTTTTTTGGCCAGAATCTCATCAAATCATATTTCTAAAAATACTGTGGAACATGCTTCACTCAAATATATGCTGCACTTTTTCCTTTTTTTTTTTTTTTGGTCCAAAAGAGACGACAAATTCCCCTTGCTATTTATTTTCTTTTTGTGCCCCAGTCTATTTTGAAAGTCCTTTTATTTGATTCCACGACTCCCTCTCTTTCTCTCTTTAACCAATTCTCTTGATAGCAATTTAATTTAATCTCCAAGCAGCCTTGTCCTTTGATGTTTCTTTGACAGGCTCTCATAACACATCAGATTTGATCTAACCTTTCTTGGTGGATAGAAAGAGAGAATAAAGATCAATTATTAGGTGAATTTGAAGTTGCATTAGAGGGTTTTTTCGCCACTTCCTAGTTGCTTTAAGTTCCCATCTGTCTAAACATCTCTCAATTTTTGCCTCCTTTTTTGTGATCATTTCCTAGACTTATTCATGAGCTATGGGAGCCACGCTTTGTAGTCTACATGTAGCCGTTTCGGCCTACCCCCACTGAATACAGCTATGTGCCTGCATAAAATATCTTTTTCACTCTGCCTGCAAATTCTCTGAACTCTGTTCACATGAATGGCCCAACTTTCTGAAGCTTTCTTTTTCTCTTTACACCTCTCACACCCTCCCTCACTCTCTTATCCTTTGCGTTGTGTCCTTCGTTGTGGATTTGTATGCAGAATATCACTGCTGTGGCCACAAAGCACAGTACATCACTCCAGATCATTTTCAGACGCCCTGCTGTGTGAGTTATAAAGAAGGATCCCTTAATGACACTTTGACTATTAACAATGTTTTAAGTCAATATGTCACTTTTAGTTTTCCCTCTGTAGGCCAATAAATGTTAAAAATGGCGTGTTTAATGCAACTGCGTCAGACTTATGGCTGAGTAGAGGTTCTTGTGGCTTATGTCTCTACTACCAGCCTCATGATGGTTTAATAGTGAATCATAATTTATTTCCTGTGTGTCTGTGTGTGTGTCTGTCTCTCTCTTTGTGTCTGTGTGTGTAATTTTGGGGACAAATATGTATGTTACCAAAATCTCCAAAAACATATAGTATAAAGAAATGAAAGGTTTTTGAAAAATTTAAAAATGCAGAAAGCTTTCTGTGATGGGTAGGGTTAGTGTAAGGGGATAAAATATACAGTTTGTACAGTAAAAAAAAACATTACATCTATGGAATATCCCCATTTAGATAGCTACAGTATGTAAATGTGTGCAATAGATAAGTGATGTTTACTTTAGCAAACATTACACATTATGTACTGTGAAAACTACATTCAAAATGTTTTACCTGACTCTCATTTACAAATGGGAGGACATTGTTGCTTTGTACTGTAACTACGGTTATGGAATCAGGATGTCAGACACTAATGCAGGAATGTTCCCAAATACGGTGCTTGTGCCATGCTCTGAATTCCCAGCATCCCACACGGGCGTTAGCTGCATCACCTCGACCCGTGACATGTTTGCGCTGTTAAACGGCACACCTCAAATGAGAATGACCCGTGGTCGTCTGTGAGGTTGCTTTTGCCTGAATCCCCTGGCAGACTGCCAAAGACAGTATTTTCACAGAGGCACCACACAGGTCATCTCGGGAAGACAGAGCTGTGGTGTGTTTCAGTGGATGCTCGTCTTAAAACGCTCATCTAGCTGATTGCACAGTAAGCAGACTGGGGATGCGGCGCTTAGCGGCTGGTGTCACAATCTGTCCCTCACAATAGCCTGGGCAAGTGCCAACACAGACAATCTGGAAAGGGTTTTAGTCTAGTCTATTTTCAGTGAGCAAAAGGTTTAAAAATAACAGTCAGAGCTTTTTATTAACTAATCAGAGCAGAAGAACGGATGGTAAGGGAGAGTGAAGCCAAGGTATTGTATTCTGAATGGAATGTCTGTGTCTGGTAATGCAGTTGTGTAATTGATTTAATTGTTTCGTTTCTCTGGTATTCTGCTTTTCAGTCTTCAAATCAGGTGTTCTTGTTTGATGAGAAACAGAACGACAGATCGACTGCCACAAAAGTATAAAATATTAAAATATATGGCCATTCGTTTGTAGTGCGGTAGTCGCTGAGTGACAGAGTTGTCTTGATCAAATGGATGTTGTCAGGGCGCCAGCATTGTGTCTGGAAGGAGCCGGGCAGAGGAAGAGGAGGATGCTGTGTCGTGTCTCTTTCTCCTGGGCAGGGTACAGGAACTGGAATCAGGCCAGCCTACAATCACCGTTGTAGGCCGGTAGCCAGCTAAGCATTAGAGAAAACCCTCAAGGTGGACCAGGAGCTCACTGAACTCAAAGCGTCTCACTTAAAAAAGCTTTCAATGCAGTGTTGTTGAATGAATGTTGGTTGAACGTTAAAGGAACATTGGTGACACAGATAAAAAATCGGGATGATAGCTGGTTTTAAATAATTACTTTTAACTGACTGTGTTTCAAACATAAATGTTTTTCCAAATTTGGGCCTTTTAGAGTCCATAATTTGTAGTCATTATCATCAAAGACACACCATATGTTAGATGAACATATGATGTTACTTTGACTGATGAGACGAGACATACTCATGACAGACATTCTGTTATAGTTTGAGGATTTTCATAGTTCAATACTTCAAAGTACTCCAATTTGAATTAGAAATAGTTTTCATTTGCTGTTGTTTTCATGTTTCTTTCTTGTTTGCTTTGCATTTTTGAGCTAACTCCAAATTTGCCCGTGACCTAGTTTAGGTCACATTAAGTTATTACAAATTTTGACGGAACCTGATACCAAGTGGAACCTCCCAGAAGCTTGTAAAGTGGATGCAAACAAATGGTTGTCGGTTCCTAATGCGTTTGCTTTACGTATGTGGGTGCACGAGGGTAGCAAAGGGAGCTGTAATGGATCATGTTTGTGTTTTTTAATAAACCCAAGCAATATTTCAAAATTAAGGACAAGCATCTGTACATCTGCATCAGAAGATAAGCCAATTTCAAGGTTATTTAAGGCAAACGGCAGTCTGAAGTGACTTGGTCGATGACGTACTTTTGTCCGACTCAGAATCTCTTTTGTTGTGTGTGCTCCATACTCCAGCCTATGCATTTAAGGGTGAGTGATAAATGAGAAAATGTTGGGTTTAATTGACTGAGGCTCAGTACACGTTTCTCTTTGGATGCTGGAGAGGGACAGTAGATAATGGAAGTATTGTTTCACCCAGTCGCCATGTCTCAGCAGGCGGACAGGGGGAGGTTGTGGGAATAGTAAGCCATCCTGGTGGACAGGGGTCTGACCGCACTTCACATCAAACTTCAGATCCTATACAGACAACCCCCTGCTACCCTCCTGCCTCCAATATGCCCGGGAACTATTCTAGATCATTCTATATATGAGACATATTCATTGTTGTTTATTCTCTGCTTCCCAGATTCAACAGCCATTCAATTGAGTGATGCACTGAAATGAACATTTTTCACTAAAATACTTGTAGAAAACTGGTTCAAAATCAATTGTTTTGACTATCTCAGTCCTATTCATGTTATAATATTAAGCAATTAAGTGATTTACACTATCTGCCTTCTGATGATTTCATTTGTAGTAAAAAGTATAGTTATGCCAGTGTTGTTCAATGTAATATTGAACAACACTGTTCAAACTTAATTCCAAACAGGGATTTTTGCTTTTTTTTAACACACTCTTGTGATACCCAAAACATACTGTAGCACAATGTGTTTAAAATATCTCAGATTGATATTCACAATCTCGTCCCCTTGGAATTATAAGGTTCTATCTGAGTTCTGAACAGTTTTGAGATATTGAGCTTCAAAGTTTTTGCATTCCATATAGAATAATGTCTATGGGGAACAAGTTTCTTTCAAACATAAAAAAACAGGGACCCTAAATGTACAAAACACATCACATAATGTAAATAAATTGTCACAGAATACGATTATGTGAATAACTCAATTTTGACAAAAATGTCAGATAGAACCTTATAATTCCAAGGGGACAATCTGTATTTCAATTTGTGCATATTTAGTATTTGCAATCACATTAGAATTTTGACTGTATCTCTAGTTTTCAGTGAGACTGTGACTCTAGACACATCAGAGGGGGTTCATTAGTCTCACTGACTGCAAACACAGGCTCTTCAGTAAGATACCATCATCAGCTGGTGTTTGTTAAATAGGATTAAACCTGGATCATACCACATGGATGATGCTTTTTTGTCAAAGTTTCTGATATTTGATTTTCCATTTTCCCCCCATAAATATATATGTAATTTGTATTAATAATTGTATAATAATAAACAAACAATGCACATTTAATATTGGCTTATCTGTATCTGCCATAATTTTAATCTGGTGATGCATCCCTACCAGTGCATCAATGCATGCAGAAAGCCTGTTGGAAATCTGTCTGCAAACAGTAATTCTATCTGTGAATACAAGTCATATGATGGAACTATGATGATGCTTTTCCAAAATAATCATCATTGCAAATGATAGAAGTCTACCCAACTAGTTTGGAGGGGTTTTGTACTGTAACAATTGATCTAACTGGCAGATACACAAACATATACATGGTTACTTACTGGCCAGTCTGTCATGAAACTTTCAGACCTAAGAAATTAAATCTAAACAACTTGTAAAGATGCAATTACCTGGTGGTGTTTTCACCAATGTATAGGAAAATAACTAGAATTAACATGGATGTTGTGTCCAAGAGATGCCTATTCACCTCTGTGCTGGCACAGATGCCCATGTTTCTCTGCTTTGACACTAACATCGGTGTGGGGGTGGGATACACAAGGTTTTATGCCTCACCCCACAGAGCAGTAAAATCTTTTTGGACCCACATCACACACTCACTGGTTTTATGGTGTTTTGGTGTTGAAACATTTCATTCTGAGAGTGTTTCATCTCCTTGTCTTGTTTTTATACAACTGTGCACCAGTGATCCCAGCATGCACTTTCTTGGCTGAATTGTGTAATGGTGTAAAAGTGTCATGTTGTGCGAAATTATCGAAATTTGGCTTGGGGGGGACATAGGAATTTTTACATTATATCCTTAGCATTATATTGAATATTGCTCTTGGTGCACACGGTGTTGTACTAGGCAACACAGAGATAAACCTACAGTACAGCTTAATATCAGCGAATACAGCCTTGTGAATTAAATCCTTCAGGGAAATCTTATGGTTTCTAATTAAGTGGATTAGAATTAATCAAACAAGAGTGCTGTGTTGGATACACGTTGGAGGAAATACAGAACATGTACACAAAGAATATTACATGTCTTACATCTCATTACAAAACTCATTAAAACTTGCTTAATTACAAGCGCCCTTGACCAAATGCGCTTTGTGCGAGCCTTATGAAATCATTTAACTCAATTAAGTTGCTTTTTACGATAAGTTAAAGATCTACATGCATTTGCTTGCTTGAGATACATTACAAAGAGGAGTAAGCTCAAGGCAATCAGAATTCTAAGAGATTTTAACATTGTCCCAGTCTTTCCAAATGTCATTTACGAATAGTCTTTGTGTTTTGGTTTTCAAATAGACATTTTTCAGTAGGTAAAAAGCTGCATGTTTTCAGCTACAGTGACAACAGCTTGTGATTCTTCAAGATATGGATGCTGTAGACTCTTCCCTTTGATTTCTGTTTGATAGAGAATGAATAGCTGTGATTTCCCATAGGTTTCAGCTGTCAAACGTCCAGTTTGCCTTTACAAAGTGAAGAGAAAGGAACCAGAAAGGCTGCCACATCCTGTGCTGCTCATGTTTTATTGGCTCGTCAATATTCTGAGCTGCACCTGTCTGGGGTGCAGCGGGGCTCGGGGTACCTGGCCAATAGGACATCCATCACCTGCCATCTGAACAAAAGTTCATTACAAAGTCACGGTGGAGTGGTATCTGGTGGATTTAGCTGTATTCTACTATTCTGTTTGTTGTTCCCGTTGTCATAACAAGCCAAGGTTGATCTCGGCAAGGCGGCGTGTGCAGGGTTGCTAGCAAAACAGCAGGAAAATGCAAACGGGGAGGGGGTCTAATCCCCCCCCCCCGAGAAGCCCCCGCACCAAGCCCTTTGATCTACCTCTTCCAATCACTTCAGCTCCGTGACCCCTCTCTCCCTGAATCTGCCTTGATTACTGCCAATACTATTTTAACATGGTAAAATAAATTCAGATATGTGTTTGTGGAATCCTCTGCCCTTTCACTGCCCACCAGGCCTGGCCTCCTCTTTTCTCAAAGGTCCTGACATAACCCATCTCTCCATTTCCAGTGGTGCACGTAGTTTTCATTGTAAACCAGATATGCTTTTGGCTTTTAAACTTAGATTTCTGTTTGGGTTGTCTAACCTTTGTAACCTTTGTGTAGTAGTGAGGGATAGTTTCATGAAAACACACTTCTTTATTTTATGGATTGGTAATGAGCACTGATCTGTTGTAGTGGATGGCTGGTCTGTAATGCCTGAACTTTAATGCAAAACCCTTGCTTTGTTGTCATGTTGGATCAAAGCAGCATAATTTAAAGGGTCCAGTGGTGTTATACACTGTTGCTGATGATGACAAATATTCTCTCAACATATCTATAAAAAAATCATAGAGGTGTTCTTTAATAAATAGAGAGTTCAAAAGAACAGCATGTTTTGCAAATAACAAACAAACTAAAAAATATTACTTGTAAAAAAGAAAAACTGTTATCTTGAACTTTCTATTTATTAAATTAATTTTTGAAATCTGTGTCAAATCAGCATATTAGAATGATTTCTGAAGGATCATGTGACACTAAAGACTGGACTAATGGCTATATTTTGTACACTCTAAATGGAACTGAAGTGAATAGAAGTCATTACATGGACTTGATATGTCAGTCAATTAGAATTATTTTATGTGTTTGGATCCCGAAGGAGTTGACACCTGATGCTTCCTTTTAAAGGTGCCTTCTGGAACTAAAAATCAAAAAATATTCCATATTCCATAACAGATGGGGGCAGTATACCTCCAGAAAATGTGTTGTGCCGCTGCCGCACGCACTCACGTCTTCAAACAACACAAACGAGCGCTGTTTTGCTCTCTTTCTCCCCACGCATATTATTCAAATCATTTGACACGATAGTAAAAGGTGGGAAGACCGCAGTTTCACGTGGAGCATTTGGAGATTTTTAGAGATCAGAGACTAAATGAACAACATCTCAACACTAAATGATGAAGACCGACTCATAGACGCCTGTCTCAAAAACAAGCTGTTGCATTTCGACGATATGGGAAAATAAAAGCCTGCAGGCTATTATTTTAAGTTTACGGTATTCGTTTTGTTCATATTACACTTTTATTGTTAGTTTGAATTAATTTGACAGACAGCATTCGCTGATGTTGATCAACCTAGCGCCATTCAAAGCTGCCAACTCTCACGAATTCACCGTGAGACACATGCAATTAACACTTAGCAAGCAGGTTAGTTAAGTTCTCAGATTCTGTCAATTTTATTATGCAATTCAAACAATAAATACCGTTTTGGCGCTTGTACATGTTACACCACAGATCCCTAGCGCACGTGAACCGATCGTCTCTACTAGCTAATGGAAAAAGAACCGGAACACTGGTGAAAGATACAGTATGCTACAACTTACCAAAATGTATTCCTCATGCATAATGTCAACCAATCATTTTTTGAACTCTTCCCTGAACTGAAATGTAGTAATGGGCTGTATTTCCACACGACTGACATCAGGTTCAAGTACACACAAGCCGGCGCGAGCGCGACTCACTCGTGTACTGCAGTTTGGCTGGTGGTAATGTTGCCCGGCCGCATACCGCCTCCCATGGCCAGAACTGGTATTACGACACCTACCGGGCCGGGGCTAGTCATTTAGCATGCTAATTTAGGTTTATATCTCGGCAGCACTATAACTTGTCAGTTTTTTAATTACATCATTGCACTTATTTCTTCTCATTCTTTTGATGCGTGTAGCTCATTTTTTGGATATTTTTACCTCAATTATTACATATGCCACCTTTAAAGGGGTGATGAACTGAGAAATCAAATTTTCCTTGAGCTTTTGACATCTAAGAGGTTATCATATTATAAGAATACCCTGTAAGTTTCAACACTGAAAACGTCCTCGTTAGTCCAATAAAAGCTTTTTATTGACACCAGCCTATGCAAGCGACTAATTTTTCAAAGTGGGGAACTATGACTTCAAAGAGGATAAAACACCAACCCCGCAGAAGAAGATCAATGCTTACTTCAACACTACCGGTTTAGCCCCACCCACCGACTCGCGCATTACACGTATAGCTAAATAACATCGATCCCTACCTCGTGATGACAAACCGGATCCAGATCGCTTCATTTCACCGAGGATTGTTTTGTAAACAATACTGAATTTGCAGACCGATTAAGAGTAAAGAACGGTGCTGTGCCGTCTATATTGGATCTGACAGAAATTGTGCAACACACGGACTCTGGGTCGAATCATTCCGGTTGCCATTTTACAACATTGGACGTTTTCAAAAGTGCATCGACGGGTGAGTTGAAACTCATTATAATATGCAAAACTGTTATCCACTCACAGCAGTGGGTGTTTACTTCCAAGTCTTCAGTATGCGAGACGCCCATAAAAACCCAGGTAGGCTCAAAACTTGGGTACAAAATTGCCTATTACTTATTCATTTTGATTCATTTTGCAAGTTGACCTGAGACAACAATATAATAAAATTTTAAAAGCCAGTTCACGACCCCTTTAAGATCTTTGAACATGCTGGACCAAAGAGTTCAATCCTCATCTTGTTTTGACACGTGTGCCCCTAGCTTTGGACCAATCACTGCTCCCCAAGCCACTCTGCAGGAACAATAATCCAGCAGCCTTCTGACACATGGTCTCAATCAGGGAATCATATGGGCCTGATGATGGTTTGTAGCAATAGAATTCATACGCCACTCACTCGTATCCAGAATTGCCAAGACTTCAAACGGTCCAGTCCCCAAAGGTTTTGTAAGGTTCACAGTTTTACTGTTGTTTTGAAGTCAGAGTTCCTCTTTGTCCAAGCGGGAGCTTGTGTTTACACAACTGGCTTGGCATGGAACTCATCTCCCCCTGATTCTTCTGTCCTCATCTGTAAATAATGCTGCTGTCAGACTGAGGTCTCTTTAGCTGAAAGCTCTTGCAAGCTTGATTTTGAGACATTTATCCTCTGTTTTAACTTCTACATTAGATCTGGCCTTTGGGACCTCTGGCAAGTTCAGTGTCACTGGCCAGCATGCAGGTAATTGGTTATAACTTTTTATCTTTTCTTGGAATTAAGTAATGAGTGAGACACAGAGCTTGTTTCTATAGGGTGATCGATAATGTGCATTTTGACTATTGAACATTTTGGAAAAATGTTAAAAACACCTTTAACATTTTGAATAGTTTAATTAGTCCATTTACATGTACAACAAGATAACAAATACTTATTATATAACTTCCTGTGTGTTTACTTGTGTGGGGAATATATAGCTGCTACTTTTTTCCTTCTTTTTTTCTTTTCTTTATTTAATCAGGGACAGTACACATTAATAGTATACATTTAATGTGTAAAATGTGCCAGATTTAGCCAACATTTTGTTGACAATTTGACAATTTTCAAATTGACAATTTTCATCCGATGTCTCTTTTCTAACCTTTTAAATTCAGCACAAAGCCCTGAATCAACACACAGTATAAGACAAGGAGATTAGCCATTGGCAGATGTGCAAGAGAAATCTGAATCTCATGTAAGCAAGTTTAATTATGTTTTATTTGTTAGTACAGTGAGTGGGATTACAGTTCAGATTGAATTAGGCTGTCTCACAGGTAGCCACAACTACTGACACATTTAAAATCTTTTTGTTTTCAGCCATTTTTTGTAACACCTACCTAAATCCTTAGACAAATTAAAAACATGTTCTCAATGCACCAAAAAGAAACAGAGATGCCAAAATGCATTTTTCTTTTTCCTGCTACTCTGTCTGTCAGTTGCTCAAGATGTTTCTGGGAATCCCTAGAGTGCCTCCTCAAACTTGATCATTCTGTTTCTCCTCCTCCTCCTCTTGTAATGTCTTTACGACTCAAGCTTATTTGGATGTTACTATATGGTGTGCTGGTCTCCTTCGCAACCTATTGTGTAATAATTCTCTGCTCCGTCCATTTTAAGGCCTATGAATATTTCATTGGGCACTCGAGACTCTTGAACCACCATAAGCACTTTGATGGCCTTTTGGGTTGTTTGCAGTGTGAAAACATGCTGGCACTCGCTGTAAGAGGCTGATCGTGGTGAGTCCTATACATCTCGGAGGCTGCAGAGCCTGGATTGACTGAACCTGTTCCTTGAGAAAGTAGTGAAGTGGAACACCTGGACCACTGTGCCCAAGAAGTTATTTGATATGTCGGGGAAAGACAGTCGGTGAGTGCCAGGAGGCTGCACGGGGGTCAGGCCACCATCTTGCTCACTCGATGAAGAGAAGCGAAGCCCAGCGGCACCTGCCTTATTAGCACCGTGCCACCTTCAGTTGACGTAACCTCCGCCAACCTCTGGTGGAATATATATATCATCCGCAAGGCCGTTCCTATACTGTAGGCCACGCAAACGTATTAGTACAAGTTTTTGCCGATTAACTAATTCAGAAGTCAGCTTCATTATTCCACCCTTAATTAAGATCACAATGCAAATTCCTTCATTAATAGTGACACGGACAATTTCTTCTTGGCTCCATGGGGACACGATTATATGCAGGCCCCGTTGAGCAGGTTGCGAGGTGTCACCACGTATTCAAATGGCGTGCTTGTTTAATTGTAGTAAATGTAGCATGTCCGCATAGGTAAAAGAGTTTTGAGGGCCTGTGAAGGAGGGGGTACAGCCTGGGCTGAGGCCCCTTCGCTCCCCCAGGCAGCTGTTTGCGGGGCCCTGGCTGCTCCCTTGGGGCCTCTGCAGGACCGTGTTGTTGGACTCTTGTCTTTTATGGCGGCAGCAGTAAACATGACAGGCTGTTTGGGTACCATCTGTTTAAAATGGCTGCCGCATGGTAACAGGGAGATGAACTTGAGAGCTGGTTTGTGTCTGTCTCCGTGCTAACAGTCTTGTCTTCACATCTCTGCAGGTGGACGTTTGACGGGGGAGGCGTGGATGTGTCCAGCCAGTGGAACCTGGCGTCTGCTTGAATGCCCGTCAACACTGTACGCACCCACAAATTCACACAAATGCACATGCATGTAAACGGGGGGGGAAAAAAAGCTCTTCACAGCTCTTCGGTTTCTGACAGATTGATCGGAGTTGCCAGAACATTCTGTGGCTGTCAGTTTTGTAGCAACTAAATCATTTTCCCCAAAGATTTAAGCATTTGAAATTAAGATTTTACGCAGTGAATCATATGCCATTGAATCATATGCCATGAATCATAAGCAAAAAAAAAAAAAAACTACTGCAAGTCACATGCATTAAACATTCAGATAACAATGTTTTAATGAATTACTGACCATCCGTTGACCCCCTGATGTTTGTTTTCAGTCCTCTTCTGACCAGGAACACATTGCATATTTGACGTCTTTTCTAATAAGATTGGCCTCCTTTGGTGGTAGATCACCACTGCATTTTAAAGCACCAGTGATAAACTTATCTGGTGATTACATTTACAGTTTTCCAACATAAAATAGACAACATAAATACTGTAATGCTTAACAGGTCACAGTTTATTCAAACAATTAGAAATGTTGTTGAAGTAAAGTTCTGGGAAAAGTCTACAGACTACTGCTTTTCTACAGACCCTTTGCAGAATCTCCACAGATTCGCAGATGGAAATCCCTGGCTTTATATGAAGAGTTCAGATGCAAAAGCCTCTAAATGCCATTTGAAATTTTCTTCTTTAATGATGATTTTTATCAAACTTGTATATTTAAGTTCAGTAATTTCACTTAAATAACCATTTAAGTGAAATTACTGAACTTAAATATACAAGTTTGATAAAAATCATCATTAAAGAAGAAAATTGCAAATGGCATTTAGAGGCTTTTGCATCTGAACTCTTCATATGCTGATATATTTCTACCAATATATCAAGAATATCCTGTTTTTCTACTCTGATTTGTAACATTATAACACTCTTTCATTGTATTTGTCTCTCTAAGTCTAAACATACAGTTTTGAACCTGTAGCAGGGTCGGCTTTCTCCACCCATTCCATTTACATTGAATAGGTCATTGATAGCCAACTAGGTGGAACTAATTTGGCACAGAAGTGTGGAGTGACTGGGCATTGTCACATGAAGCCACTGGGATATAATGAGCAATACTTGATTAGTGTTAAGCAGGAGAACATGTCTGTCTACACCAAGCGTGGAATGGGATCATGCTCGATGGCATGTAGTTCAAGATGATATTCAAGAATTACAATCTTTGTAATACTTCTTTTTTATTAAATATTCACTATATAATAAAAACACTTTCACTAGATACATTTATATCATTTGAGAACACAGTTTGCTTGATTCATTTATCAAATGAGGCAAAATTGAAGCTGTTTATTGTAGGCATTTTAAAAAATGTAATATTTTCCTAAGTCATTATAAACGTTACCCGCAACACTTAGCATAATATAGATTGAATATTCATGCACTGACCCTGTTCAAAGTTGAGGGTGTTTATTCATGGGTCATGAATACTTAAGCTTTTTTCCTTCAGATTAATTTCCGCCTCTGTCTGTTTTGAATGGGACGATTACAGTTGTGAAGCTCTAATTAAGCACTACCTTTCAATACAGAAGGCTCTACCATCTGGTTGTTGTCTGATGCACCACAAACATAAGGGCACTGACAAAAACTGAGATGAGAATTACAACACAAAGCCCAAAAAAAAAAAAAAAAACACCCATAACTTTTCAAATAAATAATGCCAGCACAAATGTTTCTCGCACAATAGAATGTAAACAGTATCTTCAAATATGCAGTAATGTATACCCTTTCATGAGATATCAAGGGGATATTAGCATTAATAAATTCTGAAATTGTCAATCAATTCAAAAATGTTAAACAAATTAATTTCATGATATGCCGATGAACCCAATTCAATTATATGCATTAATCGAATAAAAAAAAAAATACAAGTATAATTATAGGAACATGAACCTTTGCGTTCACTCGCAAAAGTGCGAAGTTTCTCAGGGGAATTCAAACAATTTGCCAACAAACGCAAAGTTTCTCGGGGGAACGCAAAATATTTGACAGAGAGCACAAAAGCATTGACAAATAATTTTACCTGCTTTTCCTTCACTCATATTTTTTTTCCACCACCATGTCCCTTTAGGGGCTCTGTACTTATTAACATTTGTAGAAAAAAAAAAAAAAAAAAAAAAAAAAAAAAAAACAACCCTGAAATAAAGATCATGTAGAGACATCTGACAAATTACCAAATTTTTGTAAAGTTAGCTAAGCAACAGTGTGTGCTTATGTGTTACACCTTAGCTGTGAAATTTCAGCCACATCCTGCCTTTGAACGCTCAAGTATATGTCAGCTACCAGGAAATAAATATAGTTTTCAGTTACTGTTAAATAATTACTGTTTATCTATCTAATGAGATCCATGTGATGTAATGTAGTAAGCTGCATCTCATGGTGACTTCTTTAGAGCAATACACATGTGATGACGTTTGTAAATCAGTGAACATAAAGGAATTCAGCTAGATTTAGCTGCGTGAGGCCTAGATCAAATATTGACTGAATTGAGGAAGGGGCATTGACACATCAAAGACCTGTCTTTCGTCGGAGAGAGATTAAAGAAGTCCTTGAAGAACTGGGTGAAGGAGACAGAATAGTCCTCCTGTAACCACGCCACTTCTGCCAGTCAATACCTGACCCACTGTACACATAAAATATCCTTGAACGAAAAGGAAAAAATAAGCTTCTCTTGGCCAGCATTTTCTCAAGCACTTTCTCAGATAACCTTTGACTAAATAGAAGTCATGTCAGACAGAATTGTGAATTGAAGATTGGTTCCTTTTCAATTCAGGAGTATACATTTTAATGGAATTGTCCACACTCTACAGGAAGTTGAAATGAAATGAAAGGAAGAGGAATTTACTGAATTGCAAATGGACCCTTTTTACATTTTATTGGGGTTCAAAGTCGTTATAGTTAGATAAACTTCTAAAGCTGTGATCAGGAGACTACAGCAAATATAAAATTACATTCCCATTTGCTCAAATAGCATAAGAAAAACATGACTGTGTTTCCACACCTTTAAAAAGGGGGCAAAATAGAGAGACATTGATTGTGTTTGTCAGAAGAAAGATGTACAATTTACTATCACTCCTCAGCATTTTTTTTTTAATTCGATGCCAAGGTAATATAATACGAAGGATAGTGTTATAAACGTACATACGTAAAGAAAGTCAATCATTTGATCTATCCTAGGTATATAATTTGATCTATTTATCTATCTTACTGTTTAGTTTATCTGTCTGTCTACCATATTATGATTAATATTACGAAGGCAGAATGCGTCCTCGTCCGTAAACAAGTCCCGTAGGATTAGGCTAATAAAGTCTTTGGGCAATCCTTTAAGGAAACTCACAAGCCATTTCCAGTCCTCCTCTCTCTGTGCCAAGACTTCACAGTCCTGAAAAAGAGGGAGAATCCAGCAGATTAAAACCACCCCAGTCTGTTCTCTCGGCCTGCCTGTTCTTCAAAGACCCGACTCCCAGATCGCGTCTTAGATAATGCAGCGATCGGACACGAGGAGATTTATTTTGGAGAGAGAATAGATAACATGCCATGAACAGAACGGTCACTTGAGTGCACAATTATAAATAAACATTAGGGATTCTTTTTCATTTTTTGGATGTGGTCATGTCTCTTTGCTCCGGCTGCTTTGGCCCACATCTGATTTGGGGCTCGCTGAGACACGGAAAACACAGATGAGTTAAAAAGGCGTGGTAATATGCGTGTGATCTGTGCACGGTAGTGAGACGGTGAGGGAAGGGTGACTGAACAAGCGTAAACCTCATCCCTGTTCTCTTTTCCCCGCCGTGGCTGGCTCATAAATATGCATTCAGGTAAGCTGCCACATCCCTTTGCTGGCCAAAGCCTTTTGCTCTTTTCACTTCAGAGTCTTTCAAAAGTGGCGGCGGTGGCAGTAGTTACCTGATGCTCTACCGGTGCTCTGTGGTGCGGCCTCGTCTTAGGGCCTGCTCCGGCACCTCCTCGGCAGAGCTGCGGCCCTCTGAAGAGATTAAAAGATTTGAGAGAGAGTCTGTGCTTGACTTACTAGGCTCTGCCCCAAAAGCATTGTTTTGAAAAGAATTAATTTATAATGCATCTCAAACTTTTGAGGCTTCTCTTGAGAGAGAGCTCTGTCAGTCTTCCTTTGGCTTAGAAAGACAAATCTACGACAGCTTTATTTTCTGAATGTGTCAATAGAAATGGTGTGTGATTGTGGGACTGTCTGTCCAACCGTTTGTCTGTTGTGTTTGTTTTTTTTTTTTACATTCAAATTTAAATTGGCATTCTGTATGCTACCTCCATTCAAATTCAATTTAAAAATATTAAAACAAATATAAAAATATTCTACTTTAAATTGCACTTTCCTTCAAAAGTGTTTATGCTTTTGAACCCAGCTGGGTTTTTGCCCTGATATTGTGGGATTCCTTTCTATAATTTCTGCTTTATTCTTATGTGCATAATAACGGTAGAGATTGTAATTGATCCATCAACACTGTAACATCACATTTTATTTTTCTCCGCCACATCATGCCTTCCAGATTGCAGCCCAATCACAAACAGCTTGTTGAGAAAGTCACACAGCCGAGCAGATGATGGGGTGGTGTCAGATACACATGTCTGTAGCAGGGGCTGATGGGAATCTCACTGTGTTTGGGGAAGAAAGGGTCAGCGGGAAGACGTTGATTGGGCAGTGAGCCAAAGCTCTCCTGCACAAGGCATTGCATTGATCCACACCCATGCAGCTTTAGAGTACTTTCTGCAACCTTCATAACCACTGCAGGAATAAGCAACTGCACACTAAGCAAAAGCCATCTCTTTCAGTTCACATCCCTCTCTGTCTCCTGCTCGAAAATTTCAATGTTAGGACATGGAGAGGAAGAGGGAATTTAGAGGTTGGGTCTGTGGATCTGTGGGTTTCCCATGTCTTTTCTTTCTTTCTCATTGCTATATATTTATGATCTACCCAGAATAATTTACTCAAAAAAAAAAAAAAATGATTTCAACATTTACTCGCCCTCAAGTCGATCCAAATTTGTATGGTTTTTTCTTGAGTGGAATGCAAGAGACGAATATATTGTCTCTAGACTGAAAGCCAAAACAACATAGGACCCTATATATATATATATATATATATATACAGGGCCGTATTAAGAGCTCACTGGGCCCCGGGGCTATGAGTTACTGCAGGGCCCCCCCACCACTTTAGGTCACCAACTACATGAGCTAAATGTTATATTATTATAGCCTACGAGTCATTTTATCCATGATATACTTCACAGTTAAGTTATGTTACTTTTAACATGATTTTTTTATCATATCAAAATGTATTGACTAAAATTTCATAATTATTGTGACCAATTTCAATATCACCAAAAAATAATAGTAGCTTAAGAAAATAATCTCAAGCTTACTGATGACAAGAGTCACAAATTAAAATAGAACAAAGGCACAATAAATCGACCTATGAAAAACTTAAAGCACTGAATAATATTATATAAAGTAATCAAATATACAATACATGGTTTTCACTACAAATTCAACATTCATTCTTGTTAATTTTGCAAAAGTAATTCAGTCAAATGCAGTAAATTACTTTCTTTCTGATGTTTGATTAACATTATTGACACACATGGCGACAGCAGCTTTATTAGCAGCGTCTGTCACTTTGAGACCTCAGAGTCGGATTCAAGTGCGCTGTGCAAAACCGTCTCAAGTTCACCACAGTCTATGGTTCACCTTGGTCTCAAAACCAGCATTTACAAAATAAATTCTCCCGCTGCTCACTGTGCCTGAGCAGTTTGAAATATTTTGTATCCAAACCACAACGTTTAAAAACGCGTTTAAATGATAAACTTACATCATGATGGCGCAGCAAAATTTAAATATTTCTACCGGATATATTATCGCCAGTCCTTTAGGCGAATATAGAGTTTAATCAAACACAAAAAGCAAAATTATACATCCATCAAGTTAATATTCAAACTTACCGAAAGTTTGTGGGGTCGATGATGACGCTGTGTTTTAAGAATAGACTAGAATGAAGAGAAGAGTAAAGGCGATTTATTGGTTGATATATAACCTATTCTAATAAGGCGCAGGCAGCAATCATCTATAGGCCTACGTGCAGCAGCAGGTCGGTCGTTCACAAGTTAAATATAGAATAAATATATTTGTCATATCAAATTAAAACCTGACGTTTCAATTTACCATGCCCTGCTCAGAGCCGTTGGCCCTGCATGCCTAGGGGGTTTGATTGACAGGTGGCCTGGCCAATCATAACGCCGAATACGCAACTTTGTCCGACAACAAAGCTGTCAGTCGGTGGACATGAACTTGAAAACGGTAATGTTTAAATTACTTAAATGACAATATTTGAAAGTTGAGACTTTGTTTCATATCAACAGTAAGCTGCTCTGAACTCTCTCTCGTAATCACTCGGTGTAACGTTAGTCTTTGCCCCGCGAAGTATTTTTCACTGCGTGAGTGCATGAGACCATGATGTGCGTGACTCGCGAGAGCCGCCTGGCTCGTGGCCCGTCCGTCACATAGTACCTAAAAAAGGCGGGTCTTTGCGAACGTCTCTATTAATGATAATGATTCCATGATAATGCATGGAATATAAGGCAAAGTGCAACTAAATAACAGGGATAATTTGTGGGGGACGTTGCGTGGTAAGGCTTTGGTAATCAGATGGCTTGCAGTATCTGCTCCACAGCCAATCACGGGCCCCCTCCTTGCTTGGGCCCCGGGGCTTAAGCCCCGCCTAGCCCTATGGTTAATGCGGCCGTGTATATATATATGAAGAGTTCAGATGCAAAAGCCTCTAAATGCCATTTGAAATTTTCTTCTTTAATGATGATTTTTATCAAACTTGTATATTTAAGTTCATTAATTTCACTTAAATAACAATTAATAAGTAATTATCATTGCCATTTAAGTGAAATCACTGAACTTAAATATACAAGCTTGATAAAAATGATCATTCTAGAAGAAAATTTCAAATGGCACTTGGAGGCTTTTGCATCTGAACTCTTCATATATATATATATATATATATATATGTATATATATATATATATAGTACATGTATACATACACAAAGCATATATTTATGGGTTTGGGTTGTCTTCCATAGGTTGCTCATACTGTATCACCTGAACGCACACTAAACCCACAATCTCAAATACCGCTTAAGAGCAGGGTTCTCACATGCCCCGAAATTGCGATATGTTGAGGAAAACATTCCACTTTAAGTTAAATTAATATATTTATAGATATATAATTTGTAGGGGTGTAACAATACACGTATTACTATTGAACCATAATGAACAAGGCTTTCAGTTCGGTACGCATTACAAACCAAACGATTCGTTGGATTATTTGGACCCAAATTTTGTGAGCAGTCACGCTGACACCACCACCACAACGTTGCCCAAGATCAAATAGCAAACGTAAATGTTTGAATGAAAATGCGCTACTTTTGTGCTTCATGGACAGTTTATCAGTTTGGACCAATGTCAGTGCAGCGCGAGCTGATGTTGATCAAAAATTTTCAAATCAAGGAAATTTCTCTGGCATTTCTTTCTTTTTGCTATATCGCAAAAGCATACCGTACCGTACCGTGACACCACTGTGTTGTATCGAACCGAACCGTGAATTTTGTGAACCGTTACACCCCTAATAATTTGGTAATAAAACAAAGTGTTAAAATCATCATTAAAGAAGAAAATTTCAAATGGCATTTAGAGGCTTTTGCATCTGAACTCTTCATATATAAAATTACATCTAAACGTATGTACGTTTCGTTTCAAAGACGGGAGGACAGTAAATATTGAAGACTCTGCCATAATCCCGTTTTCTCCCGTTTTCCTCCACTTTAATCTACACAACCGGAAATGGACGAGCATCCTTACGTCAAATGCGGAACTTATGCGTGCATATAGCCCATATAGTCTGCAGCAGGTATTTGTGCAGGTAAATCATAGAGATCTTTGAGGCTGCTAGCTCGACCAAATGCTGCCCATCCTGTGCTGAGTGGAGCCGTAACTCTCCTGACCTTGCTGTCAGCCGTTGAGCCATCCGAGCTGATGTGCCTAGCCTCCTCGGCCTGTCTGTCATGGGGGCATCAGTGCTGTGGAAATGGTTCATTTGATTCTCTGACACTGGATAGCATGAGTTGGCGGGTGCAGAAACAGAGGTTAGCCCCACCATCTGACAAGTGGGCACAAGAATGCACAGGAAGCAGAGGTAGAGAGAGAGAGAGAGAGAACTTCTGAGCGTTTTCATGAAGGACGTCGGGTAATATCCAAAGCCAAGCTACACAGCTGGGGATCAAATCCCATAGATGCAGCAGAGCAACTTAATTAGAATTCATAAGGTGCAAAAAGTGATTTGTGTTTGTGTGGGCACAGTATGAAAAAGACGAACAATAGACATTATGTGCAGAAGCAACCTTTTAAAAAATTAGCTTTTCTGCTAATTTTCTGTTTAAATTGCTATATAATATCCTACATCGATATAGTAATCTTTAGCAAATCCCACACAAATATCTGTGTGTGTGTGTCCACTGAACAAAATTATAGACGCAACACTTGTGTTTTTGCCTCCATGTTTCATGAGCTAACAATATATCTCTAATATCTAAGACTTTTTCTACGTACACAAAATCTCTCAAATTTTGTTCACAAATCTGTCTAAATCTTTGTTAAGCACTTCTCTTTTGCCGAAATAATCCATCCACCTCACAGGTGTGGCATATCAAGATGCTGATTAGACAGCATGATTATTGCACAGGAGTGCTTTAGCCTGGCCACAATAAAAGGCCACTCCAAGGCCCTGTTTACACAACGGGAGAACGCAGATATTTCTCTATGTTTTGCTCTCTCATTTACACAAAAACGCCGTTTTTATCACTGAAAACGATTATTTCTAAAAACTCCGGCCAAAGTGGAGATTTCTGAAAACGCCGGTTTGTGTGAACTGGGAGAAACAGCGTTTTAGGTTCTCTCTTATCGTTTCGAATGGCTTTATCCTTAACCCCTACACGGCTGCCAAAAGGTCTGGCATAGTTATGATGGTGCTCGACGGCGTATTTATGCGGGTGTGTAAACGATGTTATTTTTGAAAACGGAGAGGGGGAAAATATTCGTTTTGCTAAATACCCGGCTTTGTGTAAACGTGGCCTAAAATGTGCAGTTTTATCCAACGCATTCTCATCCTTTAACGTCATATAGAACGCTATATGCAAAAATGGTGCTATACTACGCACGTGGCACTCGTTATCGTTAATATAACACGCGCTGTGAGGGCTAAGTTTAGGTGTGGGGTAGGGTCTGCGTGTGATATTCACGCTAAAGGATTTATGACGTCTTGGGTTCGCGTGTTATACGATAAAGGGTGCCATGTACGTAGTATAGCGCTGTTTTGCATATAGCGTTCTATATGATGTTAAAGGATGAGAACGGGCTCGTTTTATCACACAACACAATGCCACAGATGTCACAACTTTTGAGGGAGCGTGCAATTGGCATGCTTACTGCAGGAATGTCCTCTGGAATGACTTCACAGATGAATCCCGGTTTTCACTGTACAGGGCAGATGGCAGACAGCGTGTATGGCTTTGTGTGGGTGTGTGAGGGGTTTGCTGATGTCAACGTTGTGAATCGAGTGGCCCATGGTGGCGGTAGGGTTATGGTATGGGCAGGCATATGTTATGGCAGCCCGTTCTCATCCTTTAACGTCATATAGAACGCTATATGCAAAAACGGCGCTATACTACGCACATGGCACCCTTTATCGTTAATATAACACACGAACCCAAGACGTTATAAATCCTTTAGCGTGAATATGACACGCACACCCTACCCCACACCTAAACTTAGCCCTCACAGCACGTGTTATATTAACGATAACGGGTGCCATGTGCGTAGTATAGCGCCGTTTTGTCATATAGCGTTCTATATGACGTTAAAGGATGAGAATGTGTTGGTTATGGACAACAAACACGGGTGCATTTTATTGATGGCATTTTAAATGCACAGAGATACTGTGATGAGATCCTGAAGCCTATGTTATTCATAGTAAAAAAAAAATAAAATAAAAAATAAAAATCCATAGGGGTCCAACAGCTGAAATCATTCTTTAGAAATGTTGGCCCATATTGATAGGATAGCATCTTGCATTTGATGGAGATTTGTGGGATGCACATCCAGGGCATGAAGCTCCCGTTCCACCACATCCCAAATATGCTCTATTGGGATTAGATCTGGTGATTGTGGGGGACATTTCAATACAGTGAACTCATTATCATGTTCAAGAAACCAATTTGAAATAATTCGAGTTTTGTGACATGGTGCACTATCCTGCTGGAAGTAGCCATCAGAGGATGGGTACATGGTGGCCATAAAGGGATGGATATGGTCAGAAACAATGCTAAGGTAGGCTGTGGCATTTAATCAATGCCCAGTTGGTACTAAGGGCTCTAAAGTGTGCCAAGAAAACATCCCCCACACCATTACACCACCACCACCAGCCTACACAGTGGTAACAAGGCATGATGGATCCATGTTCTCATTCTGTTTATGCCAAATTCTGACTCTACCAGCTGAATGTCTCAACAGAAATTGAGACTCATCAGACCAGGCAACATTTTTCCAGTTTTCAACTGTCCAATTTTGGTGAGCTCTTTTTCCTATTTGTAGTGGAGATGAGTGGTACCCGGTTGGGTCTTCTGCGGTTGTAGCCATAGATATCACATAGAGATTAGATAAACTATTGGCCGCCGGGCACTGAGGCCACCATCTTAAACCAGTGGTTTTTCCTATAGCAGTACATGCCAGAGCACTGTGCACCATATTTGCTCAAATCAGCAGATTATCACTCGGGAATTACTTTTCACAAGTGATATTTAACATTTAACATTACCTTACTATTGCCAAAAGGCAGTAGCGGTCGATAGGGCGTCTATCTATATGATGTCTATGGTTGTTGCCCATCCAACTCAAGGTTGTGCATGTTGTGGCTTCACAAATGATTTTCTGCATACCTCGGTTGTAACGAGTGGTTATTTCAGTCAAAGTTGCTCTTCTATCAGCTTGAATCAGTCGGCCAATTTTCCTCTGACCTCTAGCATCAACAAGGCATTTTCGCCCACTGGATTGCCGCATACTGGATGTTTTGTTTCCTTTTCACACGATTCTTTGTAAACCCTAGAAATGGTTGTGCGTGAAAATCCAGTAACTGAGCAGATTCTGAAATACTCAGACCGGCCCGTCTGGCACCTTTCTTTTCCCATTCTGACATTCAGTTTGGAGTTCAGGAGATTGTCTTGACCAGGACCACACCCCTAAATGCATTGAAACAACTGCCATGTGATTGGTTTATTAGATAATTGCATTAATAAGAAATTGAACAGGTGTTCCTAATAATCCTTTAGGTGAGTATATATATATATATATATAATTTACATCCACTGAGACTCCAGTTATTCAATGAGCTATGGTAAGTGTACTGTAAATCTCTTTGGGTATGTGTGTCCTAAATGACTACTTATTATTTTCAGGCCAGTTGCTGTGGTCAGCAGCCCTGCTGTGTTTGTGTAGCGATCTGACTCCCGTCGTCAGGTTTCACTCCTTAAGACTGAAAACAGTCTCCAGTCATCCACTGATTTGAGACAGTGTTACTATGTTGCCGTTGGCTACCTGAGTTCAGCCAGGCCAGACGCCATGACAGAGCGGCCCACTCATGTCCTGCCAGGCTTCAACCGTTTAGATAAACAGTTTAGGCTTTCAAAGGCTTTCGATGGACACCAATCCGCACATTTTGCCTGGCTTGGTATGGGGGTCTGCATGCTATGTGTTAGTTGAGTACTGTCCTTCACCCCCTTTGCTGAAATGATGTTTGTTGATTGTCGGTATGGAGTGATGCAATTTTACTTCCATCCTGTGGTGGAAGAGCGAAATAATTGCGAAAAAACAAAATCACATTCATAAAGGAATGCATTTCATTTTGCAGTGAATTATTATAAAGTTCCATCTAGATTGAATGACTTTGTTTCTCTCTCTTTCTTTGCAAAGTTCCAAGCTATTCTGTAGAAAATGAGCCCTCATTCTGTGCGAATGGATGTCACTGCACACATCTGCCATCGCTTCAGACCCCAATTATCATCCTGAGAATTTTAAATTGTACATTAACTTAATGGCAATTGGATTGTGTATGTTCCTACCGCATCCTGACACTGGAAATTAAACGAGGTTCAGAATTATTATGCCATAAATTGGCCCTTGATACACAAGCCCAATCAAATTTGTAGCAAAACCATTTAGCCCGTGTTAAGGATTAATGACGGCCATTGGAAACAATTTGGAACTTAATCAGTTTAACTGAGGAGGGTCAATTTAATATGATAATTGATCTGCATAAAGCAGAGTCACATAGCGGGGAAGCTATGCAAATGACTGACCCTTACCTAGTGACTAATCGGCAGATGCGCTGATGCTGGGATCTGTTTTCATTAGGAAACTTTGAGGAACTTCCGAGTTTAGGAGTGCAAGTCCTTCTTGGAGAACCTATCCCGTCTCACACTGGGCCCTGTCGTGGTCAACCTACATTTCCATAATTCACAGCTTCCCCTGCCATAACAGCAAGGCACAAATAAGTGTTTCTAATGATATCAAATGGAGTGGTAGAGGACAGTGTTTTAATGCAGTGAAGGGGCTCCCAGCGGGACTGTTATTGCCACTATAGAACATCAGTTGCACAGTTGCAACAATAGTCTCTTAATTGATTCATTTAATTAGTGGGATATGCGCAGCCAGTCCTGCATCTTGTCATCTTGTATCTTAGGGGGTCCTATACAGCCTGTGTGCTGTCTGCCACTTAACAGTCCCTGCACTTGTCACTCTCCTATTAAAGTGTAATTATATGTAAATGAAAAACCACAAAACCTGTCGGGAAGTTGCCAAATGAATCATTGTTAGATGTAGCAAGCTTCTGGAAAGATAGGGTGAGAAGGAAGTGCACACTAAATGGTATGTCTATATGTATACATGAGCCTGTGGAGGAGCTGTAACAATGCTATGAAAGGCAACACCCAGTCTTCAAACCCACAGTGTTTCGCTAATGCCTTTGTCTCCAGCCCATTCTCACCCCCAAGGCGTCACCTAACTGACGCCTTGGGAAGCATTTGGACATGCTTCAATATCTGACGCTTTAGGCGCCCTTTAGCGTCAGTTAAATGACGCCCTAGGATCGCATGTACCCTACCCCCACCCACCCCACACCTAAACCTAACCGCGTCCTCTAACTGACGCTTTCCTTTAGCGTCAGTTAGATGACGCCGTAGGATCGCGTCAAATATTGAAGCATGGTCAAAGGTGACGCCTTGGGGTGAGAATGCGTTGGGGTGGCTCACAATATTTGAGTCCTTTTAAGTCAGAATAGGTGAAGACATCACCTTCTACGTGTTTCAGACATGCTCTGTGGTCATTAACCATCAACTTGCACTGTATCATTGTGGACTGAGTATAATTTTCCTAATTGAGATATTCTCCCAAGGTAGCTAGTCAGAACTTCATACAAAAAATAAAATTACATGTTGAAATGATAATTGTAACAATGTTGCCTGGGTGAAAATGTAATTACACCCTGAACATATCAAGTCTGTCATATCGCTGTGGAGAAATCTTTGCAGAATAATTTAGCACCTTTGAAGGGTTTGTGGGCTTCCAAAATTCCTTTACAGCGATGTGGAAAAACTGATTTCTAATTTTACAGAACAGCCTTTACTTTTTCCTCATAGGTCTGATTTTTTATTTATTATTTTTTTTGTTTACCAAAAGTTTTATTATTTTTTTGCTTAAAGTAAATAAATAATATTCAAAATGTATACATTTTAACGTATATTATCTATAGATTGAATAACATTTAATGTTAAAGTGTGTGTGCATGATTGTGACCACCCATATTCCCTCACAATGATTTGTGTGGGAATATGGCTGGACTTCCCTTATCCAGATGTGGATGCAACCACAATCTCCACATATAATTTTCTATCTAAATGAGACCCTCTCCATACAAGCTCAGTCATTCAGGTCAAGTTGTCACCAGATTTATGTCTCTTTCTAACATTGTGAATGACAAGTATTGATTGACCGTTCACAGTCTGTGGCCGTGTTATCATTTAATGCAGGAAATTGAAGGATTTGCTAAAATTGAAGAAAATCAAATGGGGGGGGGTTCTGAAATACTCCATTCAGAAGACACAAGTAATTGCACATATTACATTCGATCGCTGCCTAAAAGTTTGGTAGACCCCGTGCAAAAAATCTTGGCCCTTTTTCTATTGACTTGAGCACAGCAGTAACTCTTTGATAAAAGTGCAGAATACGAAGGCTTCTCTGTTCATTTGGCTTGTCGCCCATTCTCCTTTGACTGTACCATAACACGCTGTGCGTTTAGGTCAATACACGGAAAGAGGGTTCGCGAGCATCATGAGGCTGGTTAATGGACACCCAAAATCACATTAATTTAACCTAATGCATACGAGTTGACCTGAATGACGAGGAACAGCGACCCATTAATCCTATTCAGTCACATATCCTGTTGTGAGACTACTGTCATCCCCTGCACAGGGTTTTCAGATTAATTAATTGATTGAACTGATTTGCCGGCACTTACAGCAGGAAATGTACTGTATTTGTAAATGTTGACTTTTAAAGGTGAGCCTGTCCCCTCACGAGAGTGCGTTGAAAGAGAAAGGTTATAGTCACGGACGGGATTATCATTTTCTCAAATCCCATTAAATGCTCTTATCGGCGGTCAACCCAGAGGCTAAACTCTTTCTGCGGTCCTTTCATGGTGACTCAGCCCATAAAACGAATCTCCGCGACCTGTATCAAAGCTTGATTGTTCTTTACACTTTGTTTCTGTGTGTTTTGGCTTTACTTTCCTGTCTCAGTTACATAATGCATATTCGTACCCCATTTGAGAAGGATGATTAGAGGTTGAAAGAGGGATATCTACAGAGACGGAACAACTTTCTGGCCTGCTCCCGCTCTCTGCCTTCATCTTGTGTGTTTTGAGTAGTATTGTGTTCAGAGGCTAGGGACGGCTGTGGAATTTCCTGTTCGGGGTAGGCCAACGTGCAGCTCCGCACTCGTTCTCTGCCCCAGCGAAAGAGCGCTTTCAGTGAGCGCTTGGAGCACGATCAGTGAGCTAAGAATATCTCGCGGCCCTCGGGTCAAAACTAAATGTGCTTCGACGGTTGACATTGCTGTGTTTATTTGGAAAAGGAAAGTAAGGATGGGCCAGTTGGATGAGGTTGCCCTGTCTTTGCCCACAGGAAAAGGGCGCTGCTTTCATTAATCACAATGATGGTTTGAGCCTTGGTTTCATTGGCTGAGGTAATAAAACAAACATGATTTATATCAAAATTCAAGTGGGTAATAGGATACACAGAGGGAAGCTGCACAAATCGTTCTTAAGCAAATCCCGAGACCGAATAAAGGGCCAATCCTGATATGTAAAATCGAGGGGGGTATTTCCCTTGGTTATCACAATACCTGCTAGTATTGTCAGTGATGAAACATTTATCAGCGCCATGCACTCAATGTACTTTCTAAGTTTTGTGTTATGGTTTAGTCAAAGTTAGCAGTAGGCATACTGTATCAAAAGAGTTTTAAGCTCAATGAATGTTCTGATTTGATGATTATCAGAACTTCCAGTTCCTTGCTCTTAGATTACACAGGTGATACTTTGCAAATCTTTTCAGCGTTAGAGGACAGTTGTTTGTGTGTGTTATCATCGTGTCTACTCGGAGTACTCTGTAAATGTGAATTATAAAAAAAATCATGCTTTTGATTGCACACACAAGGGGTCATGTTGCGCTCTCAACAACCAGAGCATGTCTCCCTTCACCGTTTTATACACCCGCACTTTTACATTTAATGGAAAACCGCTTTAGCCCTGTCACACGTTTCCTGAGCTCTCAAAGTTTGTAATCGCATTTGGTGAGCAAAACTCTAAATCTCTTTCAAATCATATCCTACAGAGAAAGTTCCATGTACGCTTTTATGAACTGTGAGTTTGTCAGAGTCAAAGGCCAACATTAAAACCACAGAGATTAGAAAGATTAATGCTGACATCTCATAGCCTCTCTAATATATGGAGTGATGTATGGTGTTCCTGTAGAATGACCTCACTCCCATGACTAATGGTTTCACTTGCCCAATGCAGAAAAGGTCATGACCCAGTGGATAGAGGAAATGGCCAGTTAGTGGGAGGTCACCCCACAGGAGATGCCTTTGGAGTGTCACAGTAGAGTCACCTGCACTGATTCGCTACTTCAGACCTGGCACCTGACTCCCTACTAGAAAACACTGAACAGTCACCGGTAGAGCCTTGCATTTAGGGGAACCCGGCCTCACCCAGTAGAACAATTGCAAAGTGTCAATTTCAACTAAAAAATGAAGACAAATTGAAAGAGGAAACAATTCGTTCACAACAGGACACGCGGCTGTTGAGGATAACCTGCCTTCAAAAGATGCTGGCCTGTCAGATCAGACTAGTTTAGCGCTAAGGCACTTCAAAGCATCTTGTCCCGAGCAGCTTTCCTGCCATTCTTGTTTACGGCTCTCAGGTTGCTATAAGTAGCCCGGCATCCTGTCCCCTGCCGTCTCAGGTGGATTGACTTTGTTTGTGTAGCTGAGACGCAGGGATTTAGTGGTCCTTGGTGCCTTCAAACTTCTGTTAATGGAGCTGTTCTGTTTGCTAGTGCTGTCATTTATCACTCTGGAACTGGACAACTGAAGGCCACTCATGGCCAACTTCTTGTTCATTCTTATAGGGATGAAGAGAAGTTTGAAATACCAGATCAGAAATCTTCTGTTAACCTATTGAGTAATAATAGCACTCCTACCCATTACATAATCGCCACGGTCCAACGGCAGTTCAGAGGTGTGAATTTATGTCACACCAGTTTGCTTTTTGATCTTCCTTGAAGTATATCCTGCCCTTGAGAGTCTGGTTGAGTGTTTTTTTAAAGGCATGTAAATGTGTAAAATAGTACCTTTAGGGGTACAACAGCTGGGTCACTGGGCCGGTACCCTCAGAAGGTATACGCTATCTACACATGAGGAGTGCATAATAGTACTTCAATGGTTTAGTTCACCCAAATTCAGTGATCATTTACTCGGCCTCATTTTGGCCTCATATTGTTCCAAACCTGTAGTGTACATATTAAATATTTTGAAAAAAACATTATTTTGGTTGTCCTTGCCTGCACAATCAGTCAGTTATGTCTAATTTTGGTTTCTGTTGTGTTCCTTAAGAAATAAATGACGGACTGGTTTGGGACAACATGAGGGTGAGTAAATTATGTTGTGTGCTATTTGGCCGAACTATCTCTTCAAGGGTACATATTAGTTGGCAACCTTTTGAAGGTACTACCAGAGTGACTAAGTTGTACCCCTAAAAGTATATTTTAATGCTATTTAGTACCATTGTGTAGTACATGAAATGTACTGCACAGTGGTACTTAATAGTAACAAAATATGAAATGAAATGATGATAATGTACTTGAATATGAACAACCATTTTTCCTTACCAACAGCAGTCTTGAGATTCTAGACTTTTGTCTTCGGCATAACACATAGTTTTCCATGTTAATTACGCAGGTTGAAGAGGAGGAGGGGGTGGAGAAAGAGAATGCGAAAAATGAAACCGTATAGTCAACTTCATTTAGTGGTTTCTAATTGCACCCTACAGGCCCCTGGCAGACGGCAGGGGTCTCTCTACGAGTGGGACGCAGCAGTGTCTTTTACACGCACACACACACACTCCCGGAGAAAGAGAGTGGCGAGAACATGAAACGGGTCAGAGATTAAACACTTTCTTTACACTGGTAATTAAGCCATCATCAGGCTGAGGGGCGTTTATTATCAGCCCGCTGCTTGTCTAGATGGATGTGAATTCTGAGTGAGCTCTTAAGACTTCCATCCACACAAACATGCTTGTGCGCACACATACACACGTAGCCTATCCATGTACACATACGCACACTCATTTGTCTGTGCATAATGATGTCTTCGCGCACAGGGTAGAGACTGCGTCAGGAAGCGGACAACTCCAACTCATTTATTAGGGCCTTTTATTTCTCAATATTACGTTATTGCTGAAATGATTGTATGGGCAGGGAGGTGCGTTATTTCACACAAGCTTTTATCATTTGCACTCACTGTGCTGTTGGATATGATTTAAAATATATTATTTGAATCATTGACATCAAGCAGAAATTAATGTAGGTGCCAGTGTAGCTGTCCTAAGATGTCAGTCGTCTATAGACAATTATAGATGCAGCTTTTCTATAAGATGTTATTTTGAAATTGGGATAATTATGTCAAAATAACTGCTTGCTTATGCCAGCTTAAAGTAATGTTTAAAGTCAGTCAACACTTACCTTTCAGTTTGAGGATTTATTTACTCCGTTCATTCTTTGTGTATAGTTGACGTGGCGCATGTGTGTCTTTGGTGGTCTCGGGCCAATCGGCTTAGCCCACCTCATGAATGGCACACATGTTCCATTGTTAGACCTCTGTGCATAATTGCGCACAGTCACACCAACAGGGCGGCAAAAGTGGCACTTAGTCCAGTAAATTACCTTGGTTGGGTAATTACCTGCTTGTTCTGTATAGTTTTGTGGTCACCTGTCAGACCAGCTCCTGTCCAGAATGTACTGCTACACCTGCACCTTTTGTCAGGACCCCATAGCAGCGTCTCCAACCACCTTCTCTTCACCATCCTCCTCTTCTTAATCACTTTCGACTTTATCTCCCCTTCCACCCAATGGAGGGGTTATCTTCCACATTCATTACCTCACTGCTCTGATTACAGGGGAACAGGAGAGTGGTGGAGGTGTGTGGCGCGCAGCGCCCGCCATTCACTAAGTGTTTATGTAGTAACGCTTTGTGTCATTGTTATTAATGACTTGTGTTTCGGATATACCCATCTGGATCAGATGAGGTGGGGCACAGAAGCAGCCACAGCAATTATTTGCGCCTGCCCGACAACGAGGGTAGATAGAGGATTAAAGCTGGGACTCTGCATTGCATTATGAAATATGCTACATGAGTATAACCCACAGGATTTTTTCGTGCGCCATGTTGTGTGCCAGGCTCCTAGGCGGGCAATCTCAGAGACAGTAGGGAGGCCCGGTGTTATTTCTAGGCACATTTGGCATGGCCTCCATGGGTGTTAGCCTGTCAAACTGGAACAGAAGTCATAAAAGCAACTTTTGAAACCATGTCTTTGGATACATATGTCTTTAAAAAGGAATGGATCAATTAAAAGAGATATACAAAATGTAAAAAATAAAATAATAATGATAATAATAATAATATACATACATATATATATATATATATATATATATATATATATGAAGAGTTCAGATGCAAAAGCCTCTAAGTGCCATTTGAAATTTTATTCTAGAATTATCATTTTTAACAAGCTTATATATTCAAGTTCAGTAATTTCACTTAAATGACAATTAATAGTGAAATTACTGAACTTAAATATACAAGCTTGATAAAAATGATCATTCTAGAATAAAATGTCAAATGGCACTTAGAGGCTTTTGCATCTGAACTCTTCATATATATATATATATATATATATATATATATATGTGTATATATATATATAAACAATTTACACTACCGGTGAAAAGATTGGAAACAATGGATTTTTTTTTTTTTATGTTTTTGAAAGTAAGGACGCATTTATTTGATCAAAAATACAGTAAAAACAGTAATACTGTAAATTTTTATTTTTATTTTTATTTTTATTTTTTTTACAATTTAAATTAACTGATTTCATAACTGATTAACTGATTTCATATATATTGGATGGCAAAACTTAATTTTCCACAGCTATTACTCCAGTCTTCAGTGTCACATGATCCTTCAGAAATCATTCTAGATCAAGATAATTTCTAATTATTATTAATATTGAAAACAATTTTAGCTGCTTTAGTTTTTGGCAATCTTGATATGCTGCCATTCAAAAGTTTTGGGTAAATAAGATTTAATTTTTTTTTTACACTTTTATTTAGCAATGGCACATTAAATTGTTCAAAAACAATGGGGAATAAAAGACATTTATTAAATTATTAAATATTACAAAAAAATCTTCTTTAGCACCATATTAGAATGATTTCTGAAAGATCATGTGACACTAAAGACTGGGGTAATGATGCTGAAAATATATTTATGATCAAATAGATGCAGCCTTGGTGAGATTAAGAGATTAGGATTAACTTTGCTTTCACTGAAATAAATGAAATTTTAAAATGAATTGTTATTGAATTGTCACAGTCGTCATCCGCACCATCCTGTCTTCACTACACTTCCCAGAATCCTCCTTGTCTCCACACCTGAACTCACTCCCTCAATTACCCACCTGTTTTTCATCTTCATCATCTGTGTCACCTGTGTTCACTTCGTCATTGTTCATTACTATCTGTATTTAGTCTCCCTCTGTTCAGTTAGTCTTTGTTGGTTCTTGTCTATGTAACGTTGGGATTTGTGTGTGTATCACTAGACTTAAATTATATGTAAACACTTTGTATCCTTCTGCCTTCCTCTTCTTCTGCCTTCACACACCCTAAGATTAATATATCTGTGCTGTTAAATCAAAGATATTAGGTTCAGTCCAGGATGACCATATCATAATTTCACCCTCAAGCAAGGAACACAACACTTAAGTTGTTCTATAGGGAGATTGTGCCTCCCATTAGTGTGCTGTATACCACTGTACTCGCTACTGTATGCATCTGCTAAATAGCTGGTCAGGAAATTACAGCACTACCTGTCCGACCTACACTCTGTTTTCCACTATTCTTATTCTAATCAGCCTGCTGTGATAATCATGTTCAGGAGTCTCAAATAGAAAAGCCAAAATGACTTGTTTTTTTGAGGCCAGTGTTGTGACATGTTTACCTGGTATGCCCAGCTGCCGTAGAAGCAATGCAAAAGCTGTCCAGAGGCGGTGATGTGAGACGTCTCTGGTTGGATATCGAATGAGATGGCGAATCTCGTCAACCCTGTTGTGTTTGTTGCCGCTTGTACTGCCTTACAGAAACGTACCTGTCAGTCTGGCCCTGTCGTGGTTTTGGGATCCTTGCTGCTTTCCTGAATTTGAGACTATGTCATGCTGAACAGTTACAGTCAGGTCACGTTTATTTATATAGTGATTTATGCAATAGAGATTGTGGCAAAATAGCTTTACCTTAATAATTGGAAAAATAAATAATAATGTTGTAAAAAAAAACAATTGTTAATGTTGTAAAATTAATCAAGAATGAAACAAATTAAATTTCAGCTGTAAAACAGTTAGAAGAAGATAGTAGTGTAATTTAGCTTAATTTAGTTCTATGTTTAATCAACACATGCGACACTTTTAAACTAAATCACGTAAAAAACGGAAAAAAACAGTTAATTTGGAGTTCATTTGAGTAGTTTGCCAAAGCAAATTTTCTGAAAAAGTTTGTTACAGTTTGTTAAAGCTTGTTAATACCTTCAAACTACTGTTGATATGTGGAGATTGCATATTAGGTAGGTGTGGCTCTGAGGCCCTTCCTTCTTTGCCATCTTTGCAATTGAAGTTGTACTTAAATGAAACTGTCACATTTTTTAACACTGTAAAGCTGCTTGCTTTAAAGGGGTCATGTAATGCCATTTTCATCCAAGTTAATTTGATTATTTAGGGTCTAAATGAAAAATTTGTATAAATGAAATAAATGAAACTTTAAAAAAATCTCATTGGTATGTAAGAAAACACCATTTTTTCCTGGTCAAAAACAGCTCTGTTTTTAGCATGCCGTTTCAGTGCATACGCCTTTAAATGATAATGAGATACGCTAACTCCTCCCCTCTGTTCTGCAGGCGTTTCGACACAACGCATGTGGAGTGTTGCCTTTACAACAGTTGAGGGTATATTTTGGAGAAAGAATGGCAGCGCGAGCCTCTGAGGACACATGTGGAACCGTATCATTTTGAACCGGAGTCGGAGTCGGACCCGGAACAAGATGACAGCCTCAAAGAAGTTTGACAAGGCTCAAACAGGACGTTTCTGAATGGTTGGTTAACATAATGTCACTTTGATCTATCTTTGTGTACTGGCAGGATAACGTTAAAGTAACTTA